>CM039513.1:8100913-8174204 GCA_022432975.1 Begonia masoniana | reverse complement strand
GACTGAAGGTGGTTATCCATCATCAAACCTTACTAACGTCTTCTTTTACGCCTCCATGAAGGTTTGTAGGGTCCTCAATACACGTGGTTCTAATCCTTCCAGTTAAAAACCTTTAATGTGGAAATGGATAACTTAGGTTCTACCACAAGTCTTGTAACACCAACCTCATTTACTTTCATACAATCAATCCTTTTAGAACACATCGATTGAAGTGAGTTTTCTTATACATCATCACACGCATTACCAAGTCTTAATTAACGCCTCCTCCAGGAAGGTTGTTGGGTCCTCAAATGCTCGGGTTCTATCTTCAGTTACACTTCATGTGCAATGGATAACTTTTGTTCTACCACAGTCTTGTACCTCAACCTCAGTTACTGTTAAGACACAACCTTTGTAGAACAATCGATGAAGTGAAGTCTCTTAATTACATCATCAAACGCATTACTACGTCTTAATACCCTCCATGAAGTTGTTGGGCCTCAATCACGTGGTTCTATCACTTCACAAGGTTTAAACCTTGATATGAAATATAACATAGGTTCTAACCACAAGTCTTGTAAAAACTCCAAACCTCATTGCTTTATAACAACAACTCTTTTAGAACAAAAAATCGTTGAAGTGAAGGGTTTTCTTATGACATCATCAAACGCATTACTCAGTCTTAGTTACGCGTCCTGAACGTTGTTGGATGCCTCATACACGTGGTTCAAATCACTTAAAAAGTTATAACCTTGAATGGGAAATGGATAACTTAGTTCCTAAACCACAAGTCTAGTAACCACTCAACCTCATTTGCTTTATTATAAAGTCAACTCTTTTAGAACAATCGCTTGAAGTGAAGTTTCTTATTACCTCCGCAACGCATTACTAAGTCCTTAATACGCGTCCATTAAGGTGTTTGGTTCTTCAATACACCGTCGTTCTAATCACTTCAAGTTTCAAAACCTTGAATGTGAAATTGCATAACTTTAGGTTCTAACCACAAGTCTTGTAACCTCACCTCATTTGCTTTATACAATCAACTCCCTTTTAGAACCAGCGATTGAAAGTAATTTTCTTATACATCATCAAAACGAGCATTACTATTCTTATTTACCCAACGCGTCCCAGGAAGGTTTTTTGGTCTCAATACACGTGGTTCAAATCAGTTAAGTAAAAAACCTGAATGTGAAATGGATAACTTAGGTACTAACCAAAGTCTTGTAAACTCACCCCTCATTTGCCTTTATACATCAACTCTTTTAGGAACAAATCGATTCACCAGTATGAAGTTTGTTATCCATCATCAAACGCATTACTAATCTTATTTTAACGGCCTCTGAAGGTTTGTTGTCGTCTCATACACGTGGTTCTAATCACTTCAAGTTCAAACAACCTTGAATATGAAATGATAACATAGTTTCTAACCACAATCTTGTAAAACTATCACCCTCATTTGCTTTAATTACCTCAACTCTTTTAGACAATCGATTGAAGTGAAGTTTCTTATACACATCAAACGGCATTACTAATCTTAGTTTACCGCCTCCAAAATGGGGGGAAAGGTTGTTGGGTCCTCAATACACGTGGTTCTAATCACGTCAGTTAAAACCTTAATGTGAAATGGATAACTTAGGTTTCTAACTACAAAGTCGTGTTAACACCAACCTCATGTCTTTTTTTAAAATCAACCCTTTTTAGAAACAAATCGATTGAAGTGAAGTTTTCTTTATTTACATCATCAAGCATTACTAAAGTCTTTAAATTACGCGGCCATGAAGGTTGGTGGGTTCCTCAATACACGTCGTTCTAATCACTTTTCTGTTAAAACCTTGAATGTGAAATGGATTAACTTAGGTTCTAACCCCACGTCTTGTTAACCCTCCAACCCATTTGCGTTATAACAAGTCACTCTTTTAGAACAATCGATTGAAGTGAAGTTTCTTATACCTCATCAAAAACGCATTAACGAATCATAATTAACGCTCCATGAAGTTGTTGGGTACTAAATACGCTTCCGTTCTACAAGCTCTTCAAGTTAAAAACTTGAATGTGAAATGGATAACTTACTCTGCGACAACCACAGTTTTTGTAAACTCAACCTCATTTGCTTTATACAAATTCAACTCGTTGAGACAAAATCGATTGAAGTGAGTTTGGGTATCCTCATCAAAGCATTACTAAGTCTTATTTACAGCTCCATGAAGTTTTGTCAGGGTCCTCAATAACGTGGTCAAAATCACATTCAAGTTAATACCGTGAATGGAATTGATAACTTAGGTTCCTAAACTTCACACGTCCTTGTAACCTCAACCTCATTTACTTTATACAATCCTCCTTTTAGGAACAAATCGTATTGAAGTGAATTTTCTTATACTCATCAAACTCTTACTAAGGTCTAAATTACGCTCCATGAAGGTTGTTGGTCCTCAATACACTCGTTCAATACTTCAGTTAAAAACCTTGATGTGAATGGGGGGATACTAGGTTCTAACCACAAATCTGTAACCTTCACCTCCATTTTGCTTTATAACAATCACTCTTTAGAACAATTTGAATTGGGAGTGAAGTTTCTTATACATCCATCAAACGATTACTAAGTCTTATTTACGCCTCCATGAAGTTGATGGGGGTTCTCTCAAAATACACGTGGTTCTAATCACTTCACCAAAGTGAAAACCGTGGAAAATGTGAAATAAGGATAAACTTAGGTACTACCACAAGTCTTGTACACTCACCTTTTGCCTTTAAGACAATCAACTCTTAAAGAAAAATCGATTCAAGTGAAGACTTGTTATCCACCATCAAACCGCATTACTAAGTCTTTATTAACCCCGCTCCATGAAGGTTGTTGGTCCTCAATATAAACTCGTTTCTAATCACTTCAAGGTTTAAAAACCTTGATATGACATGGATTACATAGGGCTAAAACCACAGTCTTGTAAAACTCAACCTCATTTTGCTTTATTACAATCAACTCTTTAGAACAAATCGTTTGAAGTTGAAGTTTTCCTTATTACCTCATCAAACACATTACTAAGTCGTATTTTTTTACACGCCTCCATGAAGTTGTTGGGGTCCTCCTAACACTGGTTCTAATCACTTCGAGTTTAAAACCTGAATGTAAATGGATACTTAGGTTCTACTACAAGTCTGTAACACTCAACCTCATTTGCTTTTTTACCATCACCTTTTAGAACCAATCGATTGCGTGAAGTTCTTATACATCATCAAACCCGCATACTAGTCTATTTACGCGTCCATGACGGTTGTTGGGGTCCTCAATCACGTCGTTCTAATCACTTCAAGTTAAAAACCTTGAATGTGAAATGGATACTTAGGTTCTAACACAAGTCTTGTAACACTCAACCTCATTTGCTTTATACAGTCACTCGTTTAGAACAAAATCGATTGAAGTGAAGTTTCTTATACATCATCAAACGCATTAATAAGTCTTAATTACGCGTCCATGAAGGTTGTTGGTGGACTCAATACACGGCGTTCTAATCATCTTCAAGTTAAAACTTGATGTGAAATGGATAACTTAAGCTCTAACCACAAGTTTTGTAAACTCAACCTCATTTGCCTTTATACAATCAACTCTTTGAGAACAAATCGATGAAGTGAAGTTTGTATCCATCATCAAACTCATTACTAAGTCTTATTACGCCTCATGAAGGTGTAGGGTCCTCAATACACGTGGTTCAAATCACTTTCAAGTTAAACCTGAATGTGAAATGGATAACTTAGGTTCTAACCACAAGTCTTGTAACACTCAACCTCATTTACTTTATACAATCAATCCTTTTAAACAAATCGATTGAAGTGAAGTTTCTTATACATCATCAAACGCATTACTAAGTCTTAATTACGCGTCCATGAAGGTTGTTGGGTCCTCAATACACGTCGTTCTAATCACTTCAAGTTAAAACCTTGAATGTGAAAGGGATAACTTAGGTTTCTAACCACAAGTCTTGTAACACTCAACCTCATTTGCTTTATACAATCAACTCTTTTAGAACAAATCGATGAAGTGAGGTTTCTTATACATCATCAAACGCATTACTAAGTCATATTACGCCTCCATGAATGTCGTTTGGGTACTAAATACACGTGCGTTCTAATCTAACTTCAAGTTAAAACCCTTGAATGTGAAATGGATACCTTAGGCTCTAACCACAAGTCTTTGTAAAACTCAACCCTCATTTGCTTTATACAATCAACTCTTTAGAAACACATCGATTGAAGTGACAGTTGGTATCCATCATCAAACGCACTTACTAAGTCTTATTTACGCCGTCCCATGAAGGGTGTAGGTCCTCAAGTACCACGTGGGTCAAATCACTTCAAGTTAAAACCTTGATGTGGACAAGGGATAACTTAGGTGCTAACCACAAGTCTTGTAACACTCAACCTCATTTGCGTTAGGGGGGGCACAATCAAATCCCTTTTAGAACCAAATCGATGTTGAAGTGAAGTTTTCTTATAACATCATCAAACGCATTACTAAGTCTTAGTTACGCCTCCATGAAGGTTGTTGTGTCCTCAATACACGTCGTTCTAATCACTTCAAGTTAAAACCTTGAATGTGAAATGGATAACTTAGGTTCTAACCACAAGTCTTGTAACACTCAACCTCATTTGCTTTAGACAATCAACTCTTTTAGAACAAATCGATTGAAGTGAAGTTTCTTATACATCATCAAACGCATTACTAAGTCTTATTTACGCGTCCATGAAGGTTGTTGGTTACTCAATACACGTCGTTCTAATCACTTCAAGTTAAAACCTTGAATGTGAAATGGATAACTTAGGTTCTAACCACAAGTCTTGTAACACTCAACCTCATTGCTTTATACAATCAACTCTTTTAGAACAAATCGATTGAAGTGAAGTTTCTTATACATCATCAAACGCATTACTAAGTCTTATTACGCGTCCATGAAGGTTGTTGGGTCCTCAATACACGTGGTTCAAATCACTTCAAGTTAAAACCCTTGAATGTGAAATGGATAACTAGGTTCTAACCACAAGTCTAGTAACACTCAACCTCATTGCTTTATACAGTCAACTCTTTTAGAACAAATCGATTGAAGTGAAGTTTCTTATACATCATCAAACGCATTACTAAGTCTTATTTACGCGTCCATGAAGGTTGTTGGTTACTCAATACACGTCGTTCTAATCACTTCGAGTTAAAACCTTGAATGTGAAATGGATAACTTAGGTTCTAACCACAAGTCTTGTAACACTAAACCTCATTTGCTTTATACAATCAACTCTTTTAGAACAAATCGATTGAAGTGAAGTTTCTTATACATCATCAAACGCATTACTAAGTCTTATTTACGCGTCCATGAAGGTTGTTGGGTCCTCAATACACGTGGTTCAAATCACTTCAAGTTAAAACCTTGAATGTGAAATGGATAACATAGGTTCTAACCACAAGTCTAGTAACACTCAACCTCATTTGCTTTATACAGTCAACTCTTTTAGAACAAATCGATTGAAGTGAAGTTTCTTATACATCATCAAACGCATTACTAAGTCTTATTTACTCGTCCATGAAGGTTGTTGGTTACTCAATACACGTCGTTCTAATTACTTCGAGTTAAAACCTTGAATGTGAAATGGATAACTTAGGTTCTAACCACAAGTCTTGTAACACTAAACCTCATTTGCTTTATACAATCAACTCTTTTAGAACAAATCGATTGAAGTGAAGTTTCTTATACATCATCAAACGCATTACTAAGTCTTATTTACGCGTCCATGAAGGTTGTTGGGTCCTCAATACACGTGGTTCAAATCACTTCAAGTTAAAACCTTGAATGTGAAATGGATAACATAGGTTCTAACCACAAGTCTAGTAACACTCAACCTCATTTGCTTTATACAGTCAACTCTTTTAGAACAAATCGATTGAAGTGAAGTTTCTTATACATCATCAAACGCATTACTAAGTCTTATTTACGCGTCCATGAAGGTTGTTGGGTACTCAATACACGTGGTTCTAATCACTTCAAGTTAAAACCTTGAATGTGAATTGGATAACTTAGGTTCTAACCACAAGTCTTGTAACACTCAACCTCATTTGCTTTATACAGACAACTCTTTTAGAACAAATCGATTGAAGTGAAGTTTCTTATACATCATCAAACGCATTACTAAGTCTTAATTACGCGTCCATGAAGGTTGTTGGGTCCTCAATACACGTGGTTCTAATCAATTCAAGTTAAAACCTTGAATGTGAAATGGATAACATAGATTCTAACCACAAGTCTTGTAAAACTCAACCTCATTTGCTTTATACAGTCAACTCTTTTAGAACAAATCGATTGAAGTGAAGTTTCTTATACATCATCAAACGCATTACTAAGTCTTATTTACGCGTCCATGAAGGTTGTTGGGTAATCAATACACGAGGTTCTAATCACTTCAAGTTAAAAACCTTGAATGTGAAATGGATAACTTAGGTTCTAACCACAAGTCTTGTAACACTCAACCTCATTTGCTTTATACAATCAACTCTTTTAGAACAAATCGATTGAAGTGAAGTTTCTTATACATCATCAAACGCATTACTAAGTCATAATTACGCGTCCATGAAGGTTGTTGGGTACTCAATACACGTCGTTCTAACCACTTCAAGTTAAAACCTTGAATGTGAATTGGATAACTTAGGTTCTAACCAATAGTCTTGTAACACTCAACCTCATTTGCTTTATACAATCAACTCTTTTAGAACAAATCGATTGAAGTGAAGTTTCTTATACATCATCAAACGCATTACTAAGTCTTAATTACGCGTCCATGAAGGTTGTTGGGTTCTCAATACACGTGGTTCTAATCACTTCAAGTTAAAACCTTGAATGTGAAATGGATAACTTAGGTTCTAACCACAAGTCTTGTAACACTCAACCTCATTTGCTTTATACATTCAACTCTTTTAGAACAAATCGATTGAAGTGAAGTTTCTTATACATCATCAAACGCATTACTAAGTCTTATTTACGCGTCCATGAAGGTTTTTGGGTCCTCAATACACGTGGTTCAAATCACTTCAAGTTAAAACCATGAATGTGAAATGGATAACTTAGGTACTAACCACAAGTCTTGTAACACTCAACCTCATTTGCTTTATACAATCAACTCTTTTAGAACAAATCGATTGAAGTGAAGTTTGCTTATCCATCATCAAACGCATTACTAAGTCTTATTACGCGTCCATGAAGGTTGTTGGGTCCTCAATACACGTGGTTCTAATCACTTCAAGTTAAAACCTTGAATGTGAAATGGATAACTTAGGTTCTAACCTACAACGTCTTGTAACACTCAACCTCATTTGCTTTTTACAATCAACCCTTTTAGAACAAATCGATTGAAGTGAAGTTTCTTATACATCATCAAACGCATTACTAAGTCTTAATTACGCGTCCATGAAGGTTGTTGGGTACTCAATACACGTCGTTCTAATCACTTCAAGTTAAAACCTTGAATGTGAAATGGATAACTTAGGTTCTAACCACAAGTCTTGTAACACTCAACCTCATTTGCTTTATACAATCAACTCTTTTAGAACAAATCGATTGAAGTGAAGTTTCTTATACATCATCAAACGCATTACTAAGTCATAATTACGCGTCCATGAAGGTTGTTGGGTACTCAATACACGTCGTTCTAATCACTTCAAGTTAAAACCTTGAATGTGAAATGGATAACTTAGGTTCTAACCACAAGTCTTGTAACACTCAACCTCATTTGCTTTATACAATCAACTCTTTTAGAACAAATCGATTGAAGTGAAGTTTCTTATACATCATCAAACGCATTACTAAGTCTTAATTTACGCGTCCATGAAGGTTGTTGGGTCCTCAATACACGTGTTCTAATCACTTCAAGTTAAAACCTTGAATGTGAAATGGATAACTTAGGTTCTAACCACAAGTCTTGTAACACTCAACCTCATTTGCTTTATACAATCAACTCTTTTAGAACAAATCGATTGAAGTGAAGTTTCTTATACATCATCAAACGCATTACTAAGTCTTAATTACGCGTCCATGAAGGTTGTTGGTTACTCAATACACGTCGTTCTAATCACTTCAAGTTAAAACCTTGAATGTGAAATGGATAACTTAGATTCTAACCACAAGTCTTGTAACACTTCAACCTCATTTGCTTTATACAATCAACTCTTTTAGAACAAGTCGATTGAAGTGAAGTTTCTTATACATCATCAAACGCATTAATAAGTATTAATTTTGCGTCCATGAAGGTTGTTGGGTACTCAATACACGAGGTTCTAATCACTTCAAGTTAAAAACCTTGAATGTGAAATGGATAACTTAGGTTCTAACCACAAGTCTTGTAACACTCAACCTCATTTGCTTTATACAATCAACTCTTTTAGAACAAGTCGATTGAAGTGAAGTTTCTTATACATCATCAAACGCATTACTAAGTATTAATTTTGCGTCCATGAAGGTTGTTGGGTACTCAATACACGAGGTTCTAATCACTTCAAGTTAAAAACCTTGAATGTGAAATGGATAACTTAGGTTCTAACCACAAGTCTTGTAACACTCAACCTCATTTGCTTTATACAATCAACTCTTTTAGAACAAATTGATTGAAGTGAAGTTTCTTATACATCATCAAACGCATTACTAAGTCTTATTTACGCCTCCATGAAGGTTGTTAGGTCCTCAATACACGTGGTTCTAATCACTTCAAGTTAAAACCTTGAATGTGAAATGGATAAGTTAGGTTCTAACCACAAGTCTTGTAACACTTCATCCTCATTTGCTTTATACAATCAACTCTTTCAGAACAAATCGATTGAAGTGAAGTTTCTTATACATCATCAAACGCATTACTAAGTCTTATTTACGCGTCCATGAAGGTTGTTGGGTAATCAATACACGAGGTTCTAATCACTTCAAGTTAAAAACCTTGAATGTGAAATGGATAACTTAGGTTCTAACCACAAGTCTTGTAACACTCAACCTCATTTGCTTTATACAATCAACTCTTTTAGAACAAATCGATTGAAGTGAAGTTTGTTATACATCATCAAACGCATTACTAAGTCTTATTTACGCCTCCATGAAGGTTGTTGGGTCCTCAATACACTTCTTTCTAATCACTTCAAGTTAAAACCTTGAATGTGAAATGGATAACTTAGGTTCTAACCACAAGTCTTGTAACACTCAACCTCATTTGCTTTATACAATCAACTCTTTTAGAACAAATCGATTGAAGTGAAGTTTCTTATACATCATCAAACGCATTACTAAGTCTTATTTACGCCTCCATGAAGGTTGTTAGGTCCTCAATACACGTGGTTCTAATCACTTCAAGTTAAAACCTTGAATGTGAAATGGATAAGTTAGGTTCTAACCACAAGTCTTGTAACACTTATCGTCATTTGCTTTATACAATCAACTCTTTCAGAACAAATCGATTGAAGTGAAGTTTCTTATACATCATCAAACGCATTACTAAGTCTTATTTACGCGTCCATGAAGGTTGTTGGGTCCTCAATACACGTGGTTCTAATCACTTCAAGTTAAAACCTTGAATGTGAAATGGATAACTTAGGTACTAACCACAAGTCTTGTAACACTCAACCTCATTTGCTTTATACAATCAACTCTTTTAGAACAAATCGATTCAAGTGAAGTTTGTTATCCATCATCAAACGCATTACTAAGTCTTATTTACGCCTCCATGAAGGTTGTTGGGTCCTCAATACACGTGGTTCTAATCACTTCAAGTTAAAACCTTGAATGTGATATGGATAACTTAGGTTCTAACCACAAGTCTTGTAACACTCAACCTCATTTGCTTTATACATTCACATCTTTTAGAACAAATCGATTGAAGTGAAGTTTCTTATACATCATCAAACGCATTACTAAGTCTTAATTACGCGTCCTTGAAGGTTGTTGGGTACTTAATACACGTCGTTCTAATCACTTCAAGTTAAAACCTTGAATGTGAAATGGATAACTTAGGTTCTAACCACAAGTCTTGTAACACTAAACCTCATTTGCTTTATACAATCAACTCTTTTAGAACAAATCGATTGAAGTGAAGTTTCTTATACATCATCAAACGCATTACTAAGTCTTATTTACGCGTCCATGAAGGTTGTTGGGTCCTCAATACACGTGGTTCTAATCACTTCAAGTTAAAACCTTGAATGTGAAATGGATAACTTAGGTTCTAACCACAAGTCTTGTAACACTCAACCTCATTTGCTTTATACAATCAACTCTTTTAGAACAAATCGATTGAAGTGAAGTTTCTTATACATCATCAAACGCATTACTAAGTCTTATTTACGCGTCCATGAAGGTTGTTGGGTCCTCAATACACGTGGTTCAAATCACTTCAAGTTAAAACCTTGAATGTGAAATGGATAACTTAGTTCTAACCACAAGTCTTGTAACACTCAACCTCATTTGCTTTATACAATCAACTCTTTTAGAACAAATCGATTGAAGTGAAGTTTCTTATACATCATCAAACGCATTACTAAGTCATAATTACGCGTCCATGAAGGTTGTTGGGTACTCAATACACGTCGTTCTAATCACTTCAAGTTAAAACCTTGAATGTGAAATGGATAACTTAGGTTCTAACCACAAGTCTAGTAACACTCAACCTCATTTGCTTTATACAGTCAACTCTTTTAGAACAAATCGATTGAAGTGAAGTTTCTTATACATCATCAAACGCATTACTAAGTCTTAATTACGCGTCCATGAAGGTTGTTGGTTACTCAATACACGTCGTTCTAATCACTTCGAGTTAAAACCTTGAATGTGAAATGGATAACTTAAGTTCTAACCACAAGTCTTGTAACACTCAACCTCATTTGCTTTATACAATCAACCCTTTTAGAACAAATCGATTGAAGTGAAGTTTGTTATACATCATCAAACGCATTACTAAGTCTTATTTACGCCTCCATGAAGGTTGTTGTGTCCTCAATACACGTGGTTCTAATCACTTCAAGTTAAAACCTTGAATGTGAATGGATAACTTAGGTTCTAACCACAAGTCTTGTAACACTCAACCTCATTTGCTTTATACATTCAACTCTTTTAGAACAAATCGATTGAAGTGAAGTTTCTTATACATCATCAAACGCATTACTAAGTCTTAATTACGCGTCCATGAAGGTTGTTGGTTACTCAATACACGTCGTTCTAATCACTTCAAGTTAAAACCTTGAATGTGAAATGGATAACTTAGGTTCTAACCACAAGTCTTGTAACACTCAACCTCATTTGCTTTATACAATCAACTCTTTTAGAACAAATCGATTGAAGTGAAGTTTCTTATACATCATCAAACGCATTACTAAGTCTTAATTACGCGTCCATGAAGGTTGTTGGGTACTCAATACACGTCGTTCTAATCACTTCAAGTTAAAACCTTGAATGTGAAATGGATAACTTAAGTTCTAACCACAAGTCTTGTAACATTCAACCTCATTTGCTTTATACAATCAACTCTTTTAGAACAAATCGATTGAAGTGAAGTTTCTTATACATCATCAAACGCATTACTAAGTCTTAATTACGCGTCCATGAAGGTTGTTGGGTACTCAATACACGTCGTTCTAATCACTTCAGTTAAAACCTTGAATGTGAAATGGATAACTTAGGTTCTAACCACAAGTCTTGTAACACTCAACCTCATTTGCTTTATACAATCACTCTTTTAGAACAAACGATTGAAGTGAAGTTTTTTATACATCATCAAACGCATTACTAAGTCTTATTTACGCCTCCATGAAGGTTGTAGGGTCCTCAATACACGTGGTTCTAATCACTTCAAGTTAAAACCTTGAATGTGAAATGGATAACTTCGGTTCTAACCACAAGTCTTGTGATAAGGCACAGAACCCTAACTCCACCAAAAAGCGCACTTAAGGGGGGAGGTTTGACCCTGCCCTTATATCATGTGCCAGGAGACACTCCATTTCCGATGTGGGACATATCATCCCCACCCCCTTGAGACCCCGACCGCTCGGTCGGCAATCTGTCGACCTTAAGCGACACCTGGGAACAGAAGATGTGGCTTCTGGGGATAACCAATGTATAGTCACAGACCCTAACTCCACCAAAAGCGCACTTAAGGGGGGAGGTTTGACCCTGCCCTTATATCCTGTGCCAGGAGACACTCCATTTCCGATGAACCCTAACTCCACCTAAAAGCGCACTTAAGGGGGGAGGTTTGACCCTGCCCTTATATCCTGTGCCAGGAGACACTCCATTTCCGATGTGGGACATATCATCTTTGTACACTCAACCTCATTTGCTTTATACAATCAACTCTTTTAGAACAAATCGGGGGGGGGGGGGGGGGATTGAATGAATTTTTTATACATCATCAAACGCATTACTAAGTCTTAATTACGCGTCCATGAAGGTTGTTGGGTACTCAATACACGTCGTTCTAATCACTTCAAGTTAAAACCTTGAATGTGAAATGGATAACTTAGGTTCTAACCACAAGTCTTGTAACACTCAACCTCATTTGCTTTATACAATCAACTCTTTTAGAACAAATCGATTGAAGTGAAGTTTCTTATACATCATCAAACGCATTACTAAGTCTTATTACGCGTCCATGAAGGTTGTTGGGTACTCAATACACGTCGTTCTAATCACTTCAAGTTAAAACCTTGAATGTGAAATGGATAACTTAGGTTCTAACCACAAGTCTTGTAACACTCAACCTCATTTGCTTTATACAATCAACTCTTTTAGAACAAATCGATTAAAGTGAAGTTTGTTATACATCATCAAACGCATTACTAAGTCTTAATTTACGCCTCCATGAAGGTTGTTGGGTCCTCAATACACGTGGTTCTAATCACTTCAAGTTAAAACCTTGAATGTGAAATGGATAACTTAGGTTCTAACCACAAGTCTTGTAACACTCAACCTCATTTGCTTTATACAATCAACTCTTTTAGAACAAAT
The DNA here is from genome assembly GCA_022432975.1 of Begonia masoniana. NCBI lineage: Eukaryota > Viridiplantae > Streptophyta > Magnoliopsida > Cucurbitales > Begoniaceae > Begonia > Begonia masoniana. The sequence continues at coordinate 8,161,221 of CM039513.1, read as the reverse complement.
CGATTGAAGTGAAGTTTCTTATACATCATCAAACGCATTACTAAGTCTTAATTACGCGTCCATGAAGGTTGTTGGGTACTCAATACACGTCGTTCTAATCACTTCAAGTTAAAACCTTGAATGTGAAATGGATAACTTAGGTTCTAACCACAAGTCTTGTAACACTCAACCTCATTTGCTTTATACAATCAACTCTTTTAGAACAAATCGATTGAAGTGAAGTTTCTTATACATCATCAAACGCATTACTAAGTCTTATTTACGCGTCCATGAAGGTTGTTGGGTCCTCAATACACGTGGTTCTAATCACTTCAAGTTAAAACCTTGAATGTGAAATGGATAACTTAGGTTCTAACCACAAGTCTTGTAACACTCAACCTCATTTGCTTTATACATCAACTCTTTTAGAACAAATCGATTGAAGTGTAGTTTCTTATACATCATCAAACGCATTACTAAGTCTTAATTACGCGTCCATGAAGGTTGTTGGTTATTCAATACACGTCGTTCTAATCACTTCAAGTTAAAACCTTGAATGTGAAATGGATAACTTAGGTTCTAACCACAAGTCTTGTAACACTCAACCTCATTTGCTTTATACAATCAACTCATTTTAGAACAAATCGATTGAAGTGAAGTTTCTTATACATCATCAAACGCATTACTAAGTCTTAATTACGCGTCCATGAAGGTTGTTGGGTACTCAATACACGTGTTCTAATCTACTTCAAGTTAAAACCTTGAATGTGAAATGGATAACTTAGATTCTAACCACAAGTCTTGTAACACTCAACCTCATTTGCTTTATACAATCAACTCTTTTAGGACAAATCGATTGAAGTGAAGTTTGTTATCCATCATCAAACGCATTACTAAGTCTTAATTACGCGTCCATGAAGGTTGTTGGGTCCTCAATACACGTGGTTCTAATCACTTCAAGTTAAAACCTTGAATGTGAAATGGATAACTTCGGTTCTAACCACAAGTCTTGTAACACTCAACCTCATTTGCTTTTTATACAATCAACTCTTTTAGAACAAATCGATTGAAGTGAAGTTTCTTATACATCATCAAACGCATTACTAAGTCATAATTACGCGTCCATGAAGGTTGTTGGGTACACTATACACGTCGTTCTAATCACTTCAAGTTAAAACCTTGAATGTGAAATGGATAAATTAGGTTCTAACCACAAGTCTTGTAACACTCAACCTCATTTGTTTTATACAATCAACCCTTTTATAACAAATCGATTGAAGTGAAGTTTCTTATACATCATCAAACGCATTACTAAGTCTTAATTACGCGTCCATGAAGGTTGTTGGGTAATCAATACACGTCGTTCTAATCACTTCAGGTTAAAACCTTGAATGTGAAATGGATAAATTAGGTTCTAACCACAAGTCTTGTACACTCAACCTCATTTTCTTTATACAATCAACTCTTTTAGAACAAATCGATTGAAGTGAAGTTTGTTATACATCATGAAACGCATTACTAAGTCGTATTTACGCCTCCATGAAGGTTGTTGGGTCCTCAATACACGTGGTTCCAATCACTTCAAGTTAAAACCTTGAATGTGAAATGGATAACTTAGGTTCTAACCACAAGTCTTGTAACACTCAACCTCATTTGCTTTATACAATCAACTCTTTTAGAACAAATCGATTGAAGTGAAGTTTGTTATACATCATCAAACGCATTACTAAGTCATAATTACGCGTCCATGAAGGTTGTTGGGTACTCAATACACGTCGTTCTAATCACTTCAAGTTAAAACCTTGAATGTGAAATGGATAACTTAGGTTCTAACCACAAGTCTTGTAACACTCAACCTCATTTGCTTTATACAATCAACTCTTTTAGAACAAATCGATTGAAGTGAAGTTTCTTATACATCATCAAACGCATTACTAAGTCTTATTTACGCGTCCATGAAGGTTGTTGGGTACTCAATACACGTGGTTCTAATCACTTCAAGTTAAAACCTTGAATGTGAAATGGATAACATTAGGTTCTAACCACAAGTCTTGTAACATAATTTATCCATTTCACATTCAAGGTTTTAACTTGAAGTGATTAGAACGACGTGTATAGTGTACCCAACAACCTTCATGGACGCGTAATTATGACTTAGTAATGCGTTTGATGATGTATAAGAAACATCACTTCAATCGATTTGTTCTAAAAGAGTTGATTCTATAAAAAGCAAATAAGGTTGAGTGTTACAAGACTTGTGGTTAGAATATAAGTTATCCCTTTAACATTCAAGGATTTAACTCTAAGTGATTAGAACCACGTGTATTGAGGACCCAACAGCCTTCATGGAGGCGTAATTAAGACTTAGTAATGCGTTTGATGATGCATAAGAAACTTCACTTCAATCGATTTGTTCTAAAAGGGTTGATTGTATAAAGCAAATGAGGTTGAGTTTTACAAGACTTGTGGTTAGAACCTAAGTTATCCATTTCACATTCAAGGTTTTAACTTGAAGTGATTAGAACGACGTGTATTGAGTACCCAACAACCTTCATGGACGCGTAATTATGACTTAGTAATGCGTTTGATGATGTATAACAAACTTCACTTCAATCGATTTGTTCTAAAAGAGTTGATTGTATAAAGCAAATGAGGTTGAGTGTTACAAGACTTGTGGTTAGAACCTAAGTTATCCATTTCACATCAAGGTTTTAACTTGAAGTGATTGGAACCACGTGTATGAGGTACCCAACAACCTTCATGGAGGCGTAAATACGACTTAGTAATGCGTTTCATGATGTATAACAAACTTCACTTCAATCGATTTGTTCTAAAAGAGTTGATTGTATAAAAAGCAAATGAGGTTGAGTGTTACAAGACTTGTGGTTAGAACCGAAGTTATCCATTTCACATTCAAGGTTTTAACTTGAAGTGATTAGAACCACGTGTATTGAGGACCCTACAACCTTCATGGAGGCGTAAATAAGACTTAGTAATGCGTTTGATGGTGGATAACAAACTTCACTTCAATCGATTTGTTCTAAAAGAGTTGATTGTATAAAGCAAATGAGGTTGAGTGTTACAAGACTTGTGGTTAGAGCTTAAGTTATCCATTTCACATTCAAGGTTTTAACTTGAAGAGATTAGAACGACGTGTATTGAGTACCCAACAACCTTCATGGACGCGTAATTAAGACTTAGTAACGCGTTTGATGATGTATAAGAAACTTCACTTCAATCGATTTGTTCTAAAAGAGTTGATTGTATAAAGCAAATGAGGTTGAGTGTTACAAGACTTGTGGTTAGAACCTAAGTTATCCATTTCACATTCAAGGTTTTAACTTGAAGTGATTAGAACGACGTGTATTGAGGACCCAACAACCTTCTTGGAGGCGTAAATAAGACCTAGTAATGCGTTTGATGATGTATAAGAAACTTCACTTCAATCGATTTGTTCTAAAAGAGTTGATTGTATAAAGCAAATGAGGTTCAGTGTTACAAGACTTATGGTTAGAACCTAAGTTATCCATTTCACATTCAAGGTTTTAACTTGAAGTGATTAGAACGACGTGTATTGAGGACCCAACAACCTTCATGGAGGTGTAAATAAGACTTAGTAATGCGTTTGATGATGTATAAGAAACTTCACTTCAATCGATTTGTTCTAAAAGGGTTGATTGTATAAAGCAAATGAGGTTGAGTGTTACAAGACTTGTGGTTAGAACCTAAGTTATCCATTTCACATTCAAGGTTTTAACTTGAAGTGATTAGAAAGAAGTGTATTGAGGACCCAACAACCTTCATGGAGGCGTAAATAAGACTTAGTAATGCGTTTGATGATGTATAACAAACTTCACTTTAATCGATTTTTTCTAAAAGAGTTGATTGTATAAAGCAAATGAGGTTGAGTGTTACAAGACTTGTGGTTAGAACCTAAGTTATCCATTTCACATTCAAGGTTTTAACTTGAAGTGATTAGAACGACGTGTATTGAGTAACCAACAATCTTCATGGAGGCGTAAATAAGACTTAGTAATGCGTTTGATGATGTATAAGAATCTTCACTTCAATCGATTTGTTCTAAAAGAGTTGATCGTATAAAGCAAATGAGGTTGAGTGTTACAAGACTTGTGGTTAGAACCTAAGTTATCCAATTCACATTCAAGGTTTTAACTTGAAGTGATTAGAACAACGTGTATAGAGGAGCCAACAACCTTCATGGAGGCGTAATTAAGACTTAGTAATGCGTTTGATGATGTATAAGAAACTTCACTTCAATCGATTTGTTCTAAAAGAGTTGATTGTATAAAGCAAATGAGGTTGAGTGTTAGAAGACTTGTGGTTAGAACCTAAGTTATCCATTTCACATTCAAGATTTTAACTTGAAGTGATGTGATCCAAGCAGCGACAAAACCCAAGCCCAAGAGCAACGATCCAATTGAGGACATTGGCGGCCCAATGACACGGTCCAAAGCTAAGAAGATGCGTGAGGCCTTGCAAGGATTAATTTTAGAGATCCTAAGGGAGAGAGGAGCCGCGACAACTTGATCTAAAACTATTGAATGTGTCGAGGATTGAAGATAATCAAAATCAAGTTGAAGCAAGGGAGGCCAAAGATGCATGAAGATTTACATGTGCCATGCACATGCACGTGCAAGAATTAAAAAGTCACATGAGAAGCACATGCAAATCCAAACAAATCACGTATAAGAGATTTTATCCGACAGAATCTACTCAAATCAATTCAAATCATATTCAAACGTGAGATGATATCTTATCATGCAAAGGATCATTATCTCACGATTTTATTAGTTATTTTATTTTTATTTTCGTTTTTTTTAATTGTTTAATTTAATTTTCATGTGTAGCCTATTTAATGGCAAAACACTTTTGATTTAGAAGAACAAGTTTGAATTAAAAATTGAGAGTTTTTTAGAGAGGATTTCTCTTTGGTTCTTTGCGAAGAACAACGATCTTCTTCAAGTCACGCTTGAAGAATCTCGCTTGATAGCTTTGGTTCTTACCAACGAGTTTGGTCTGGGTCAAGCTCCTGTTTTGATAGCTTTGGTTCAGCCAACAGGTGTGGCTCGGGTCAAGCTCCTGTTTTGATAACTAGGGTTCTATCGAATTATTCGATTTGGGTCTTAGTTCCTTACTTTGTTCTTGAATCAAAAGGCGTTCCTTTCAATTATTCCGCGTTGTTGTCGGGTCCCGGGTCCTTTCGATCCGAGGTTCGCATCAGTTGGTATCAGAGCTTCGGCTCCTTGATTCAAGAAGCTATCTTTAATTTTTATTGTCAATCTTTTCTTCATCTTATTCTATTCGTCATCATTGATTCTTTTTTTCTCGTGAATTTGTCTTCTTGAAAAGTACAAAAGAAAAAAAAAAGTTTGTCAAAAGTCAAAAAAAAAAAGAGTTGTCAAAAGTCAAAAAAAAAAAGAATTGTCAAAAGTAAAAAAAAAAAAGAGTTGTGAGAAGTCAAAAAAAAAAATCGAAATTTTGTTCTAGAGATTTTGAAATTTTAAGCCTTTTAAATTCAAAAATTCGTTCTTAAATTCGTAGATAATTGTTCTTTGAAAATTCAAATTATTGAATCTTCATTCGAAATATTGTCTTTATCCAAATTTATTCTTTGAAGGTTCAAATTGTTGAATCTTCATTTGAAATATTGTCATCATCCAAAATTTTGTCTTATTTCAATTGTACCATTGATTTAGCCATCCTTACAAGTTTGAACTTTTAAGCTTTAAAGTTTGATTTTTTATAGTTTGGCTTGTTGAATATTTATCATCGATCAAGTTCTTACGTAAAGAACTAAAAGGGAGATCTAGAGGTAAAAGGCAAGAGGGTGAGACTATTATAGAAAAAGCCTTAATTTTTTAGCGAAACACGAGTGGAGTGACATCTATCGAGAGCAAACACGTGAGGGAGAGGTAAGGTCCATTACTTGATTATTTTTCTTTTACTTCTAACAATTTTCTTTTATTTTCTTATTGTGGTCGAAAAAGAATATCATGAGTGGAGAAGAACACAACGACGTTGATTTAAAATTGTTCATGAGAGCCATGCAAGATCAATTCACGGCTCTAAATCAGAGAATGGAACGATTGGAAACTCCGACACCTAATCATGCACGACAAAGGAAGGATTTTGATGGAGAATCCGAAGAGTATAGTGGTTATTACCCAAAAGAAAGGAATGAGGGGACAAACCGAGAAGACAAGGATTTACGAAATATCAAGGTAAATATTCCACCTTTCCAAGGGAAGAACGACCCCGAGGGATATTTGGATTGGGAACGAAAAGTAGACTTGGTATTTGAGTTCCAAAATTATTCGGAGGATAAGAAGCTTAAGTTGATCACCATGGAGTTCACGGATTATGCTAGTATTTGGTGGGATCAATTAGTTAAGAACCGGAGGAGGAATGGTGAAGCACAAATCCGCACATGGGAAGACTTGAAGGCCATCATGAAAAAAAGATATGTTCCATCATACTACTATAGAGACGCGTGTCGAAAGCTCCAAAATTTGACACAAGGTTTCAAAAGTGTGGAGGAATATTATAAAGAGATGGAGGTAGCTATGATAAGGGCTAATGTGGAAGAAGATAAGGAAGCAACCATGGCTCGTTTTATTGGGGGATTGAATCGAGAAATTGCGGATGTGGTGGATCTACAACACTACATCGACTTGGAGGAGTTACTACACAAATCAATCAAAATAGAGCGGCAACTAAAGGCTAAGAGAAGTACTAGGGTTGGTACAACATCAACCGCAACTTGGCAAACAAATTGGAAAAATGAGAAGCCAAAATCGAGGGAGGATTCTAAGGAAAAAAACTGTGTCCAAAAATCAAGTGTTACCACAAAAAGCTAAGGCTGAGACTTCAAATCCAATTAGAACTCGAGAGATTAAGTGCTTTCGGTGCCAAGGGTTCGGACACATAGCTTCGAATTGTCCAAATAACAGAGCTATGATTTTAAGGGACAATGGCGATGTGGAGAGTGTGAGTTCGAGTGATGGTGAGATGCCACCACTTGAGGATTGTAGTGACATTGAGGTAGAGGAACCAGTAAAAGGAGATCTTTTAGTCACAAGGCGAGTATTGAATGTGCAAACTAAGGAAGATGGCGACAAAGTACAACGTGAGCATATATTCCATACAAGATGTCATGTGCACAACAAAGTTTGTAGTTTGATCATCGATAGTGGGAGTTGCACCAATGTAGCAAGCACATTACTAGTCCAAAAGTTGAACTTGAAAACCGAGCAACATCCAAAACCATACAAGTTGCAATGGTTAAGCGATTGTGGAGAAATCAAGGTGACTAAACAGGTGGAAGTTCCTTTATCAATTGGTAGATACCAAGATAAAGTTTTATGTGATGTAGTTCCGATGCAAGCTACCCACATACTTTTGGGGAGACCTTGGCAATTTGACCGAAACGTCAAGCATAATGGTTACAAGAATGAGTATTCGTTGGTTTACAATGGAAAAACCATTATCCTTACACCATTAAAGCCATGGGAGGCAATTGTAGACCAAGAGAGGATTGCAAAGGAATTCCAAAAGATTAGGATTGAAAAAGAAAAAGAAAGTGGTGAAAAGAAATTAGTTGAAAAAGAGACCAAAATAGAAAAAGAAAGTGGGGAAAGAAAAATAGTTGAAAAGAGTACAAAGAGGGATGAAAAACCGAGGGAGGAAGAGAGAAAAATCGAGGGAAAAGAGAGAAAAGCCGAGGGAGAGAGTGAAAAAAAGTCAAGTGAGAAACAAATCGTGTTGATGAACAAAAATGAGGATAAGCGTGAGATGATTTTGCTTTTATATAAAGATGTTTATTTATCATCTAATGACTTACCAAATTTTCTTCCAAGTGCTGTGATTTCTCTTTTGCAGGAGTTTAAGGATGTATTCCCAGAAGAGTTACCCAAAGGAGTACCACTACTTAGAGGAATCGAGCATCAAATTGATTTCATCCCGGGTGCGACAATTCCAAACCGACCGGCATATCGAGCAAATCCAGAGGAAACAAAGGAAATTCAAAGACAAGTGGACGATTTAATGGACAAGGGTCTAGTGAAAGAAAGCCTAAGCCCATGCTCGGTACCCGTGATATTGGTGCCAAAGAAGGACGGATCATGGAGGATGTGTGTAGATTGTCGAGCAATCAATAAAATAACGGTAAAGTATCGACATCCTATACCAAGGTTAGATGACATGCTTGATGAATTATATGGTGCTTGTTTATTCTCAAAAATTGATTTAAAGAATGGATATTATCAAATTCGTATGAAAAAGGGAGACGAGTGGAAAACTGCTTTCAAAACAAAATTTGGACTTTATGAGTGGTTAGTCATGCCTTTTGGATTATCTAATGCACCTAGCACATTTATGAGGTTAATGAATCACGTATTACGATCGTTTATTGGAAAATTTGTCGTGGTTTATTTTGATGATATATTAGTTTATAGCAAAACATTAGAACAACATGTGAAACATTTAAAATCTGTTTTTAATGTTTTGCGAATAAACCAATTATATGCTAACCTCAAAAAGTGCACTTTTTGCATGGAATCGGTAGTGTTTCTTGGTTTTGTAGTGAGCTCGAGTGGAGTTTCGGTGGACGAAGAAAAGGTCAAGGCAATCAAGGAGTGGCCGACACCTAAGAATGCTAACGAGGTACGTAGTTTTCATGGCTTAGCTAGCTTTTACCGAAGATTCGTTAGAGATTTTAGTACTATTGCAGCACCATTGAATGATTTGGTTAAAAAGAATGTGGATTTTAAGTGGACCGAGTTACATGATGAATCTTTTAATCTTCTAAAAGAAAAGTTAACTAATGCACCTTTGTTAGTTTTGCCAAATTTTGATAAAACATTTGAGATTGAATGTGATGCGTCGGGAAAAGGAATTGGTGGTGTTTTGATGCAGGATATGAAGCCGATTGCTTACTTTAGTGAAAAGCTTAGTGGCGCGGTCTTAAACTATCCAACATACGACAAGGAGTTGTATGCCTTGGTGAGAACATTACAAACGTGGCAACACTACTTGTGGCTCAAGGAGTTCATCATCCATTCCGACCATGAAAGCCTAAAATACTTAAAGACACAAGGAAAGTACACAAGAGACATGAAAAGTGGATGGAGTTTATAGAGACCTTTCCTTATGTTATTCATTATAAAAAAGGTAAAGAGAATGTGGTTGCCGATGCATTATCAAGAAGGTACGTGCTTATAACTACTTTACAATCTAAGTTGTTAGGATTTGATTTAATAAAGAACTTATATGAATCGGACTCGGATTTTGATCTTGTTTGGAAAGAATGTGAGAAACATGCATGTAATGATTATTATAAACATGATGGATTTTTATTTAAAAAGGATAAACTTTGTATCCCTAAATGTTCTTTAAGAGAGTTACTTGTTAGAGAGACTCATGGAGGAGGGTTAATGGGACACTTTGGAGTTACTAAAACATTGAGTGTGCTTTGTGAACATTTTTATTGGCCGAAAATGAGGCATCATGTTCAAGCCATTTGTGATAAGTGCATTGAGTGTAGGAAGGCCAAATCAAAGATTAAACCGTATGGAAAGTACACTCCTCTACCTATTCCTAACCAACCTTGGGTGGATATATCGATGGATTTTGTGATTGGTTTGCCGAGGACACAAGGAGGGAAAGATAGCATATTTGTGGTAGTGGATAGGTTTAGTAAGATGGCTCACTTTATAGCATGCTCAAAGACAAACGACGCTACTCATGTTGCGGACTTATTCTTCAAAGAAGTTGTGCGTTTACACGGAATTCCTAAAACCATTGTGAGTGATAGAGATGTAAAGTTCTTAAGTCACTTTTGGAGAACTTTGTGGAGTAAGCTAGGAACAAAACTTTTATTCTCAACCGTGGCACACCCCCAAACGGATGGACAAACAGAAGTGGTAAATAGAACACTTTCTACGTTGTTAAGAGCGATTATTTCTAAAAATTTAAAACAATGGGAAAAATGTTTACCACATGTTGAATTTGCTTATAATAGAGTTGTTCATTCTACTACTTCATATTCACCATTTGAAATTGTTTATGGATTTAATCCTTTATCTCCTCTTGATATTTTATCTCTACCTACTAACGAGTTTGTTAATTTTGATGGAGAGAAAAAAGCTAAATTTGTTAGGGACTTACATCTGAAAGTACAAGAGAACATTCGAGAGAAAAACGAGCATTATGCACGTCAAGCAAACAAAAGCCGTAAAAAGATTATATTTGAACCCGGAGATTGGGTTTGGCTACATCTTCGAAAGAGAGGTTTCCAAATCAACGAAAAAGCAAGTTGCATCCACGAGGAGATGGACCATTTCAAGTCCTTGAACGCATAAACGACAATGCCTACAAGATCGACTTACCTAGCGAATATGGTAATGTTAGTGCATCTTTTAATGTTAGTGACTTATCTTTATATGATGCAGGAGATTCGAGGACGAATCTTTTCGAAGAGGGAGGGAATGATGTGATCCAAGCAGCGACAAAACCCAAGCCCAAGAGCAACGATCCAATTGAGGACATTGGCGGCCCAATGACACGGTCCAAAGCTAAGAGGATACGTGAGGCCTTGCAAGGATTAATTTTAGAGATCCAAGGGAGAGAGGAGCCGCGACAACTTGATCTAAAACTATTGAATGTGTCGAGGATTGAAGATAATCAAAATCAAGTTGAAGCAAGGGAGGCCAAAGATGCATGAAGATTTACATGTGCCATGCACATGCACGTGCAAGAATTAAAAAGTCACATGAGAAGCACATGCAAATCCAAACAAATCACGTATAAGAGATTTTATCCGACAGAATCTACTCAAATCAATTCAAATCATATTCAAACGTGAGATGATATCTTATCATGCAAAGGATCATTATCTTACGATTTTATTAGTTATTTTATTTTTATTTTCGTTTTTTTAATTATTTAATTTAATTTTCATGTGTAGCCTATTTAATGGCAAAACACTTTTGATTTAGAAGAACAAGTTTGAATTAAAAATTGAGAGTTTTTTAGAGAGGATTTCTCTTTGGTTCTTTGCGAAGAACAACGATCTTCTTCAAGTCACGCTTGAAGAATCTCGCTTGATAGCTTTGGTTCTTACCAACGAGTTTGGTCTGGGTCAAGCTCCTGTTTTGATAAGCTTTGGTTCAGCCAACAGGTGTGGCTCGGGTCAAGCTCCTGTTTTGATAACTAGGGTTCTATCGAATTATTCGATTTGGGTCTTAGTTCCTTACTTTGTTCTTGAATCAAAAGGCGTTCCTTTCAATTATTCCGCGTTGTTGTTGGGTCCCTGGTCCTTTCGATCCGAGGTTCGCATCATGAAGTGATTAGAACGACGTGTATTGAGTACCCAACAACCTTCATGGACGCGTAATTAAGACTTAGTAATGCGTTTGATGATGTATAAAAAACTTCACTTCAATCGATTTGTTATAAAAGTGTTGATTGTATAAAACAAATGAGGTTGAGTGTTACAAGACTTGTGGTTAGAACCTAAGTTATCCATTTCACATTCAAGGTTTTAACTTGAAGTGATTAGAACGACGTGTATTGAGGACCCAACAACCTTCATGGAGGCGTAAATAAGACTTAGTAATGCGTTTGATGATGTATAACAAACTTCACTTCAATCGATTTTTTCTAAAACAGTTGATTCTATAAAGCAAATGAGGTTGAGTGTTACAAGACTTGTGGTTAGAACCTAAGTTATCCATTTCACATACAAGGTTTTAACTTGAAGTGATTAGAACGACGTGTATTGAGTAACCAACAACCTTCATGGACGCGTAATTATGACTTAGTAATGCGTTTGATGATGTATAAGAAACTTCACTTCAATCGATTTGTTCTAAAAGAGTTGATTGTATAAAGCAAATGAGGTTGAGTGTTACAAGACTTGTGGTTAGAACCTAAGTTATCCATTTCACATTCAAAGTTTTAACTTGAAGTGATTGGAACCACGTGTATTGAGGACCCAACAACCTTCATGGAGGCGTAAATACGACTTAGTAATGCGTTTGATGATGTATAACAAACTTCACTTCAATCGATTTGTTCTAAAAGAGTTGATTGTATAAAGAAAATGAGGTTGAGTGTTACAAGACTTGTGGTTAGAACCTAATTTATCCATTTCACATTCAAGGTTTTAACTTGAAGTGATTGGAACCACGTGTATTGAGTACCCAACAACCTTCATGGACGCGTAATTATGACTTAGTAATGCGTTTGATGATGTATAAGAAACTTCACTTCAATCGATTTTTCTAAAAGAGTTGATTGTATAAAAAGCAAATGAGGTTGAGTGTTACAAGACTTGTGGTTAGAATATAAGTTATCCCTTTAACATTCAAGAATTTAACTTGAAGTGATTAGAACCACGTGTATTGAGGACCTAACAGCCTTCATGGAGGCGTAATTAAGGCTTAGTAATGCGTTTGATGATGCATTAGAAACTTCACTTCAATCGATTTGTTCTAAATGGGTTGATTGTATAAAGCAAATGAGGTTGAGTGTTACAAGACTTGTGGTTAGAACCTAAGTTATCCATTTCACATTCAAAGTTTTAACTTGAAGTGATTAGAACGACGTGTATTGAGGACCCAACAACCTTCGTGGAGGAGTAAATAAGACTTAGTAATGCGTTTGATGATGTATAACAAACTTCACTTCAATCGATTTTTTCTAAAATGGTTGATTGTATAAAGCAAATGAGGTTGAGTGTTACAAGACTTGTGGTTAGAACCTAATTTATCCTTTTCACATTCAAGGTTTTAACTTGAAGTGATTAGAACGACGTGTATTGAGTACCCAACAACCTTCATGGACGCGTAATTAAGACTTAGTAATGCGTTTGATGATGTATAAGAAACTTCACTTCAATCGATTTGTTCTAAAAGAGTTGATTGTATAAAGCAAATGAGGTTGAGTGTTACATGACTTCTGGTTAGAACCTAAGTTATCCATTTCACATTCAAGGTTTTAACTTGAAGTGATTATAACGACGTGTATTGAGTACCCAACAACCTTCATGGACGCGTAATTAAGACTTAGTAATGCGTTTGATGATGTATAAGAATCTTCACTTCACTCGATTTGTTGTAAAAGCGTTGATTGTATAAAGCAAATGAGGTTGAGTGTTACAAGACTTGTGGTTAGAACCAAAGTTATCCATTTCACATTCAAGGTTTTAACTTGAAGTGATTAGAAGGACGTGTATTGAGTACCCAACAACCTTCATGGACGCGTAATTAAGAATTAGTAATGCGTTTGATGATGTATAAGAAACTTCACTTCAATCGATTTGTTCTAAAAGAGTTGATTGTATAAGCAAATGAGGTTGAGTGTTACAAGACTTGTGGTTAGAACCTAAGTTATCCATTTCACATTCAAAGTTTTAACTTGAAGTGATTGAACCACGTGTATTGAGGACCCAACAACCTTCATGGAGGCGTAAATACGACTTAGTAATGCGTTTGATGATGTATAACAAACTTCACTTCAATCGATTTGTTCTAAAAGAGTTGATTGTATAAAGAAAATGAGGTTGAGTGTTACAAGACTTGTGGTTAGAACCTAATTTATCCATTTCACATTCAAGGTTTTAACTTGAAGTGATTGGAACCACGTGTATTGAGTACCCAACAACCTTCATGGACGCGTAATTATGACTTAGTAATGCGTTTGATGATGTATAAGAAACTTCACTTCAATCGATTTGTTCTAAAAGAGTTGATTGTATAAAAAGCAAATGAGGTTGAGTGTTACAAGACTTGTGGTTAGAATATAAGTTATCCCTTTAACATTCAAGAATTTAACTTGAAGTGATTAGAACCACGTGTATTGAGGACCAAACAGCCTTCATGGAGGCGTAATTAAGACTTAGTAATGCGTTTGATGATGCATTAGAAACTTCACTTCAATCGATTTGTTCTAAAAGGGTTGATTGTATAAAGCAAATGAGGTTGAGTGTTACAAGACTTGTGGTTAGAACCTAAGTTATCCATTTCACATTCAAAGTTTTAACTTGAAGTGATTAGAACGACGTGTATTGAGGACCCAACAACCTTCATGGAGGAGTAAATAAGACTTAGTAATGCGTTTGATGATGTATAACAAACTTCACTTCAATCGATTTTTTCTAAAATGGTTGATTGTATAAAGCAAATGAGGTTGAGTGTTACAAGACTTGTGGTTAGAACCTAAGTTATCCATTTCACATTCAAAGTTTTAACTTGAAGTGATTAGAACGACGTGTATTGAGTACCCAACAACCTTCATGGACGGCGTAATTAAGACTTAGTAATGCGTTTGATGATGTATAAGAAACTTCACTTCAATCGATTTGTTCTAAAAGAGTTGATTGTATAAAGCAAATGAGGTTGAGTGTTACAAGACTTGTGGTTAGAACCTAAGTTATCCTTTCACATTCAAGGTTTTAACTTGAAGTGATTAGAACGACGTGTATTGAGTACCCAACAACCTTCATGGACGCGTAATTAAGACTTAGTAATGCGTTTGATGATGTATAAGAAACTTCACTTCAATCGATTTGTTCTAAAAGAGTTGATTGTATAAAGCAAATGAGGTTGAGTGTTACAAGACTTGTGGTTAGAACCTAAGTTATCCATTTCACATTCAAGGTTTTAACTTGAAGTGATTAGAAGGACGTGTATTGAGTACCCAACTACCTTCATGGTCGCGTAATTAAGAATTAGTAATGCGTTTGATGATGTATAAGAAACTTCACTTCAATCGATTTGTTCAAAAAGAGTTGATTGTATAAAGCAAATGAGGTTGAGTGTTACAAGACTTGTGGTTAGAACCTAAGTTATCCATTTCACATTCAAGGTTTTAACTTGAAGTGATTAGAACGGACGTGTATTGAGTACCCAACTACCTTCATGGACGCGTAATTAAGAATTAGTAATGCGTTTGATGATGTATAAGAAACTTCACTTCAATCGATTTGTTCAAAAAGAGTTGATTGTATAAAGCAAATGAGGTTGAGTGTTACAAGACTTGTGGTTAGAACCTAAGTTATCCATTTCACATTCAAGCTTTTAACTTGAAGTGATTAGAACGACGTGTATTGAGGACCCAACAACCTTCATGGAGGTGTAAATAAGACTTAGTAATGCATTTGATGATGTATAACAAACTTCACTTCAATCGATTGGTTCTAAAAGGGTTGATTGTATAAAGCAAATGAGGTTGAGTGTTACAAGACTTGTGGTTAGAACCTAATTTATCCATTTCACATTCAAGGTTTTAACTTGAAGTGATTAGAACGACGTGTATAGTGTACCCAACAACCTTCATGGACGCGTAATTATGACTTAGTAATGCGTTTGATGATGTATAATAAACTTCACTTCAATCGATTTGTTCTAAAAGAGTTGATTGTATAAAAAGCAAATGAGGTTGAGTGTTACAAGACTTGTGGTTAGAACCTAAGTTATCCATTTCACATTCAAGGTTTTAACTTGAAGTGATTAGAACGACGTGTATTGAGTACCCAACAACCTTCATGGACGCGTAATTATGACTTAGTAATGCGTTTGATGATGTATAACAAACTTCACTTCAATCGATTTGTTCTAAAAGAGTTGATTGTATAAAGCAAATGAGGTTGAGTGTTACAAGACTTGTGGTTAGAACCTAAGTTATCCATTTCACATTCAAGCTTTTAACTTGAAGTGATTAGAACGACGTGTATTGAGTACCCAACAACCTTCATGGACGCGTAATTATGACTTAGTAATGCGTTTGATGATGTATAACAAACTTCACTTCAATCGATTTGTTCTAAAAAAGTTGATTGTATAAAGCAAAAGAGGTTGAGTGTTACAAGACTTGTGGTTAGAACCTAAGTTATCCATTTCACATTCAAGGTTTTAACTTGAAGTGATTAGAACGATGTGTATTGAGGACCGAACAACCTTCATGGAGGCGTAAATAAGACTTAGTAATGCGTTTGATGATGTATAAGTGATGTGGGCAAGGATGGCATTGAAGAAGAGTTGGGCCAAGAAGAATACTTAATGGAGTTGAAAACACCAAATGGACCTATCACTAGAGCTCGGGCCAAGAAGCTTCAAGAAGAAGTCCAAAATAACTTATTTCAAGAACCAAGACCACTTGAAGAAATGGGCCTTAAAGTTATTAATGTGTTACAAATACAAATGGAGTTTGATTAGGCCCAAATGAAGCAAAGAAGGCTCTAGAATGAGTAATTTCGAAGTGACATCCACTAGGCATTTAATATTGGCATAGAGAAGGCCAAAAGGTGTTTTGATGGTTTCCAAGAAGGCTGAACCTAGACCATATTAGAAGCAAAGTTCTTTCTCATGTTTTCAAGGCTATTTAATGCATATTCTAGACTATTCTTGTAAGCCTATAAATACTTGGGAGTTCTTCATTGTAAGACACACTAGAATGAGAATTATCTTGTGAGAATTTCCTCCGAACTGTTCTTCTGTAGAACTTGCGGAAATTTCAAGTGCAACCACTTGATTTCCAACCCTTATAATATTGGTTTCTTGCTCTTCCATAGCAACGGGGTCAATATTCTTTTCTTGATACTATTGGTTTCTGGTTGTCATATAACCACGGGGTCATTAGTCCTAAACTTTGAAACTACTATTGGGCGATCCTGAAGTTGATTCCATCTATTGACGTTGGGTCTCACAACAAGTTTGTTGAGGTTTGCATCATTTGGTATCAGAGACTAGACATCCAATTGAGGTTTTGTTTATCGTCTAGTGCTTACTTTCTTTTTATTTCAATTTCCTCTTTGTTGTTGATCCATAATTCCATATCTTTGTTCTTGCTCCCATTGATAGTTTATCAAAAAAAAAAAAAAAAAAAAAGGACAAAAAAAAAGAGACAAAAAAAAAAAGAAAAGAAAAGAGGAAAAAGAAATTGCTTTATTCTGTTATCATATATTTTTTTTTTGTTTCAAAATCCGTGGTATCAATCTTATTGTGACCCTATTTCTTCCATTCCTTCTTTATTTTGCATCCCATTGCTTTTCATCTTCACTAAGAAATCTATATTTTAAGTGTGTTGGTTTTCATTTGTTTTGCTTTGATATTTACCTTGCTTAGTTTTCTCAAGAACTTTGAGGAGGAAAGTGAGTGGAAAAAGGCAAGAGTTGGAGAGCTTATTAGAGGGTAAAAGCCGAAATTCATGTGAGTAAACACGAGTGCTCGAGAACTATATTTGAGTGTATACACGTGAGGGAGAGGTGAGGTCCTTTTCTTTACACTTTTACACAGATTTTACAGCATGTCTCAAAGAGAAGGTGAATCAACGCCAATGGATACCAATTTGGTCATCCAAGCCATGCAGCAACAATTCCAAAGGATGAACGTCCAATTTGAAGAGATTCGAGATCGATTGGATCGTAGTGATGAACGCATTAATCAAATTCAACAAGGTGCCATGCCCCAAGAAAGACAGCCAACTAGACGACCCTTCGTTACTGCAGTTAATCCCATAGGCAATTATGCTGAAGAGTATGAGGATTTTGATGAAGTAGCCTCCATAAGAAGAGAAAGAGATCATAGGCCAAGACAAAGACGTCAATACCGAGAAAGAAATTTTACCGACAACAACACAGGTGCGATTAAACTCTCTATCCCATCATTTCAAGGTAAAAATGACCCGGACGTTTACATTGAATGGGAACGAAAGGTTGAACTTGTTTTTGATTGCCATAACTATTCGGAGGAAAAAAAAGTTAAACTTGCAGCTGTTTCTTTCACTGATTACGCAATTGCTTGGTGGGACCAAGTGCTCCTAACCAAACGAAGAAATAGAGAAATTCCAATCGACAATTGGGAAGACATGAAAGCTGCCATGAGACGAAGGTTTGTTCCTTCACATTATTATAGAGATTTACACTTAAAATTGCAAAGCCTTAAACAGGGTTCAAAATCTGTTGAGGAGTACCATAAAGAGATGGAAATATCCATGATTCGTGCCAATGTTGAGGAAGATCGAGAAGCAACCATGGCTCGGTTCATTTGTGGTCTCAATCGTGAAATTGCAAATATTGTAGAATTGCAGCACTACGTGGAACTTGAAGAGGTTGTCCACATGGCCATGAAGGTTGAAAGGCAGCTCAAAAGAGGAGGAAGATCAACCTCCAAGCAAGAAACTTTTACTTCTTTGAGTGGGAAGTCAAAATGGAACTCTACTCTAAGGCAAGAAGAGCAGTCGACTTCCAAGCCAAAAGATGAAAAAGTGATGGCCAAGCAGGTTGAAAAAGGTACGAGTTATACCTCAACCCAGAGAAATCGAGATATAAAGTGTTTTAAATGTCATGGAATTGGTCATATTTCTTCACAATGCCCAAATAAAAGAACTATGATTTTGTTAAATAATGGGGATATTGTTTCTGAAGAAGAAAGTGACAATGAAGTTATGCCACCACTTGAAGAAGCTAGTGATACCGAACATGCAGTTGTTGGCCAAGCCTTAGTAGTTCTTCGAACCCTTCATGTTCAAACTATAGAAGATGATGACCGTCAACAACGTGAAAACATTTTCTATACGCGCTGCCATGTTAAAGAAAAGGTTTGTGGTTTAATCATAGATGGAGGAAGTTGTGTGAATGTTGCAAGTAAGATGATGGTGGACAAGCTTGGATTAAAGACTGTAAAACACCCTCGACCATATCGTCTCCAATGGCTCAATGAAAGTGGAGAAATGAAGGTAACAAAACAGGTTCTTGTCTCATTTTCAATTGGCAAATATTCAGATGAAGTTCTTTGTGATGTTGTTCCTATGCAAGCAAGTCACATATTGCTTGGAAGACCATGGCAATTTGACAGACGCACCACCCATGATGGATACAAGAATCGGTACAGCTTTACTAAGGATGGACGAAGTATTACTCTAGCTCCACTACCACCTCATCAAGTGTTCGAAGAGCAATGCCAAATTAAAAAATCTGTCACAGCTAATACAAAACAATGTGAGAGTGAGCATGAGAGTTCAAAAGAAAGTGAGAGAGAAGAGAGAAAATGTGAAAAGAAGAGGGAAAAGAGTCAGGTGCCACTTGAAAAAGAAAAAAAGGCAGTGAATTTCCTTGCAAAAGAGAGAGAGATTAAGAGTGCTTTCAAATCAGAAAAAACAATGATGTTGATCTTGTACAAAGAGGCATATTTCTTAACAACTAATCCTGATAATTCTTTGCCTACTGTAGCAGTTGCTCTTTTGCAGGAATTTGAAGATGTCTTTCCTGAGGAAACGCCACCAGGATTGCCGCCAATAAGAGGTATTGAGCATCGAATTGACTTCATTCCAGGAGCTACCATTCCTAATCGACCCGCCTATCGAAGTAATCCAGAAGAAACAAAGGAACTTCAAAGGCAAGTTGAAGAGCTGCTAGCCAAAGGACATGTTCGAGAAAGCATGAGTCCATGTGCGGTTCCTGTCTTGTTGGTTCCCAAGAAAGATGGAACTTGGAGAATGTGCGTCGATTGCCGAGCAATCAATAAAATCACGGTAAAGTATCGACATCCCATACCTCGATTAGATGACATGTTAGATGAATTGCATGGTTCCATTATCTTTTCAAAGATTGATTTAAAAAGTGGTTATCATCAAATTCGTATGCAAGAAGGTGATGAATGGAAAACTGCTTTCAAAACAAAACATGGTTTGTATGAGTGGCTAGTAATGCCTTTCGGGTTGACTAACACACCAAGTACTTTTATGCGTTTAATGAATCATGTTTTACGTGCTTACATTGGAAAGTTTGTTGTTATTTATTTTGATGATATTCTAGTTTACAGCAAACACTTGAATGAACATATTGAACACCTGAGATGTGTACTTAATGTTTTGAAACATGAAAAGTTGTTTGCTAACTTTAAAAAGTGCAGCTTTTGCAAAGACAAGGTTGAGTTTCTTGGTTTTGTTGTAAGTTCCAAAGGAGTGGAAGTAGATGAAGAGAAAGTTAAGGCTATCAAAGATTGGCCTACGCCCACTAACATCACTGAAGTTAGAAGTTTCCATGGTTTGGCTGGATTCTATCGAAGGTTTGTTCCAAACTTTAGCACCATTGCTGCTCCATTGACGGAAATTATCAAGAAAAGTGTTGGGTTCAAATGGGGTGATTCACAAGAGAAGGCTTTCAACACTTTAAAAGAAAAGTTAAGTACTTCTCCTTTACTTCTCTTACCAGATTTTTCCAAAACCTTTGAAATCGAATGTGATGCTTCTGGTATTGGTATAGGTGCCGTACTCATGCAAGACAAGAGACCCATTGCCTATTTCAGTGAGAAACTTAATGGAGCTGCTTTGAATTACTCCACCTATGACAAAGAACTTTATGCATTGGTGAGAGCTCTGGAAACTTGGCAACATTACTTGTGGTCTAAGGAATTTGTCATTCATACCGACCATGAATCATTGAAGCACTTAAAAGGTCAAGGTAAGTTGAATCGACGACATGCTCGCTGGATTGAATTTATTGAAATGTTTCCATATACCATCCAATACAACAAGGTAAAGACAATATTGTAGCTGATGCTTTATCTCGAAGGTATGTTCTTCTTTCTACTCTTTCCACTAAATTTTTGGGTTTTGAGCACATCAAAGAATTATATCCAAAAGATCCTGATTTTTCAACTTGGTTTGAAGCCACAGAAACAAAACCTTTTGAAAAGTTTTACAAACAAGAAGGATATTTGTTTCGAGAAAATAGACTTTGCATTCCACAATGTTCTTTGCGTGAATTGCTTGTTCGAGAGTCACATGGGGGGGGGGGGGGGGGGTCTTATGGGACATTTTGGAATTCTTAAAACCTTAGAAATTTTGAAAGAACATTTCTTTGGCCACATATGAAGAGGGATGTAGAGAGAATTTGCAATAGATGCATAACTTGTAGAAAAGCAAAATCTAGAGTAAAACCTCATGGATTGTACCAGGCTTTACCTGTTCCTTGTCATCCTTGGATTGATGTTTCTATGGATTTTGTGTTAGGGTTACCAAGAACTAAAAATGGGAAAGATTCAATTTTTGTTGTGGTGGATAGATTTTCAAAGATGGCACATTTTATCCCATGTAATAAAACAGATGATGCCACTCATATAGCTCAGTTATTCTTTAAGGAAGTAGTTCGTCTTCATGGTGTTCCAAAAACAATAGTTAGTGATCGAGACGCTAAGTTTCTTAGCCATTTTTGGCGAGTTCTGTGGGGTAAGTTAGGGACAACTTTGCTATTTTCTACTACTTGTCACCCACAAACCGATGGACAAACCGAGGTTGTAAACAGGACCCTAGGAACTCTTTTACGAGCAGTAATAAAGAATCATTTAAAATCATGGGAAGATTGTATTCCTTTTATTGAGTTTGCTTACAATAGAACAATGCATTCTTCTACTTCTTATTCTCCTTTTGAAATTGTTTATGGTTTTAATCCGTTAACTCCATTGGATTTACTTCCATTGCCTATTAATGAGACCATTAGCCTAGATGGGAAGAAGAAGGCAGAATTGGTAAAGAAACTTCATGAAGACGCACGTCAGCATATCATCAAACGGAATGAGCAAGCTGCTGCCCATGCAAACAAAGGAAGAAAGCACATCACTTTTCAACAAGGAGATTTGGTTTGGGTTCATTTTCATAAAGAACGTTTTCCCCAACAAAGAAAGTGTAAACTCAATCCTCGTGGAGATGGACCATTCCAAGTTTTGGAAAAGATTAATGATAATGCTTATATCATTGATCTACCAGCTGATTATCAAGTGAGTGCTACTTTTAATGTAACTGACCTCTCTCCTTTCTATGTAGGTCCAGATTCGAGGACGAATCCTTTTCAAGAGAGGGAGAATGATGTGGGCAAGGATGGCATTGAAGAAGAGTTGGGCCAAGAAGAATACTTAATGGAGTTGAAAACACCAAATGGACCTATCACTAGAGCTCGGGCCAAGAAGCTTCAAGAAGAAGTCCAAATAACTTATTTCAAGAACCAAGACCACTTGAAGAAATGGGCCTTAAAGTTATTAATGTGTTACAAATACAAATGGAGTTTGATTAGGCCCAAATTAAGCAAGAAGGCTCTAGAATGAGTAATTTCGAAGTGACATCCACTAGGCATTTAATATTGGCATAGAGAAGGCCAAAAGGTGTTTTGATGGTTTCCAAGAAGGCTGAACCTAGACCATATTAGAAGCAAAGTTCTTTCTCATGTTTTCAAGGCTATTTAATGCCTATTCTAGACTATTCTTGTAAGCCTATAAATACTTGGGAGTTCTTCATTGTAAGACACACTAGAATGAGAATTATCTTGTGAGAATTTCCTCCGAACTGTTCTTCTGTAGAACTTGCGGAAATTTCAAGTGCAACCACTTGATTTCCAACCCTTATAATATTGGTTTCTTGCTCTTCCATAGCAACGGGGTCAATATTCCTTTCTTGATACTATTGGTTTCTGGTTGTCATATAACCACGGGGTCATTAGTCCTAAACTTGAAACTACTATTAGGCGATCCTGAAGTTGATTCCATCTATTGACGTTGGGTCTCACAACAAGTTTGTTGAGGTTTGCATCAATAAGAATCTTCACTTCATCGATTTGTTCTAGAAGAGTTGATTGTATAAAGCAAATGAAGTTGAGTGTTACAAGACTTGTGGTTAGAACCTAAGTTATCCATTTCACATTCAAGGTTTTAACTTGAAGTGATTAGAACGATGTGTATTGAAGACCCAACAACCTTCATGGAGGCGTAAATTAAGACTTAGTAATGCGTTTTATGATGTATAAGAATCTTCACTTCAATCGATTTGTTCTAAAAGAGTTGATTGTATAAAGCAAATGAGGTTGAGTGTTACAAGACTTGTGGTTAGAACCTAAGTTATCCATTTCACATTCAAGTTTTAACTTGAAGTGATTGGAACCGACGTGTATTGAGGACCCAACAACCTTCATGGAGGCGTAAATACGACTTAGTAATGCGTTTGATGATGTATAACAACTTCACTTCAATCGATTTGTTCTAAAAGAGTTGATTGTATAAAGAAAATGAGGTTGAGTGTTACAAGACTTGTGGTTAGAAGCTAAGTTATCCATTTCACATTCAAGGTTTTAACTTGAAGTGATTGGAACCACGTGTATTGAGTACCCAACAACCTTCATGGAGGCGTAAATTATGACTTAGTAATGCGTTTGATGATGTATAAGAAACTTCACTTCAATCGATTTGTTCTAAAAGAGTTGATTGTATAAAAAGCAAATGAGGTTGAGTGTTACAAGACTTGTGGTTAGAATATAAGTTATCCCTTTAACATTCAAGGTTTTAACTTAAAGTGATTAGAACCACGTGTATTGAGGACCCAACAGCCTTCATGGAGGCGTAATTAAGACTTAGTAATGCGTTTGATGATGCATTAGAAACTTCACTTCAATCGATTTGTTCTAAAAGGGTTGATTGTATAAAGCAAATGAGGTTGAGTGTTACAAGACTTGTGGTTAGAACCTAAGTTATCCATTTCACATTCAAAGTTTTAACTTGAAGTGATTAGAACGACGTGTATTGAGGACCCAACAACCTTCATGGACACGTAATTAAGACTAAGTAATGCGTTTGATGATGTATAAAAAACTTCATTTCAATCGATTTGTTCTAAAAGAGTTGATTATATAAAGCAAATGAGGTTGAGTGTTACAAGACTTGTGGTTAGAACCTAAGTTATCCATTTCACATTCAAGGTTTTAACTTGAAGAGATTAGAACGACGTGTATTGATTACCCAACAACCTTCATAGACGCGTAATTATGACTTAGTAATGCGTTTGATGATGTATAAGAAACTTCACTTCAATCGATTTGTTCTAGAAGTGTTGATTGTATAAAGCAAATGAGGTTGAGTGTTACAAGACTTGTGGTTAGAACCAAAGTTATCCATTTCACATTCAAGGTTTTAACTTGAAGTGATTAGAACGATGTGTATTGAGGACCCAAAAACCTTCATGGAGGCGTAAATAAGACTTAGTAATGCGTTTGATGATGTATAAGAATCTTCACTTCAATCGATTTGTTCTAAAAGTGTTGATCGTATAAAGCAAATGAGGTTGAGTGTTACAAGACTTGTGGTTAGAACCTAAGTTATCCATTTCACATTCAAGGTTTTAACTTGAAGTGATTAGAACAACGTGTATAGAGGACCCAACAGCCTTCATGGAGGCGTAATTAAGACTTAGTAATGCGTTTGATATGTATAAGAAACTTCACTTCAATCGATTTGTTCTAAAATGGTTGATTGTATAAAGCAAATGAGGTTGAGTGTTACAATACTTGTGGTTAGAACCAAAGTTATCCATTTCACATTCAAGGTTTTAACTTGAAGTGATTAGAACGACGTGTATTGAGTACCCAACAACCTTCATGGACGCGTAATTATTACTTAGTAATGCGTTTGATGATGTATAAGATTCTTCACTTCAATCGATTTGTTCTAAAAGAGTTGATCGTAAAAAGCAAATGAGGTTGAGTGTTACAAGACTTGTGGTTAGAAGCTAAGTTATCCATTTCACATTCAAGGTTTTAACTTGAAGTGATTAGAACGAAGTGTATTGAGGACCCAACAACCTTCATGGAGGCGTAAATAAGACTTAGTAATGCGTTTGATGATGTATAAGAATCTTCACTTCAATCGATTTGTTCTAAAAGAGTTGATTGTATAAAGCAAATGAGGTTGAGTGTTACAAGACTTGTGGTTAGAACCTAAGTTATCCATTTCACATACATGGGATTAACTTGAAGTAATTAGAACGACTTGTATTGAGTACCCATCAACCTTCATGGTCACGTAATTAAGACTTAGTAATGCGTTTGATGATGTATAACAAACTTCACTTCAATCGATTTGTTCTAAAAGAGTTGATTATATAAAGCAAATGAGGTTGAGTGTTACAAGACTTGTGGTTAGAACCTAAGTTATCCATTTCACTTTCAAGGTTTTAACTTGAAGTGATAAGAACGACGTGTATTGATTACCCAACAACCTTCATAGACGCGTAATTATGACTTAGTAATGCGTTTGATGATGTATAAGAAACTTCACTTCAATCGATTTGTTCTAGAAGAGTTGATTGTATAAAGCAAATGAGGTTGAGTGTTACAAGACTTGTGGTTAGAACCTAAGTTATCCATTTCACATTCAAGGTTTTAACTTGAAGTGATTAGAACGACGTGTATTGAGGACCCAACAACCTTCATGGAGGCGTAATAAGACTTAGTAATGCGTTTGATGATGTATAAGAAACTTCACTTCAATCGATTTGTTCTAAAAGAGTTGATTGTATAAAGCAAATGAGGTTGAGTGTTACAAGACTTGTGGTTAGAACCTAAGTTATCCATTTCACATTCAAGGTTTTAACTTGAAGTGATTAGAACGACGTGTATTGAGGACCCAACAACCTTCATGGAGGCGTAATAAGACTTAGTAATGCGTTTGATGATGTATAAGAATCTTCACTTCAATCGATTTGTTCTAAAAGGTTGATTGTATAAAGCAATGACGTTGAGTGTTACAAGACTTGTGGTTAGAACCTAAGTTGTCCATTTCACATTCAAGGTTTTAACTTGAAGTGATTAGAACGACGTGTATTGAGTACCCAACAACCTTCATGGACGCGTAATTAAGACTTAGTAATGCGTTGATGATGTATAACAAACTTCACTTCAATCGATTTGTTCTAAAAGAGTTGATTGTATAAAGCAAATGAGGTTGAGTGTTACAAGACTTGTGGTTAGAACCTAAGTTATCCATTTCACATTCAAGGTTTTAACTTGAAGTGATTAGAACGACGTGTATTGAGTACCCAACAACCTTCATGGACGCGTAATTAAGACTTAGTAATGCGTTTGATGATGTATAAGAAACTTCACTTCAATCGATTTGTTCTAAAAGAGTTGATTGTATAAAGCAAATGAGGTTGA
The DNA here is from genome assembly GCA_022432975.1 of Begonia masoniana. Lineage (NCBI taxonomy): Eukaryota > Viridiplantae > Streptophyta > Magnoliopsida > Cucurbitales > Begoniaceae > Begonia > Begonia masoniana. Next base: position 8,135,249 of record CM039513.1, on the reverse strand, counting down.
GTGTTACAAGACTTGTGGTTAGAACCTAAGTTATCCATTTCACATTCAAGGTTTTAACTTGAAGTGATTAGAACGACGTGTATTGAGTACCCAACAACCTTCATGGACGCGTAATAAGACTTAGTAATGCGTTTGATGATGTATAAGAATCTTCACTTCAATCGATTTGTTCTAAAAGAGTTGATTGTATAAAGCAAATGAGGTTGAGTGTTACAAGACTTGTGGTTAGAACCTAAGTTATCCATTTCACATTCAAGGTTTTAACTTGAAGTGATTAGAACGACGTGTATTGAGTACCCAACAACCTTCATGGACGCGTAATTAAGACTTAGTAATGCGTTTGATGATGTATAAGAAACTTCACTTCAATCGATTTGTTCTAAAAGAGTTGATTGTATAAAGCAAATGAGGTTGAGTGTTACAAGACTTGTGGTTAGAACCTAAGTTATCCATTTCACATTCAAGGTTTTAACTTGAAGTGATTAGAACCACGTGTATTGAGGACCAACAACCTTCATGGACGCGTAATTAAGACTTAGTAATGCGTTTGATGATGTATAAGAAACTTCACTTCAATCGATTTGTTCTAAAAGAGTTGATTGTATAAAGCAAATGAGGTTGAGTGTTACAAGACTTGTGGTTAGAACCTAAGTTATCCATTTCACATTCAAGGTTTTAACTTGAAGTGATTAGAACCACGTGTATTGAGTACCCAACAACCTTCATGGACGCGTAATTAAGACTTAGTAATGCGTTTGATGATGTATAAGAAACTTCACTTTAATCGATTTGTTCTAAAATAGTTGATTGTATAAAGCAAATGAGGTTGAGTGTTACAAGACTTGTGGTTAGAACCTAAGTTATCCATTTCACATTCAAGGTTTTAACTTGAAGTGATTAGAACACGTGTATTGAGGACCCAACAACCTTCATGGAGGCGTAATAAGACTTAGTAATGCGTTTGATGATGTATAAGAAACTTCACTTCAATCGATTTGTTCTAAAAGAGTTGATTGTATAAAGCAAATGAGGTTGAGTGTTACAAGACTTGTGGTTAGAACCTAAGTTATCCATTTCACATTCAAGGTTTTAACTTGAAGTGATTAGAACCGACGTGTATTGAGGACCCAACAACCTTCATGGAGGCGTAAATAAGACTTAGTAATGCGTTTGATGATGTATAAGAAACTTCACTTCAATCGATTTGTTCTAAAAGAGTTGATTGTATAAAGCAAATGAGGTTGAGTGTTACAAGACTTGTGGTTAGAACCTAAGTTATCCATTTCACATTCAAGGTTTTAACTTGAAGTGATTAGAACGACGTGTATTGAGTACCCAACAACCTTCATGGACGCGTAATTAAGACTTAGTAATGCGTTTGATGATGTATAAGAAACTTCACTTCAATCGATTTGTTCTAAAAGAGTTGATTGTATAAAGCAAATGAGGTTGAGTGTTACAAGACTTGTGGTTAGAACCTAAGTTATCCATTTCACATTCAAGGTTTTAACTTGAAGTGATTAGAACGACGTGTATTGAGTACCCAACAACCTTCATGGACGCGTAATTAAGACTTAGTAATGCGTTTGATGATGTATAAGAAACTTCACTTCAATCGATTTGTTCTAAAGAGTTGATTGTATAAAGCAAATGAGGTTGAGTGTTACAAGACTTGTGGTTAGAACCTAAGTTATCCATTTCACATTCAAGGTTTTAACTTGAAGTGATTAGAACGACGTGTATTGAGTACCCAACAACCTTCATGGACGCGTAATTAAGACTTAGTAATGCGTTTGATGATGTATAAGAAACTTCACTTCAATCGATTTGTTCTAAAAGAGTTGATTGTATAAAGCAAATGAGGTTGAGTGTTACAAGACTTGTGGTTAGAACCTAAGTTATCCATTTCACATTCAAGGTTTTAACTTGAAGTGATTATAACGACGTGTATTGAGGACCCAACAACCTTCATTGACACGTAATTAAGACTTAGTAATGCGTTTGATGATGTATAAGAAAGTTCACTTCAATCGATTTGTTCTAAAAGAGTTTATTGTATAAAGCAAATGAGGTTGAGTGTTACAAGACTTGTGGTTAGAACCTAAGTTATCCATTTCACATTCAAGGTTTTAACTTGAAGTGATTAGAACGACGTGTATTGAGTACCCAACAACCTTCATGGACGCGTAATTAAGACTTAGTAATGCGTTTGATGATGTATAAGAAACTTCACTTCAATCGATTTGTTCTAAAAGAGTTGATTGTATAAAGCAAATGAGGTTGAGTGTTACAAGACTTGTGGTTAGAACCTAAGTTATCCATTTCACATTCAAGGTTTTAACTTGAAGTGATTATAACGACGTGTATTAAGGACCCAACAACCTTCATGGACGCGTAAATAAGACTTAGTAATGCGTTTGATGATGTATAAGAAACTTCACTTCAATCTATTTGTTCTAAAATGGTTGATTGTATAAAGCAAATGAGGTTGAGTGTTACAAGACTTGTTGTTAGAAGCTAAGTTATCCATTTCACATTCAAGGTTTTAACTTGAAGTGATTAGAACGACGTGTATTGAGTACCCAACAACCTTCATGGACGCGTAATTAAGACTTAGTAATGCGTTTGATGATGTATAAGAAACTTCACTTCAATCGATTTGTTCTAAAAGAGTTGATTGTATAAAGCAAATGAGGTTGAGTGTTACAAGACTTGTGGTTAGAACCTAAGTTATCCATTTCACATTCAAGGTTTTAACTTGAAGTGAATTAGAACGACGTGTATTGAGTACCCAACAACCTTCATGGACGCGTAATTAAGACTTAGTAATGCGTTTGATGATGTATAAGAAACTTCACTTCAATCGATTTGTTCTAAAAGAGTTGATTGTATAAAGCAAATGAGGTTGAGTGTTACAAGACTTGTGGTTAGAACCTAAGTTATCCATTTCACATTCAAGGTTTTAACTTGAAGTGATTAGAACGACGTGTATTGAGTACCCAACAACCTTCATGGACGCGTAATTAAGACTTAGTAATGCGTTTGATGATGTATAACAAACTTCACTTCAATCGATTTGTTCTAAAAGAGTTGATGTATAAGAAACTTCACTTCAATCGATTTGTTCTAAAAGAGTTGATTGTATAAAGCAAATGAGGTTGAGTGTTACAAGACTTGTGGTTAGAACCTAAGTTATCCATAATTCCATATCTTTGTTCTTGCTCCCATTGATAGTTTATCAAAAAAAAAAAAAAAAAAAAAGGACAAAAAAAAAAGAGACAAAAAAAAAAAAGAAAAGAAAAGAGGAAAAAAGAAATTGCTTTATTCTGTTATCATCTATTTTTTTTTTGTTTCAAAATCCGTGGTATCAATCTTATTGTGACCCTATTTCTTCCATTCCTTCTTATTTTGCATCCATTGCTTTCATCTTCACTAAGAAATCTATATTTTAAGTGTGTTGGTTTTCATTTGTTTTGCTTTGATATTTTACCTTGCTTAGTTTTCTCAAGAACTTTGAGGAGGAAAGTGAGTGGAAAAAGGCAAGAGTTTTAGAGCTTATTAGAGGGTAAAAGCCGAATTCATGTGAGTAAACACGAGTGCTCGAGAACTATATTTGAGTGTATACACGTGAGGGAGAGGTGAGGTCCTTTTCTTTACACTTTTACACAGATTTACAGCATGTCTCAAAGAGAAGATGAATCAACGCCAATGGATACCAATTTGGTCATCCAAGCCATGCAGCAACAATTCCAAAGGATGAACGTCCAATTTGAAGAGATTCGAGATCGATTTGGATCGTAGTGATGAACGCATTAATCAAATTCAACAAGGTGCCATGCCCCAAGAAAGACAGCCAACTAGACACCCTTATATATTCTTGCTTTCCATAGCAATCTGAATATTGGTTTCTTGTATATAAAGGGGTCTTAGTCCTAAACTTTGAAACTATATTGGCGATCATGAAGTTGATTCCATATATGAGTTGGTCCACAACAAGTTGTTGAGGTTGCATATTTGGTATAGAGGACTAGACATCCAATTGAGGTTTGTTTATGTTAGGCTACTTTATTTGTTATTCAATTTCCTCTTTGTTGTTGATCCATAATTCCATATCTTTGTTCTGCTCCATTGATAGTTTATTCAAAAAAAAAAAAAAAAAAAAAAGGACAAAAAAAAAGAGACAAAAAAAAAAAGAAAAGAAAAGAGGAAAAAGAAATTGCTTTATTCTGTTATCATATATTTTTTTTTGTTTCAAAATCCGTGGTATCAATCTTATTGTGACCCTATTTCTTCCATTCCTTCTTATTTTGCATCCCATTGCTTTTCATCTTCACTAAGAAATCTATATTTTAAGTGTGTTGGTTTTCATTTGTTTTGCTTTGATATTTACCTTGCTTAGTTTTCTCAAGAACTTTGAGGAGGAAAGTGAGTGGAAAAAGGCAAGAGTTGGAGAGCTTATTAGAGGGTAAAAGCCGAAATTCATGTGAGTAAACACGAGTGCTCGAGAACTATATTTGAGTGTATACACGTGAGGGAGAGGTGAGGTCCTTTTCTTTACACTTTTACACAGATTTTACAGCATGTCTCAAAGAGAAGGTGAATCAACGCCAATGGATACCAATTTGGTCATCCAAGCCATGCAGCAACAATTCCAAAGGATGAACGTCCAATTTGAAGAGATTCGAGATCGATTGGATCGTAGTGATGAACGCATTAATCAAATTCAACAAGGTGCCATGCCCCAAGAAAGACAGCCAACTAGACGACCCTTCGTTACTGCAGTTAATCCCATAGGCAATTATGCTGAAGAGTATGAGGATTTTGATGAAGTAGCCTCCATAAGAAGAGAAAGAGATCATAGGCCAAGACAAAGACGTCAATACCGAGAAAGAAATTTTACCGACAACAACACAGGTGCGATTAAACTCTCTATCCCATCATTTCAAGGTAAAAATGACCCGGACGTTTACATTGAATGGGAACGAAAGGTTGAACTTGTTTTTGATTGCCATAACTATTCGGAGGAAAAAAAAGTTAAACTTGCAGCTGTTTCTTTCACTGATTACGCAATTGCTTGGTGGGACCAAGTGCTCCTAACCAAACGAAGAAATAGAGAAATTCCAATCGACAATTGGGAAGACATGAAAGCTGCCATGAGACGAAGGTTTGTTCCTTCACATTATTATAGAGATTTACACTTAAAATTGCAAAGCCTTAAACAGGGTTCAAAATCTGTTGAGGAGTACCATAAAGAGATGGAAATATCCATGATTCGTGCCAATGTTGAGGAAGATCGAGAAGCAACCATGGCTCGGTTCATTTGTGGTCTCAATCGTGAAATTGCAAATATTGTAGAATTGCAGCACTACGTGGAACTTGAAGAGGTTGTCCACATGGCCATGAAGGTTGAAAGGCAGCTCAAAAGAGGAGGAAGATCAACCTCCAAGCAAGAAACTTTTACTTCTTTGAGTGGGAAGTCAAAATGGAACTCTACTCTAAGGCAAGAAGAGCAGTCGACTTCCAAGCCAAAAGATGAAAAAGTGATGGCCAAGCAGGTTGAAAAAGGTACGAGTTATACCTCAACCCAGAGAAATCGAGATATAAAGTGTTTTAAATGTCATGGAATTGGTCATATTTCTTCACAATGCCCAAATAAAAGAACTATGATTTTGTTAAATAATGGGGATATTGTTTCTGAAGAAGAAAGTGACAATGAAGTTATGCCACCACTTGAAGAAGCTAGTGATACCGAACATGCAGTTGTTGGCCAAGCCTTAGTAGTTCTTCGAACCCTTCATGTTCAAACTATAGAAGATGATGACCGTCAACAACGTGAAACATTTTCTATACGCGCTGCCATGTTAAAGAAAAGGTTTGTGGTTTAATCATAGATGGAGGAAGTTGTGTGAATGTTGCAAGTAAGATGATGGTGGACAAGCTTGGATTAAAGACTGTAAAACACCCTCGACCATATCGTCTCCAATGGCTCAATGAAAGTGGAGAAATGAAGGTAACAAAACAGGTTCTTGTCTCATTTTCAATTGGCAAATATTCAGATGAAGTTCTTTGTGATGTTGTTCCTATGCAAGCAAGTCACATATTGCTTGGAAGACCATGGCAATTTGACAGACGCACCACCCATGATGGATACAAGAATCGGTACAGCTTTACTAAGGATGGACGAAGTATTACTCTAGCTCCACTACCACCTCATCAAGTGTTCGAAGAGCAATGCCAAATTAAAAAATCTGTCACAGCTAATACAAAACAATGTGAGAGTGAGCATGAGAGTTCAAAAGAAAGTGAGAGAGAAGAGAGAAAATGTGAAAAGAAGAGGGAAAAGAGTCAGGTGCCACTTGAAAAAGAAAAAAAGGCAGTGAATTTCCTTGCAAAAGAGAGAGAGATTAAGAGTGCTTTCAAATCAGAAAAAACAATGATGTTGATCTTGTACAAAGAGGCATATTTCTTAACAACTAATCCTGATAATTCTTTGCCTACTGTAGCAGTTGCTCTTTTGCAGGAATTTGAAGATGTCTTTCCTGAGGAAACGCCACCAGGATTGCCGCCAATAAGAGGTATTGAGCATCGAATTGACTTCATTCCAGGAGCTACCATTCCTAATCGACCCGCCTATCGAAGTAATCCAGAAGAAACAAAGGAACTTCAAAGGCAAGTTGAAGAGCTGCTAGCCAAAGGACATGTTCGAGAAAGCATGAGTCCATGTGCGGTTCCTGTCTTGTTGGTTCCCAAGAAAGATGAACTTGGAGAATGTGCGTCGATTGCCGAGCAATCAATAAAATCACGGTAAAGTATCGACATCCCATACCTCGATTAGATGACATGTTAGATGAATTGCATGGTTCCATTATCTTTTCAAAGATTGATTTAAAAAGTGGTTATCATCAAATTCGTATGCAAGAAGGTGATGAATGGAAAACTGCTTTCAAAACAAAACATGGTTTGTATGAGTGGCTAGTAATGCCTTTCGGGTTGACTAACGCACCAAGTACTTTTATGCGTTTAATGAATCATGTTTTACGTGCTTACATTGGAAAGTTTGTTGTTATTTATTTTGATGATATTCTAGTTTACAGCAAACACTTGAATGAACATATTGAACACCTGAGATGTGTACTTAATGTTTTGAAACATGAAAAGTTGTTTGCTAACTTTAAAAAGTGCAGCTTTTGCAAAGACAAGGTTGAGTTTCTTGGTTTTGTTGTAAGTTCCAAAGGTGTGGAAGTAGATGAAGAGAAAGTTAAGGCTATCAAAGATTGGCCTACGCCCACTAACATCACTGAAGTTAGAAGTTTCCATGGTTTGGCTGGATTCTATCGAAGGTTTGTTCCAAACTTTAGCACCATTGCTGCTCCATTGACGGAAATTATCAAGAAAAGTGTTGGGTTCAAATGGGGTGATTCACAAGAGAAGGCTTTCAACACTTTAAAAGAAAAGTTAAGTACTTCTCCTTTACTTCTCTTACCAGATTTTTCCAAAACCTTTGAAATCGAATGTGATGCTTCTGGTATTGGTATAGGTGCCGTACTCATGCAAGACAAGAGACCCATTGCCTATTTCAGTGAGAAACTTAATGGAGCTGCTTTGAATTACTCCACCTATGACAAAGAACTTTATGCATTGGTGAGAGCTCTGGAAACTTGGCAACATTACTTGTGGTCTAAGGAATTTGTCATTCATACCGACCATGAATCATTGAAGCACTTAAAAGGTCAAGGTAAGTTGAATCGACGACATGCTCGCTGGATTGAATTTATTGAAATGTTTCCATATACCATCCAATACAAACAAGGTAAAGACAATATTGTAGCTGATGCTTTATCTCGAAGGTATGTTCTTCTTTCTACTCTTTCCACTAAATTTTTGGGTTTTGAGCACATCAAAGAATTATATCCAAAAGATCCTGATTTTTCAACTTGGTTTGAAGCCACAGAAACAAAACCTTTTGAAAAGTTTTACAAACAAGAAGGATATTTGTTTCGAGAAAATAGACTTTGCATTCCACAATGTTCTTTGCGTGAATTGCTTGTTCGAGAGTCACATGGGGGGGGGGGGGGGGGGGGTCTTATGGGACATTTTGGAATTCTTAAAACCTTAGAAATTTTGAAAGAACATTTCTTTTGGCCACATATGAAGAGGGATGTAGAGAGAATTTGCAATAGATGCATAACTTGTAGAAAAGCAAAATCTAGAGTAAAACCTCATGGATTGTACCAGGCTTTACCTGTTCCTTGTCATCCTTGGATTGATGTTTCTATGGATTTTGTGTTAGGGTTACCAAGAACTAAAAATGGGAAAGATTCAATTTTTGTTGTGGTGGATAGATTTTCAAAGATGGCACATTTTATCCCATGTAATAAAACAGATGATGCCACTCATATAGCTCAGTTATTCTTTAAGGAAGTAGTTCGTCTTCATGGTGTTCCAAAAACAATAGTTAGTGATCGAGACGCTAAGTTTCTTAGCCATTTTTGGCGAGTTCTGTGGGGTAAGTTAGGGACAACTTTGCTATTTTCTACTACTTGTCACCCACAAACCGATGGACAAACCGAGGTTGTAAACAGGACCCTAGGAACTCTTTTACGAGCAGTAATAAAGAATCATTTAAAATCATGGGAAGATTGTATTCCTTTTATTGAGTTTGCTTACAATAGAACAATGCATTCTTCTACTTCTTATTCTCCTTTTGAAATTGTTTATGGTTTTAATCCGTTAACTCCATTGGATTTACTTCCATTGCCTATTAATGAGACCATTAGCCTAGATGGGAAGAAGAAGGCAGAATTGGTAAAGAAACTTCATGAAGACGCACGTCAGCATATCATCAAACGGAATGAGCAAGCTGCTGCCCATGCAAACAAAGGAAGAAAGCACATCACTTTTCAACAAGGAGATTTGGTTTGGGTTCATTTTCATAAAGAACGTTTTCCCCAACAAAGAAAGTGTAAACTCAATCCTCGTGGAGATGGACCATTCCAAGTTTTGGAAAAGATTAATGATAATGCTTATATCATTGATCTACCAGCTGATTATCAAGTGAGTGCTACTTTTAATGTAACTGACCTCTCTCCTTTCTATGTAGGTCCAGATTCGAGGACGAATCCTTTTCAAGAGAGGGAGAATGATGTGGGCAAGGATGGCATTGAAGAAGAGTTGGGCCAAGAAGAATACTTAATGGAGTTGAAAACACCAAATGGACCTATCACTAGAGCTCGGGCCAAGAAGCTTCAAGAAGAAGTCCAAAATAACTTATTTCAAGAACCAAGACCACTTGAAGAAATGGGCCTTAAAGTTATTAATGTGTTACAAATACAAATGGAGTTTGATTAGGCCCAAATTAAGTAAAGAAGGCTCTAGAATGAGTAATTTCGAAGTGACATCCACTAGGCATTTAATATTGGCATAGAGAAGGCCAAAAGGTGTTTTGATGGTTTCCAAGAAGGGTGAACCTAGACCATATTAGAAGCAAAGTTCTTTCTCATGTTTTCAAGGCTATTTAATGCCTATTCTAGACTATTCTTGTAAGCCTATAAATACTTGGGAGTTCTTCATTGTAAGACACACTAGAATGAGAATTATCTTGTGAGAATTTCCTCCGAACTGTTCTTCTGTAGAACTTGCGGAAATTTCAAGTGCAACCACTTGATTTCCAACCCTTATAATATTGGTTTCTTGCTCTTCCATAGCAACGGGGTCAATATTCCTTTCTTGATACTATTGGTTTCTGGTTGTCATATAACCACGGGGTCATTAGTCCTAAACTTTGAAACTACTATTAGGCGATCCTGAAGTTGATTCCATCTATTGACGTTGGGTCTCACAACAAGTTTGTTGAGGTTTGCATCAATAAGAATCTTCACTTCAATCGATTTGTTCTAGAAGAGTTGATTGTATAAAGCAAATGAAGTTGAGTGTTACAAGACTTGTGGTTAGAACCTAAGTTATCCATTTCACATTCAAGGTTTTAACTTGAAGTGATTAGAACGATGTGTATTGAAGACCCAACAACCTTCATGGAGGCGTAAATAAGACTTAGTAATGCGTTTTATGATGTATAAGAATCTTCACTTCAATCGATTTGTTCTAAAAGAGTTGATTGTATAAAGCAAATGAGGTTGAGTGTTACAAGACTTGTGGTTAGAACCTAAGTTATCCATTTCACATTCAAAGTTTTAACTTGAAGTGATTGGAACCACGTGTATTGAGGACCCAACAACCTTCATGGAGGCGTAAATACGACTTAGTAATGCGTTTGATGATGTATAACAAACTTCACTTCAATCGATTTGTTCTAAAAGAGTTGATTGTATAAAGCAAATGAGGTTGAGTGTTACAAGACTTGTGGTTAGAACCTAAGTTATCCATTTCACATTCAAGGTTTTAACTTGAAGTGATTAGAACGACGTGTATTGAGTACCCAACAACCTTCATGGACGCGTAAATAAGACTTAGTAATGCGTTTGATGATGTATAAGAACTTCACTTCAATCGATTTGTTCTAAAAGAGTTGATTGTATAAAGCAAATGAGGTTGAGTGTTACAAGACTTGTGGTTAGAACCTAAGTTATCCATTTCACATTCAAGGTTTTAACTTGAAGTGATTAGAACCACGTGTATTGAGGACCCAACAACCTTCATGGAGGCGTAATTAAGACTTAGTAATGCGTTTGATGATGTATAAGAATCTTCACTTCAATCGATTTGTTCTAAAAGAGTTGATCGTATAAAGCAAATGAGGTTGAGTGTTACAAGACTTGTGGTTAGAACCTAAGTTATCCATTTCACATTCAAGGTTTTAACTTGAAGTGATTAGAACGACGTGTATTGAGGACCCAACAACCTTCATGGAGGCGTAATTAAGACTAGTAATGCGTTTGATGATGTATAAGAAACTTCACTTCAATCGATTTGTTCTAAAAGAGTTGATTGTATAAAGCAAATGAGGTTGAGTGTTACAAGACTTGTGGTTAGAACCTAAGTTATCCATTTCACATTCAAGGTTTTAACTTGAAGTGATTAGAACGACGTGTATTGAGTACCCAACAACCTTCATGGACGCGTAATTAAGACTTAGTAATGCGTTTGATGATGTATAAGAAACTTCACTTCAATCGATTTGTTCTAAAGAGTTGATTGTATAAAGCAAATGAGGTTGAGTGTTACAAGACTTGTGGTTAGAACCTAAGTTATCCATTTCACATTCAAGGTTTTAACTTGAAGTGATTAGAACGATGTGTATTGAGGACCCAACAACCTTCATGGAGGCGTAAATAAGACTTAGTAATGCGTTTGATGATGTATAAGAATCTTCACTTCAATCGATTTGTTCTAAAAGAGTTGATTGTATAAAGCAAATGAGGTTGAGTGTTACAAGACTTGTGGTTAGAACCTAAGTTATCCATTTCACATTCAAGGTTTTAACTTGAAGTGATTAGAACGACGTGTATTGAGGACCCAACAACCTTCATGGAGGCGTAATTAAGACTTAGTAATGCGTTTGATGATGTATAAGAAACTTCACTTCAATCGATTTGTTCTAAAAGAGTTGATTGTATAAAGCAAATGAGGTTGAGTGTTACAAGACTTGTGGTTAGAACCTAAGTTATCCATTTCACATTCAAGGTTTTAACTTGAAGTGATTAGAACGACGTGTATTGAGTACCCAACAACCTTCATGGACGCGTAATTAAGACTTAGTAATGCGTTTGATGATGTATAAGAATCTTCACTTCAATCGATTTGTTCTAAAAGAGTTGATCGTATAAAGCAAATGAGGTTGAGTGTTACAAGACTTGTGGTTAGAACCTAAGTTATCCATTTCACATTCAAGGTTTTAACTTGAAGTGATTAGAACGACGTGTATTGAGGACCCAACAACCTTCATGGAGGCGTAAATTAAGACTTAGTAATGCGTTTGATGATGTATAAGAACTTCACTTCAATCGATTTGTTCTAAAAGAGTTGATTGTATAAAGCAAATGAGGTTGAGTGTTACAAGACTTGTGGTTAGAACCTAAGTTATCCATTTCACATTCAAGGTTTTAACTTGAAGTGATTAGAACGACGTGTATTGAGTACCCAACAACCTTCATGGACGCGTAATTAAGACTTAGTAATGCGTTTGATGATGTATAACAAACTTCACTTCAATCGATTTGTTCTAAAAGAGTTGATTGTATAAAGCAAATGAGGTTGAGTGTTACAAGACTTGTGGTTAGAACCTAAGTTATCCATTTCACATTCAAGGTTTTAACTTGAAGTGATTAGAACGACGTGTATTGAGTACCCAACAACCTTCATGGACGCGTAATTAAGACTTAGTAATGCGTTTGATGATGTATAAGAAACTTCACTTCAATCGATTTGTTCTAAAAGAGTTGATTGTATAAAGCAAATGAGGTTGAGTGTTACAAGACTTGTGGTTAGAACCTAAGTTATCCATTTCACATTCAAGGTTTTAACTTGAAGTGATTAGAACGACGTGTATTGAGGACCCAACAACCTTCATGGAGGCGTAAATAAGACTTAGTAATGCGTTTGATGATGTATAGTAAATTCACTTCAATCGATTTGTTCTAAAAGAGTTGATTGTATAAAGCAAATGAGGTTGAGTGTTACAAGACTTGTGGTTAGAACCTAAGTTATCCATTTCACATTCAAGGTTTTAACTTGAAGTGATTAGAACGACGTGTATTGAGGACCCAACAACCTTCATGGAGGCGTAAATAAGACTTAGTAATGCGTTTGATGATGTATAAGAAACTTCACTTCAATCGATTTGTTCTAAAAGAGTTGATTGTATAAAGCAAATGAGGTTGAGTGTTACAAGACTTGTGGTTAGAACCTAAGTTATCCATTTCACATTCAAGGTTTTAACTTGAAGTGATTAGAACGACGTGTATTGAGTACCCAACAACCTTCATGGACGCGTAATTAAGACTTAGTAATGCGTTTGATGATGTATAAGAAACTTCACTTCAATCGATTTGTTCTAAAAGAGTTGATTGTATAAAGCAAATGAGGTTGAGTGTTACAAGACTTGTGGTTAGAACCTAAGTTATCCATTTCACATTCAAGGTTTTAACTTGAAGTGATTAGAACGACGTGTATTGAGTACCCAACAACCTTCATGGACGCGTAATTAAGACTTAGTAATGCGTTTGATGATGTATAAGAAACTTCACTTCAATCGATTTGTTCTAAAAGAGTTGATTGTATAAAGCAAATGAGGTTGAGTGTTACAAGACTTGTGGTTAGAACCTAAGTTATCCATTTCACATTCAAGGTTTTAACTTGAAGTGATTAGAACCACGTGTATTGAGGACCCAACAACCTTCATGGAGGCGTAAATAAGACTTAGTAATGCGTTTGATGATGTATAAGAAACTTCACTTCAATCGATTTGTTCTAAAAGAGTTGATTGTATAAAGCAAATGAGGTTGAGTGTTACAAGACTTGTGGTTAGAACCTAAGTTATCCATTTCACATTCAAGGTTTTAACTTGAAGTGATTAGAACGACGTGTATTGAGGACCCAACAACCTTCATGGACGCGTAATTAAGACTTAGTAATGCGTTTGATGATGTATAAGAAACTTCACTTCAATCGATTTGTTCTAAAAGAGTTGATTGTATAAAGCAAATGAGGTTGAGTGTTACAAGACTTGTGGTTAGAACCTAAGTTATCCATTTCACATTCAAGGTTTTAACTTGAAGTGATTAGAACGACGTGTATTGAGGACCCAACAACCTTCATGGACGCGTAATTAAGACTTAGTAATGCGTTTGATGATGTATAAGAAACTTCACTTCAATCGATTTGTTCTAAAAGAGTTGATTGTATAAAGCAAATGAGGTTGAGTGTTACAAGACTTGTGGTTAGAACCTAAGTTATCCATTTCACATTCAAGGTTTTAACTTGAAGTGATTAGAACGACGTGTATTGAGGACCCAACAACCATCATGGAGGCGTAATTAAGACTTAGTAATGCGTTTGATGATGTATAAGAAACTTCACTTCAATCGATTTGTTCTAAAAGAGTTGATTGTATAAAGCAAATGAGGTTGAGTGTTACAAGACTTGTGGTTAGAACCTAAGTTATCCATTTCACATTCAAGGTTTTAACTTGAAGTGATTAGAACGACGTGTATTGAGTACCCAACAACCTTCATGGAGGCGTAAATAAGACTTAGTAATGCGTTTGATGATGTATAAAAACTTCACTTCAATCGATTTGTTCTAAAAGAGTTGATTGTATAAAGCAAATGAGGTTGAGTGTTACAAGACTTGTGGTTAGAACCTAAGTTATCCATTTCACATTCAAGGTTTTAACTTGAAGTGATTAGAACCACGTGTATTGAGGACCCAACAACCTTCATGGAGGCGTAAATAAGACTTAGTAATGCGTTTGATGATGTATAAGAAACTTCACTTCAATCGATTTGTTCTAAAAGAGTTGATTGTATAAAGCAAATGAGGTTGAGTGTTACAAGACTTGTGGTTAGAACCTAAGTTATCCATTTCACATTCAAGGTTTTAACTTGAAGTGATTAGAACGACGTGTATTGAGGACCCAACAACCTTCATGGAGGCGTAATAAGACTTAGTAATGCGTTTGATGATGTATAAGAAACTTCACTTCAATCGATTTGTTCTAAAAGAGTTGATTGTATAAAGCAAATGAGGTTGAGTGTTACAAGACTTGTGGTTAGAACCTAAGTTATCCATTTCACATTCAAGGTTTTAACTTGAAGTGATTAGAACGACGTGTATTGAGGACCCAACAACCTTCATGGACGCGTAATTAAGACTTAGTAATGCGTTTGATGATGTATAAGAAACTTCACTTCAATCGATTTGTTCTAAAAGAGTTGATTGTATAAAGCAAATGAGGTTGAGTGTTACAAGACTTGTGGTTAGAACCTAAGTTATCCATTTCACATTCAAGGTTTTAACTTGAAGTGATTAGAACGACGTGTATTGAGTACCCAACAACCTTCATGGACGCGTAATTAAGACTTAGTAATGCGTTTGATGATGTATAAGAAACTTCACTTCAATCGATTTGTTCTAAAAGAGTTGATTGTATAAAGCAAATGAGGTTGAGTGTTACAAGACTTGTGGTTAGAACCTAAGTTATCCATTTCACATTCAAGGTTTTAACTTGAAGTGATTAGAACGACGTGTATTGAGGACCCAACAACCTTCATGGACGCGTAATTAAGACTTAGTAATGCGTTTGATGATGTATAAGAAACTTCACTTCAATCGATTTGTTCTAAAAGAGTTGATTGTATAAAGCAAATGAGGTTGAGTGTTACAAGACTTGTGGTTAGAACCTAAGTTATCCATTTCACATTCAAGGTTTTAACTTGAAGTGATTAGAACGACGTGTATTGAGTACCCAACAACCTTCATGGACGCGTAATTAAGACTTAGTAATGCGTTTGATGATGTATAAGAAACTTCACTTCAATCGATTTGTTCTAAAAGAGTTGATTGTATAAAGCAAATGAGGTTGAGTGTTACAAGACTTGTGGTTAGAACCTAAGTTATCCATTTCACATTCAAGGTTTTAACTTGAAGTGATTAGAACGACGTGTATTGAGTACCCAACAACCTTCATGGACGCGTAATAAGACTTAGTAATGCGTTTGATGATGTATAAGAAACTTCACTTCAATCGATTTGTTCTAAAAGAGTTGATTGTATAAAGCAAATGAGGTTGAGTGTTACAAGACTTGTGGTTAGAACCTAAGTTATCCATTTCACATTCAAGGTTTTAACTTGAAGTGATTAGAACCACGTGTATTGAGGACCCAACAACCTTCATGGAGCGTAAATAAGACTTAGTAATGCGTTTGATGATGTAAAAGAAACTTCACTTCAATCGATTTGTTCTAAAAGAGTTTATTGTATAAAGCAAATGAGGTTGAGTGTTACAAGACTTGTGGTTAGAACCTAAGTTATCCATTTCACATTCAAGGTTTTAACTTGAAGTGATTAGAACGACGTGTATTGAGTACCCAACAACCTTCATGGACGCGTAATTAAGACTTAGTAATGCGTTTGATGATGTATAAGAAACTTCACTTCAATCGATTTGTTCTAAAAGAGTTGATTGTATAAAGCAAATGAGGTTGAGTGTTACAAGACTTGTGGTTAGAACCTAAGTTATCCATTTCACATTCAAGGTTTTAACTTGAAGTGATTAGAACGACGTGTATTGAGTACCCAACAACCTTCATGGACGCGTAATTAAGACTTAGTAATGCGTTTGATGATGTATAAGAAACTTCACTTCAATCGATTTGTTCTAAAAGAGTTGATTGTATAAAGCAAATGAGGTTGAGTGTTACAAGACTTGTGGTTAGAACCTAAGTTATCCATTTCACATTCAAGGTTTTAACTTGAAGTGATTAGAACGACGTGTATTGAGTACCCAACAACCTTCATGGACGCGTAATTAAGACTTAGTAATGCGTTTGATGATGTATAAGAAACTTCACTTCAATCGATTTGTTCTAAAAGAGTTGATTGTATAAAGCAAATGAGGTTGAGTGTTACAAGACTTGTGGTTAGAACCTAAGTTATCCATTTCACATTCAAGGTTTTAACTTGAAGTGATTAGAACCACGTGTATTGAGGACCCAACAACCTTCATGGACGCGTAAATAAGACTTAGTAATGCGTTTGATGATGTATAAGAAACTTCACTTCAATCGATTTGTTCTAAAAGAGTTGATTGTATAAAGCAAATGAGGTTGAGTGTTACAAGACTTGTGGTTAGAACCTAAGTTATCCATTTCACATTCAAGGTTTTAACTTGAAGTGATTAGAACGACGTGTATTGAGTACCCAACAACCTTCATGGACGCGTAATTAAGACTTAGTAATGCGTTTGATGATGTATAAGAAACTTCACTTCAATCGATTTGTTCTAAAAGAGTTGATTGTATAAAGCAAATGAGGTTGAGTGTTACAAGACTTGTGGTTAGAACCTAAGTTATCCATTTCACATTCAAGGTTTTAACTTGAAGTGATTATAACGACGTGTATTAAGGACCCAACAACCTTCATGGACGCGTAAATAAGACTTAGTAATGCGTTTGATGATGTATAAGAAACTTCACTTCAATCGATTTGTTCTAAAAGAGTTGATTGTATAAAGCAAATGAGGTTGAGTGTTACAAGACTTGTGGTTAGAACCTAAGTTATCCATTTCACATTCAAGGTTTTAACTTGAAGTGATTAGAACGACGTGTATTGAGTACCCAACAACCTTCATGGACGCGTAATTAAGACTTAGTAATGCGTTTGATGATGTATAAGAAACTTCACTTCAATCGATTTGTTCTAAAAGAGTTGATTGTATAAAGCAAATGAGGTTGAGTGTTACAAGACTTGTGGTTAGAACCTAAGTTATCCATTTCACATTCAAGGTTTTAACTTGAAGTGATTAGAACGACGTGTATTGAGTACCCAACAACCTTCATGGACGCGTAATTAAGACTTAGTAATGCGTTTGATGATGTATAAGAAACTTCACTTCAATCGATTTGTTCTAAAAGAGTTGATTGTATAAAGCAAATGAGGTTGAGTGTTACAAGACTTGTGGTTAGAACCTAAGTTATCCATTTCACATTCAAGGTTTTAACTTGAAGTGATTAGAACGACGTGTATTGAGTACCCAACAACCTTCATGGACGCGTAATTAAGACTTAGTAATGCGTTTGATGATGTATAACAAACTTCACTTCAATCGATTTGTTCTAAAAGAGTTGATTGTATAAAGCAAATGAGGTTGAGTGTTACAAGACTTGTGGTTAGAACCTAAGTTATCCATTTCACATTCAAGGTTTTAACTTGAAGTGATTAGAACCACGTGTATTGAGGACCCAACAACCTTCATGGAGGCGTAAATAAGACTTAGTAATGCGTTTGATGATGTATAAGAAACTTCACTTCAATCGATTTGTTCTAAAAGAGTTGATTGTATAAAGCAAATGAGGTTGAGTGTTACAAGACTTGTGGTTAGAACCTAAGTTATCCATTTCACATTCAAGGTTTTAACTTGAAGTGATTAGAACCACGTGTATTGAGTACCCAACAACCTTCATGTATAACAAACTTCACTTCAATCGATTTGTTCTAAAAGAGTTGATTGTATAAAGCAAATGAGGTTGAGTGTTACAAGACTTGTGGTTAGAACCTAAGTTATCCATTTCACATTCAAGGTTTTAACTTGAAGTGATTAGAACGACGTGTATTGAGGACCCAACAACCTTCATGGAGGCGTAATAAGACTTAGTAATGCGTTTGATGATGTATAAGAAACTTCACTTCAATCGATTTGTTCTAAAAGAGTTGATTGTATAAAGCAAATGAGGTTGAGTGTTACAAGACTTGTGGTTAGAACCTAAGTTATCCATTTCACATTCAAGGTTTTAACTTGAAGTGATTAGAACGACGTGTATTGAGGACCCAACAACCTTCATGGAGGCGTAATTAAGACTTAGTAATGCGTTTGATGATGTATAAGAAACTTCACTTCAATCGATTTGTTCTAAAAGAGTTGATTGTATAAAGCAAATGAGGTTGAGTGTTACAAGACTTGTGGTTAGAACCTAAGTTATCCATTTCACATTCAAGGTTTTAACTTGAAGTGATTAGAACGACGTGTATTGAGTACCCAACAACCTTCATGGACGCGTAATTAAGACTTAGTAATGCGTTTGATGATGTATAAGAAACTTCACTTCAATCGATTTGTTCTAAAAGAGTTGATTGTATAAAGCAAATGAGGTTGAGTGTTACAAGACTTGTGGTTAGAACCTAAGTTATCCATTTCACATTCAAGGTTTTAACTTGAAGTGATTAGAACGACGTGTATTGAGTACCCAACAACCTTCATGGACGCGTAATTAAGACTTAGTAATGCGTTTGATGATGTATAAGAAACTTCACTTCAATCGATTTGTTCTAAAAGAGTTGATTGTATAAAGCAAATGAGGTTGAGTGTTACAAGACTTGTGGTTAGAACCTAAGTTATCCATTTCACATTCAAGGTTTTAACTTGAAGTGATTAGAACCACGTGTATTGAGGACCCAACAACCTTCATGGACGCGTAATAAGACTTAGTAATGCGTTTGATGATGTATAAGAAACTTCACTTCAATCGATTTGTTCTAAAAGAGTTGATTGTATAAAGCAAATGAGGTTGAGTGTTACAAGACTTGTGGTTAGAACCTAAGTTATCCATTTCACATTCAAGGTTTTAACTTGAAGTGATTAGAACGACGTGTATTGAGTACCCAACAACCTTCATGGAGGCGTAAATAAGACTTAGTAATGCGTTTGATGATGTATAAGAAACTTCACTTCAATCGATTTGTTCTAAAAGAGTTGATTGTATAAAGCAAATGAGGTTGAGTGTTACAAGACTTGTGGTTAGAACCTAAGTTATCCATTTCACATTCAAGGTTTTAACTTGAAGTGATTAGAACGACGTGTATTGAGTACCCAACAACCTTCATGGACGCGTAATTAAGACTTAGTAATGCGTTTGATGATGTATAAGAAACTTCACTTCAATCGATTTGTTCTAAAAGAGTTGATTGTATAAAGCAAATGAGGTTGAGTGTTACAAGACTTGTGGTTAGAACCTAAGTTATCCATTTCACATTCAAGGTTTTAACTTGAAGTGATTAGAACGACGTGTATTGAGTACCCAACAACCTTCATGGACGCGTAATTAAGACTTAGTAATGCGTTTGATGATGTATAAGAAACTTCACTTCAATCGATTTGTTCTAAAAGAGTTGATTGTATAAAGCAAATGAGGTTGAGTGTTACAAGACTTGTGGTTAGAACCTAAGTTATCCATTTCACATTCAAGGTTTTAACTTGAAGTGATTAGAACGACGTGTATTGAGTACCCAACAACCTTCATGGACGCGTAAATAAGACTTAGTAATGCGTTTGATGATGTATAAGAAACTTCACTTCAATCGATTTGTTCTAAAAGAGTTGATTGTATAAAGCAAATGAGGTTGAGTGTTACAAGACTTGTGGTTAGAACCTAAGTTATCCATTTCACATTCAAGGTTTTAACTTGAAGTGATTAGAACCACGTGTATTGAGGACCCAACAACCTTCATGGAGGCGTAAATAAGACTTAGTAATGCGTTTGATGATGTATAAGAAACTTCACTTCAATCGATTTGTTCTAAAAGAGTTGATTGTATAAAGCAAATGAGGTTGAGTGTTACAAGACTTGTGGTTAGAACCTAAGTTATCCATTTCACATTCAAGGTTTTAACTTGAAGTGATTAGAACCACGTGTATTGAGGACCCAACAACCTTCATGGACGCGTAATTAAGACTTAGTAATGCGTTTGATGATGTATAAGAAACTTCACTTCAATCGATTTGTTCTAAAAGAGTTGATTGTATAAAGCAAATGAGGTTGAGTGTTACAAGACTTGTGGTTAGAACCTAAGTTATCCATTTCACATTCAAGGTTTTAACTTGAAGTGATTAGAACGACGTGTATTGAGGACCCAACAACCTTCATGGACGCGTAATTAAGACTTAGTAATGCGTTTGATGATGTATAAGAAACTTCACTTCAATCGATTTGTTCTAAAAGAGTTGATTGTATAAAGCAAATGAGGTTGAGTGTTACAAGACTTGTGGTTAGAACCTAAGTTATCCATTTCACATTCAAGGTTTTAACTTGAAGTGATTAGAACGACGTGTATTGAGTACCCAACAACCTTCATGGACGCGTAATTAAGACTTAGTAATGCGTTTGATGATGTATAAGAAACTTCACTTCAATCGATTTGTTCTAAAAGAGTTGATTGTATAAAGCAAATGAGGTTGAGTGTTACAAGACTTGTGGTTAGAACCTAAGTTATCCATTTCACATTCAAGGTTTTAACTTGAAGTGATTAGAACGACGTGTATTGAGGACCCAACAACCTTCATGGACGCGTAATTAAGACTTAGTAATGCGTTTGATGATGTATAAGAAACTTCACTTCAATCGATTTGTTCTAAAAGAGTTGATTGTATAAAGCAAATGAGGTTGAGTGTTACAAGACTTGTGGTTAGAACCTAAGTTATCCATTTCACATTCAAGGTTTTAACTTGAAGTGATTAGAACGACGTGTATTGAGTACCCAACAACCTTCATGGACGCGTAATTAAGACTTAGTAATGCGTTTGATGATGTATAAGAAACTTCACTTCAATCGATTTGTTCTAAAAGAGTTGATTGTATAAAGCAAATGAGGTTGAGTGTTACAAGACTTGTGGTTAGAACCTAAGTTATCCATTTCACATTCAAGGTTTTAACTTGAAGTGATTATAACGACGTGTATTGAGGACCCAACAACCTTCATGGACGCGTAATTAAGACTTAGTAATGCGTTTGATGATGTATAAGAAACTTCACTTCAATCGATTTGTTCTAAAAGAGTTGATTGTATAAAGCAAATGAGGTTGAGTGTTACAAGACTTGTGGTTAGAACCTAAGTTATCCATTTCACATTCAAGGTTTTAACTTGAAGTGATTAGAACGACGTGTATTGAGGACCCAACAACCTTCATGGACGCGTAATTAAGACTTAGTAATGCGTTTGATGATGTATAAGAAACTTCACTTCAATCGATTTGTTCTAAAAGAGTTGATTGTATAAAGCAAATGAGGTTGAGTGTTACAAGACTTGTGGTTAGAACCTAAGTTATCCATTTCACATTCAAGGTTTTAACTTGAAGTGATTAGAACGACGTGTATTGAGTACCCAACAACCTTCATGGACGCGTAATTAAGACTTAGTAATGCGTTTGATGATGTATAAGAAACTTCACTTCAATCGATTTGTTCTAAAAGAGTTGATTGTATAAAGCAAATGAGGTTGAGTGTTACAAGACTTGTGGTTAGAACCTAAGTTATCCATTTCACATTCAAGGTTTTAACTTGAAGTGATTAGAACGACGTGTATTGAGGACCCAACAACCTTCATGGACGCGTAATTAAGACTTAGTAATGCGTTTGATGATGTATAAGAAACTTCACTTCAATCGATTTGTTCTAAAAGAGTTGATTGTATAAAGCAAATGAGGTTGAGTGTTACAAGACTTGTGGTTAGAACCTAAGTTATCCATTTCACATTCAAGGTTTTAACTTGAAGTGATTAGAACGACGTGTATTGAGGACCCAACAACCTTCATGGACGCGTAATTAAGACTTAGTAATGCGTTTGATGATGTATAAGAAACTTCACTTCAATCGATTTGTTCTAAAAGAGTTGATTGTATAAAGCAAATGAGGTTGAGTGTTACAAGACTTGTGGTTAGAACCTAAGTTATCCATTTCACATTCAAGGTTTTAACTTGAAGTGATTAGAACGACGTGTATTGAGTACCCAACAACCTTCATGGACGCGTAATTAAGACTTAGTAATGCGTTTGATGATGTATAAGAAACTTCACTTCAATCGATTTGTTCTAAAAGAGTTGATTGTATAAAGCAAATGAGGTTGAGTGTTACAAGACTTGTGGTTAGAACCTAAGTTATCCATTTCACATTCAAGGTTTTAACTTGAAGTGATTAGAACGACGTGTATTGAGTACCCAACAACCTTCATGGACGCGTAATTAAGACTTAGTAATGCGTTTGATGATGTATAAGAAACTTCACTTCAATCGATTTGTTCTAAAAGAGTTGATTGTATAAAGCAAATGAGGTTGAGTGTTACAAGACTTGTGGTTAGAACCTAAGTTATCCATTTCACATTCAAGGTTTTAACTTGAAGTGATTAGAACCACGTGTATTGAGTACCCAACAACCTTCATGGACGCGTAATAAGACTTAGTAATGCGTTTGATGATGTATAAGAAACTTCACTTCAATCGATTTGTTCTAAAAGAGTTGATTGTATAAAGCAAATGAGGTTGAGTGTTACAAGACTTGTGGTTAGAACCTAAGTTATCCATTTCACATTCAAGGTTTTAACTTGAAGTGATTAGAACGACGTGTATTGAGTACCCAACAACCTTCATGGACGCGTAAATAAGACTTAGTAATGCGTTTGATGATGTATAAGAAACTTCACTTCAATCGATTTGTTCTAAAAGAGTTGATTGTATAAAGCAAATGAGGTTGAGTGTTACAAGACTTGTGGTTAGAACCTAAGTTATCCATTTCACATTCAAGGTTTTAACTTGAAGTGATTAGAACGACGTGTATTGAGTACCCAACAACCTTCATGGACGCGTAATTAAGACTTAGTAATGCGTTTGATGATGTATAAGAAACTTCACTTCAATCGATTTGTTCTAAAAGAGTTGATTGTATAAAGCAAATGAGGTTGAGTGTTACAAGACTTGTGGTTAGAACCTAAGTTATCCATTTCACATTCAAGGTTTTAACTTGAAGTGATTAGAACGACGTGTATTGAGTACCCAACAACCTTCATGGACGCGTAATTAAGACTTAGTAATGCGTTTGATGATGTATAAGAAACTTCACTTCAATCGATTTGTTCTAAAAGAGTTGATTGTATAAAGCAAATGAGGTTGAGTGTTACAAGACTTGTGGTTAGAACCTAAGTTATCCATTTCACATTCAAGGTTTTAACTTGAAGTGATTAGAACCGACGTGTATTGAGTACCCAACAACCTTCATGGACGCGTAATTAAGACTTAGTAATGCGTTTGATGATGTATAAGAAACTTCACTTCAATCGATTTGTTCTAAAAGAGTTGATTGTATAAAGCAAATGAGGTTGAGTGTTACAAGACTTGTGGTTAGAACCTAAGTTATCCATTTCACATTCAAGGTTTTAACTTGAAGTGATTAGAACCACGTGTATTGAGGACCCAACAACCTTCATGGAGCGTAATAAGACTTAGTAATGCGTTTGATGATGTATAAGAAACTTCACTTCAATCGATTTGTTCTAAAAGAGTTGATTGTATAAAGCAAATGAGGTTGAGTGTTACAAGACTTGTGGTTAGAACCTAAGTTATCCATTTCACATTCAAGGTTTTAACTTGAAGTGATTAGAACGACGTGTATTGAGTACCCAACAACCTTCATGGAGGCGTAATTAAGACTTAGTAATGCGTTTGATGATGTATAAGAAACTTCACTTCAATCGATTTGTTCTAAAAGAGTTGATTGTATAAAGCAAATGAGGTTGAGTGTTACAAGACTTGTGGTTAGAACCTAAGTTATCCATTTCACATTCAAGGTTTTAACTTGAAGTGATTAGAACGACGTGTATTGAGTACCCAACAACCTTCATGGACGCGTAATTAAGACTTAGTAATGCGTTTGATGATGTATAAAAACTTCACTTCAATCGATTTGTTCTAAAAGAGTTGATTGTATAAAGCAAATGAGGTTGAGTGTTACAAGACTTGTGGTTAGAACCTAAGTTATCCATTTCACATTCAAGGTTTTAACTTGAAGTGATTAGAACGACGTGTATTGAGTACCCAACAACCTTCATGGAGGCGTAATTAAGACTTAGTAATGCGTTTGATGATGTATAAGAAACTTCACTTCAATCGATTTGTTCTAAAAGAGTTGATTGTATAAAGCAAATGAGGTTGAGTGTTACAAGACTTGTGGTTAGAACCTAAGTTATCCATTTCACATTCAAGGTTTTAACTTGAAGTGATTAGAACCACGTGTATTGAGTACCCAACAACCTTCATGGAGGCGTAAATAAGACTTAGTAATGCGTTTGATGATGTATAAGAAACTTCACTTCAATCGATTTGTTCTAAAAGAGTTGATTGTATAAAGCAAATGAGGTTGAGTGTTACAAGACTTGTGGTTAGAACCTAAGTTATCCATTTCACATTCAAGGTTTTAACTTGAAGTGATTAGAACGACGTGTATTGAGTACCCAACAACCTTCATGGACGCGTAATAAGACTTAGTAATGCGTTTGATGATGTATAAGAAACTTCACTTCAATCGATTTGTTCTAAAAGAGTTGATTGTATAAAGCAAATGAGGTTGAGTGTTACAAGACTTGTGGTTAGAACCTAAGTTATCCATTTCACATTCAAGGTTTTAACTTGAAGTGATTAGAACCACGTGTATTGAGTACCCAACAACCTTCATGGAGCGTAATTAAGACTTAGTAATGCGTTTGATGATGTATAAGAAACTTCACTTCAATCGATTTGTTCTAAAAGAGTTGATTGTATAAAGCAAATGAGGTTGAGTGTTACAAGACTTGTGGTTAGAACCTATGTTATCCCTTTAACATTCAAGGTTTTAACTTGAAGTGATTAGAACCACGTGTATTGAGTACCCAACAACCTTCATGGAGGCGTAATAAGACTTAGTAATGCGTTTGATGATGTATAAGAAACTTCACTTCAATCGATTTGTTCTAAAAGAGTTGATTGTATAAAGCAAATGAGGTTGAGTGTTACAAGACTTGTGGTTAGAACCTTAAGTTATCCATTTCACATTCAAGGTTTTAACTTGAAGTGATTAGAACCACGTGTATTGAGGACCCAACAACCTTCATGGAGGCGTAATAAGACTTAGTAATGCGTTTGATGATGTATAAGAAACTTCACTTCAATCGATTTGTTCTAAAAGAGTTGATTGTATAAAGCAAATGTGGTTGAGTGTTACAAGACTTGTGGTTAGAACCTAAGTTATCCATTTCACATTCAAGGTTTTAACTTGAAGTTATTAGAACCACGTGTATTGAGGACCCAACAACCTTCAAGGAGGCGTAATTAAGACTTAGTAATGCGTTTGATGATGTATAACAAACTTCACTTCAATCGATTTGTTCTAAAAGAGTTGATTGTATAAAGCAAATGAGGTTGAGTGTTACAAGACTTGTGGTTAGAACCTAAGTTATCCATTTCACATTCAAGGTTTTAACTTGAAGTGATTAGAACGACGTGTATTGAGGACCCAACAACCTTCATGGACGCGTAATTAAGACTTAGTAATGCGTTTGATGATGTATAAGAAACTTCACTTCAATCGATTTGTTCTAAAAGAGTTGATTGTATAAAGCAAATGAGGTTGAGTGTTACAAGACTTGTGGTTAGAACCTAAGTTATCCATTTCACATTCAAGGTTTTAACTTGAAGTGATTAGAACCACGTGTATTGAGGACCCAACAACCTTCAAGGAGGAGTAATTAAGACTTAGTAATGCGTTTGATGATGTATAAGAAACTTCACTTCAATCGATTTGTTCTAAAAGAGTTGACTGTATAAAGCAAATGAGGTTGAGTGTTACAAGACTTGTGGTTACAACCTAAGTTATCCATTTCACATACAAGGTTTTAACTTGAAGTGATTAGAACGACGTGTATTGAGTACCCAAGAACCTTCATGGACGCGTAATAATGACTTAGTAACGCATTTGTTGATGTATAAGAAACTTCACTTCAATCGATTTGTTCTAAAAGAGTTTACTGTATAAAGCAAATGAGGTTGAGTGTTACAAGACTTGTGGTTAGAATCTAAGTTATCCCTTTAACATTCAAGGTTTTAACTTGAAGTGATTAGAACCACGTGTATTGAGGACCCAACAACCTTCATGGAGGCGTAAATAAGACTTAGTAATGCGTTTGATGATGTATAACAAACTTCACTTCAATCGATTTGTTCTAAAAGAGTTGATTGTATAAAGCAAATGAGGTTGAGTGTTACAAGACTTGTGGTTAGAACCTAAGTTATCCCTTTAACATTCAAGGTTTTAACTTGAGGTGATTAGAACTACGTGTATTAATGACCCAACAACCTTCATGGAGGCGTAAATATGACTTAATAATGCGTTTGATGATGTATAACAAACTTCACTTCAATCGATTTGTTCTAAAAGAGTTGATTGTATAAAGCAAATGAGGTTGAGTGTTACAAGACTTATGGTTAGAACCTAAGTTATCCATTTCACATTCAAGGTTTTAACTTGAAGTGATTAGAACGACGTGTATTGAGTACCCAACAACCTTCATGGACGCGTAATTAAGACTTAGTAATGCGTTTGATGATGTATAAGAAACTTCACTTCAATCGATTTGTTCTAAAAGAGTTGATTGTATAAAGCAAATGAGGTTGAGTGTTACAAGACTTGTGGTTAGAACCTAAGTTATCCATTTCACACTCAAGGTTTTAACTTGAAGTGATTAGAATCTCATGTATTGAGGACCCAACAACCTTCATGGAGGCGTAAATAAGACTTATTAATGCGTTTGATGATGTATAAGAAACTTCACTTCAATCGATTTGTTCTAAAAGAGTTGATTGTATAAAGCAAATGAGGTTGAGTGTTACAATCCTTGTGGTTAGAACCTAAGTCATCCATTTCACATTCAAGGTTTTAACTTGAAGTGATTAGAACGACGTGTATTGAGTACCCAACAACCTTCATGGACGCGTAATTAAGACTTAGTAATGCGTTTGATGATGTATAAGAAACTTTACATCAATCGATTTGTTCTAAAAGAGTTGATTGTATAAAGCAAATGAGGTTGAGTGTTACGAGACTTGTGGTTAGAATCTAAGTTATCCCTTTAACATTTAAGGTTTTAACTTGAAGTGATTAGAACCACGTGTATTGAGGATGATATGTCCCACATCGGAAATGGAGTGTCTCCTGGCACAGGATATAAGGGCAGGGTCAAACCTCCCCCCACAAAATGATGCAACTCCACTACGTGTGCTATATCCTTGTGTAATCCATTCAGAAATCGTGCCATGGTAACCTCTCTGTCTTCCTCAATATCTAATCTTGTCATAATAGTCTCCATCTCTTTGTGATAATCTTCGACTGTTCTAGACCCTTGAAACAGCCCTTGCAACTTGCGATGTAGGTCTCTATAATAATGATCAGGAACAAACCGTTTTCTCATCAGACTTTTCAACTCATTCCAAGTCTCCACAGGTCTTTCCCCATTCCTCCTCCGAGATGACACCAATTGATCCCACCAAGATATTGCATAGTCACAAAATTCAGTCACTGCCAACTTTACCTTCTTCTCCTCAGAATAGTGATGACAATAAAAAACTAACTCCATTTTCTTTTCCCACTCTAAATAAACTTCTCGATCAGATTTACCTTGAAATGATGGAATCTTCATTTTAATACTTCCCAAGTTTCTATCAACTCTTTCCCAATTTCGAACAGCATGACCTCCTCGATGATGTCTATGTCGTCCTCTTTGACCAACATCCCTTTCAATGTATCCTTGCTCATAGTCAAGTTCATCATTGTATCCAACATAATCTCCATCATCCATGTACTCATCCGTATCAGCCGCCCTCACATTTTCATGTCCATTTCCCCTTGCTCGTCTAGGTTCATTTCGTGGTCCAACAATTCGTTCTCTCCTAACTTCTTCCATCGTTTCTCTCCATCCTGTCATTTCTTCCATCATCCTTGCGAATTGTTGTTGCATTGCTCTCAAAGTTGTTTGTATATCGATATGCTGCCTCTGATTTTCTTGACTAATATTCTCTTCTCTT
The DNA here is from genome assembly GCA_022432975.1 of Begonia masoniana. NCBI lineage: Eukaryota > Viridiplantae > Streptophyta > Magnoliopsida > Cucurbitales > Begoniaceae > Begonia > Begonia masoniana. The sequence goes on along the minus strand of CM039513.1, from coordinate 8,106,703 downwards.
CCTCCATTTACCCCATATGCTTCTGATTGATTTCCTGACATTTTGCAATACAAACACTTGAAAAAATAATCAGAATTACGTTAATATAAACAAATGAAGCCTCACACACTCCCTCACGTGTTTACACTCAGAATAATGTGTTTCACTCTACTTTTGGCTTTTTTTTTTAATGATCTCTCTCTCCTGCCTTTTACCACTCTAGTATTCCCAACAATGTCCTTTAAGAACCAAAACAAAACCCAAACTCAAGCAATAATGACCAATGTCATAATCAAGTAAGAGAGTAGGATTTAAAGAACACAGATGATCGATGACAATTAAATTGGAAGAAGGTTTAAGCTTTAGAAATGGGTTGAAGATGTTATAATAGAAAGAAAACTAGCCACAATTCCTCAAGAAATGTAATTAAAGATGCTGCCACAATCTGTTTTTTTTTTTTTCACGAATATATAATTTCAGAATTTTATTTATTTTTTTTTTTTTTGCACGAAAATTCTTCATTTTTTTTTTCTTTTTTTTTTTCTTTTTGTTTTGTAGCTGCTTAATCAAGAAGTAACCAACAACAATAAATGAATTTTGTGGCCTACAAACATAGATAGAGACAAACAGAAAATGAAAAGTCACCAACTACAAAGGAAGATTAAAGAACGGAATGTGTAAAGACAAACAGAATATGAAAAGACACCAACAGAATATGAAAAGACACCAACACCAAAAGAAGATTGAGGAGAGGAATTTGACAATTTTTTTTTTTAAAAGGAGCGATAGATTCAAACAACGATTACAAAGAAACAAAAAAAAAGATAGATAGTACCAAATTTGTAGAACCAACGCTCTGATACCAAATGAAGGACAGAACCCTAACTCCAGCCCAAAAGCGCACTTAGGGGGGAGGTTTGACCCAGCCCTTATATCCTGTGCCAGGAGACACTCCATTTCCGATGTGGGACATATCATCCCCACCACCTTGGACCCGCCACGCCTCGGTCAGCAATTGTCGAACCTCAAGCGACACCGGGGAACAGAGATGGTGGCTCTTATACCAATGATAAGGCACAGACCCTAACCCACCAAAAGCGCACTTAGGTGGGAGGTTTGACCCAGCCCTTATATCCTGTGCCAGGAGACACTCCATTTCCGATGTGGCAATATCGAGGACCTAGCACCCTTTCATGGAGGCGAAAATAAGACTTAGTAATGCGTTTGATGATGTATAACAAACTTCACTTCAATCGATTTGTTCTAAAAGAGTTGATTGTATAAAGCAAATGAGGTTGAGTGTTACAAGACTTGTGGTTAGAACCTAAGTTATCCATTTCACATTCAAGGTTTTAACTTGAAGTGATTAGAACGACGTGTATTGAGTACCCAACAACCTTCATGGACGCGTAATTAAGACTTAGTAATGCGTTTGATGATGTATAAGAAACTTCACTTCAATCGATTTGTTCTAAAAGAGTTGATTGTATAAAGCAAATGAGGTTGAGTGTTACAAGACTTGTGGTTAGAACCTAAGTTATCCATTTCACATTCAGGTTTTAACTTGAAGTGATTAGAACGACGTGTATTGAGTACCCAACAACCTTCATGGAGGCGTAAATAAGACTTAGTAATGCGTTTGATGATGTATAAGAAACTTCACTTCAATCGATTTGTTCTAAAAGAGTTGATTGTATAAAGCAAATGAGGTTGAGTGTACAAGACTTGTGGTTAGAACCTAAGTTATCCATTTCACATTCAAGGTTTTAACTTGAAGTGATTAGAACGACGTGTATGAGTACCCAACAACCTTCATGGACGCGTAATTAAGACTTAGTAATGCGTTTGATGATGTATAAGAAACTTCACTTCAATCGATTTGTTCTAAAAGAGTTGACTGTATAAAGCAAATGAGGTTGAGTGTTACAAGACTTGTGGTTAGAACCTAAGTTATCCATTTCACATTCAAGGTTTTAACTTGAAGTGATTAGAACGACGTGTATTGAGTACCCAACAACCTTCATGGAGGCGTAAATAAGACTTAGTAATGCGTTTGATGATGTATAACAAACTTCACTTCAATCGATTTGTTCTAAAAGAGTTGATTGTATAAAGCAAATGAGGTTGAGTGTTACAAGACTTGTGGTTAGAACCTAAGTTATCCATTTCACATTCAAGGTTTTAACTAGAAGTGATTAGAACCACGTGTATTGAGGACCCAACAACCTTCACGGAGGCGTAAATAAGACTTAGTAATGCGTTTGATGATGTATAACAAACTTCACTTCAATCGATTTGTTCTAAAAGAGTTGATTGTATAAAGCAAATGAGGTTGAGTGTTACAAGACTTGTGGTTAGAACCTAAGTTATCCATTTCACATTCAAGGTTTTTAACTTGAAGTGATTAGAACGACGTGTATTGAGTACCCAACAACCTTCATGGAGGCGTAATTAAGACTAGTAATGCGTTTGATGATGTATAAGAAACTTCACTTCAATCGACTTGTTTCTAAAAGAGTTGATTGTATAAAGCAAATGAGGTTGAGTGTTACAAGACTTGTGGTTACAACCTAAGTATCCATTCACATTCAAGGTTTTAACTTGAAGTGATTAGAACCGACGTGTATTGAGTACCCAACAACCTTCATGGAGGCGTAATAAGACTTAGTAATGCGTTTGATGATGTATAACAAACTTCACTTCAATCGATTTGTTCTAAAAGAGTTGATTGTATAAAGCAAATGAGGTTGAGTGTTACAAGACTTGTGGTTAGAACCTAAGTTATCCATTTCACATTCAAGGTTTTAACTTGAAGTGATTAGAACGACGTGTATTGAGTACCCAACAACCTTCATGGACGCGTAATTAAGACTTAGTAATGCGTTTGATGATGTATAAGAAACTTCACTTCAATCGATTTGTTCTAAAAGAGTTGATTGTATAAAGCAAATGAGGTTGAGTGTTACAAGACTTGTGGTTAGAACCTAAGTTATCCATTTCACATTCAAGGTTTTAACTTGAAGTGATTAGAACCACGTGTATTGAGGACCCAACAACCTTCATGGAGGCGTAAATAAGACTTAGTAATGCGTTTGATGATGTATAACAAAGTTCACTTTAATCGATTTGTTCTAAAAGAGTTTATTGCATAAAGCAAATGAGGTTGAGTGTTACAAGACTTGTTGTTAGAACCTAAGTTATCCATTTCACATTTAAGGTTTTAACTTGAAGTGATTAGAACGACGTGTATTGAGTACCCAACAACTTTCATGGAGGCGTAAATAAGACTTAGTAATCCGTTTGATGATGTATAACAATCTTCACTTCAATCAATTTGTTCTAAAAGGGTTGATTGTATAAAGCAAATGAGGTTGAGTGTTACAAGACTTGTGGTTAGAACCTAAGTTATCCATTTCACATTCAAGGTTTTAACTTGAAGTGATTAGAACCACGTGTATTGAGGACCCAACAACCTTCATGGAGGCGTAAATAAGACTTAGTAATGCGTTTGATGATGTATAACAAACTTCACTTCAATCGATTTGTTCTAAAAGAGTTGATTGTATAAAGCAAATGAGGTTGAGTGTTACAAGACTTGTGGTTAGAACCTAAGTTATCCATTTCACATTCAAGGTTTTAACTTGAAGTGATTAGAACGACGTGTATTGAGTACCCAACAACCTTCATGGAGGCGTAATAAGACTTAGTAATCCGTTTGATGATGTATAACAAACTTCACTTCAATCGATTTGTTCTAAAAGAGTTGATTGTATAAAGCAAATGAGGTTGAGTGTTACAAGACTTGTGGTTAGAACCTAAGTTATCCATTTCACATTCAAGGTTTTAACTTGAAGTGATTAGAACCACGTGTATGAGGACCCAACAACCTTCATGGAGGCGTAAATAAGACTTAGTAATGCGTTTGATGATGTATAAAAACTTCACTTTCAATCGATTTGTTCTAAAGAGTTGATTGTATAAAGCAAATGAGGTTGAGTGTTACAAGACTTGTGGTTAGAACCTAAGTTATCCATTTCACATTCAAGGTTTTAACTTGAAGTGATTAGAACGACGTGTATTGAGTACTCAACAACCTTCATGGAGGCGTAATTAAGACTTAGTAATGCGTTTGATGATATATAAGAAACTTTACTTCAATCGATTTTTCTGAAAGAGTTGATTGTATAAAGCAAATGAGGTTGAGTGTTACAAGACTTGTGGTTAGAACCTAAGTTATCCATTTCACATTCAAGGTTTTAACTTGAAGTGATTAGAACGACGTGTATTGAGTACCCAACAACCTTCATGGAGGCGTAAATAAGACTTAGTAATGCGTTTGATGATGTATAAGAAACTTCACTTCAATTGATTTGTTCTAAAAGAGTTGATTGTACAAAGCAAATGAGGTTGAGTGTTACAAGACTTGCGGTTAGAATCCTAAGTTATCCATTTCAATTCAGGTTTAACTTGAAGTGATTTAGAACCACGTGTATTGAGTACCCAACAACCTTCATGGACGCGTAATTAAGACTAGTAATGCGTTTGATGATTATAAGAAACTTCACTTTAATCGATTTGTTCTAAAAGTTGATTGTATAAAGCAATGAGGTTGAGTGTTACAAGACTTGTGGTTAGAAACCTAACTTATCCATTTCACATTCAAGGTTTACTTGAAGTGATTAGAACCACGTGTTATTGAGGACCCAACAACCTTCATGGAGGCGTAAATAAGACTTAGTAATGCGTTTGATGATGTATAAGCAAACTTCACTTCAATCGATTTGTTCTAAAAGAGTTGATTGTATAAAGCAAATGAGGTTGAGTGTTACAAGACTTGTGGTTAGAACCTAAGTTATCCATTTCACATTCAAGGTTTAACTTGAAGTGATTAGAACCCACGGTATTGAGGACCCAACAACCTTCATGGAGGCGTAAATAAGACTTAGTAATGCGTTTGATGATGTATAAGAAACTTCACTTCAATCGATTTGTTCTAAAGAGTTGATTGTATAAAGCAAATGAGGTTGAGTGTTACAAGACTTGTGGTTAGAACCTAAGTATCCATTTCACATTCAAGGTTTTAACTTGAAGTGATTAGAACCACGTGTATGAGGACCAAAAAAAAAAAAAAAAAAAGTAAAAATATGCACAAACCAATGAAAAAATAATATGAAAATTTTAATAGTTATACTATCAAATAACAGACTTTTTAATATTAATATATTAACATGTGCAAATTGAAAGGTAAAATAAAACTCCTTCCTCATGTGACCTGCATGCGATCAAGCTCAATAATTCTAAGGGTCTGAATTTCAGGATCTCAAAATTTTTAATCAACTGAGTTACTTTTTCAAAAATAAAGTTGTAAAAAAGTTTTGGGTTAACTTTATACTCTATATTTCCAAAAAAAAAAACTTCTTAAATAATCCTATTTAGTTGGGTAAGTAACTTGAAATTAAAACAGGTTTTTAAAAAATTGGGGGCCCAAAGGAGCAACGACTGCGGGACCAAAAGAGGTTGGACTGTGGGCAATTTGAGCCACTTAAAAAACTGATCCAAATTGTTCGTCCTCCACGATGCGTTAGCGATTTTGTCGCAGACTCGCCGAATAATCCACAAGTCTGGCGATTCTAGGGCTCAAATACGGACAGCAAACACTTAGGACAAAAATCGCAGTAAAGTTTACCCAGAAATGCAATCCGTAATTTAAGGTTTTTCCCCGTTTACATCAGAGGAGCAAACAATCGCAAAATCATGCCTTTCGCTTGAAATTCCGACCCTACAGAGGCTTATGATCAAGCCTTCAAAGTC
>CM039513.1:8025352-8100813 GCA_022432975.1 Begonia masoniana | reverse complement strand
AGTAACCAAGTTATCAATTTACATTAAATGTTTTAACATGAAGTGATTAGAACCCCCACATGTTATGAGGACCCCCAAAACCAACCTTCATGGACGCGTAATTAAGACTTAGTAATTTGTTTGCTAATGTATAAGAAACTTCACTTCAATCGATTGGTTCTAAAATGAGTGATGTATAAAGCAAATGAGGTTGAGTTTTACAAGATTGGCTTAGAACCTAAGTTACAATTTCACATTAACGTTTTAACTTGAAGTGATTAGAAACACGTGGAGTTAGGACCCAACAACCTGATGTACGCAAATTAAACTTAGTATGCATTGATGATGTATAAGAGCTTCACTTCATCGATTTGTTCTAAAAGAGTTGATAATATAAAAGCAAATGAGGTTGAGTGTACCAGACTTGTGGTTTAGACCTAAGTGATCAGTCACATTTAAGGTTTTAACTTGAAGTGATTAGAACGAGTGTATTGAGGAGCCCAACAACCTTCAGGACGCATAATAAGACTCTAGTAAGGCGTTTGATGAGTATAAGAAACTCACATCAATCGATTGTTCTAAAAGAGTTGATCGTATAAAGCAAATGAGGTGAGTGTTACAAGATTCTTGGTTAGAACTGAGTTCGTCATTTCATATTAAACGTTTTAACTTGAAGTGATTAGAAAAAAGTGTATTGAGGACCCAACACCTTCATGGAAGGTAATTAAGACTTAGTAGGCGGTTGAGATGTATAAGAAACTTCACTTCAATCGATTTTTCTAAAAGAGTGAATAGTATAAGCAAATGAGGTTGAGGTATTTACAGTTCTGGTTAGAACGAAGGATGTAGTCAAAGGAGCAACACTAAGGACAAATTAAGAAGCAATAGGGAGCCAAGATCCATTGATGAATAGGGGACAATGACCGAGATCACGCCGAAAGAAAACTAAAACAAAAGAACTAAAAATTTTAATCAAAGACATGCCACGAAAAAGGAATCATCACAAACATGTGCAACGAGCCAATAATATTACTAAGTGTTGATGAAGAAGCAAGGATGGAAAAGAAGCCCAAAAACGAAGCCCAAAACGAGTCTCAAAAATAAAGACTTCCCCCACAATGCGTCACCCAACATGGCACACTCTAGCCCAAGATGTTTTAAACGTCAAAGTTCGTACAAGGGCCCCACAATCATGGGCTAGCGCCCCAACAATCTGAATTAACTCGCGAATACGTTACTTAAAACTAAGTTCCGCGGCCACCATCCACTTGCCCACCACTTTCCAATTTCCTTCTCTATTTTGGAAACTTGCTATTGTCTAATGGATATTTTGTTATTCTATATGTTATACAACTGATTAGTTGTATCCCTTTGCCTAGTTTAAGGAGGCTTGTAAGATTGTAGGGACTTTGAATGATTGATTTGTATTAAGCTTTTGCCTTTGAGGTGAGGATCTTATAATTCTCTTATTGAGTTCTTGGATTAGAACGATCTTCTTCAAGTGTTTCTTGAAAAGATCGAATTGAAGCTTAGGTGGCAAACCAACGAGTTTGGTTCGGGTCGAGCTGCTTTTTTCTGATAACTTTGGTTCCCTCGCTATCTATCGATTGGGGTCAATTCCTTCTTCTATTCTTTTGAATCCCTAAAGGCAGTATTCCCTTTGAATTCCGTATTGCGTGTTGGGTATAAGATCTCTAATAGCGTAGTTCATTATCAAAATTATCCAATTTCACATTAAACGTTTTAACTTGAAGTGATTAGAACCACGTGTGTATTGAGGACCCAACAACCTTCAGGAGCTAATTAAGACTTTAGTATGCGTTGTTGATGATGTATAAGAAATTTCACTTCAATCGATGTTCTTAAAAGTGTTGGATCGTATAAAAGCAAAGAGGTTGAGTGTAAGACTTGTGGTTAGAACCTAAGTACCATGTCACATTCAAGGTTTGAACTTGAAGGGATTAGAACCACGTGTATTGAGGACCCAACAACCTTCAGTAACGCGTTAATTAAGATTAGATGCGTTGGCTGATGTATAAGAAACTTCACTTCAATCGATTGTTCTAAAAGATTGATCGTTGTAAAGCAAATGAGGTTGACTGTTACCAAGACTTGTGGTTAGAACCTACGTTTCCACTTCACATTCATTGTTTTAAATTGAAGTGATTAGAACCAAGAATAATTGAGGACCCAACAACCTTCCGGGAAGCGTAATTAGGACTTGGTAATGCGTTTGATGATGTATAAGAAATTTCAATTCAACGATTTGTTCAAAAGAGTTGACGTATACGAAAATAAAGGTTTGAGTGTACAAGGACTAAGGTTAGAACGTAAGTTATCCATTCACATCACGTTTTAACTTGAAGTGATTAGAAGAACGACGTGTATTGAGGACCAAACAAACTTTCTGACGCGTGTTAAGAATTAGTAATGCGTTTGCTGATGTATAAGCAACTTCACTTCAAGCGATTTGTTCTGAAAGAGTTGATCGTATAAAGCAAGATGAGGTGAGACGTTACAGATTCTTGGTTAGAACCTAAGTAGCCATTTCACATTACAAGGTTTTAACTTGAAGTGATTAGAAACCACGGATGAGGACCTAACCAACCTTCATGGATGCCTAATAAGACTTAGTAATGCGTTTGTGAAGTATAAGAAAATCACTTCAATCAATTGTTCTTAAAGAGTTTCATGGTATAAAACAAATGAGGTTGAGTGTGACAAACACTTGTGGTTAGAACAAAGTTATCCATACAGATTCAAGGTTTTAACTTGAGTGATTTCGAACGAGTGTATTGAGGACCCACCAAAACTTCAGGAACGCGTCATTAGACTTAGTAATGAGTTTGATGATGTATAAGAAACTTACTCAATCGATTTGTTCTAAAAAGAGTGAGCGTATCAAGCAAATGAGGTTAAGTGGTACAAGATTCTGGTTAGAAATAAGTATCACATTTCACATAAAGGTTTTACTGAAAGATTAGAAACAACGGTATTGAGGACCCTCCCCAACAAACATTCAGTAGAAGCGTAAGTAAGACGTAGTAAATGTGGTTGATTATGGATAGAACGTCACTTCAATCGATTTGTTCTAAAAGTGTGATCGTATAAAAGCAAGATGAGGTACGTATTACAAGATTCTGGTTAGAACAAAGTTATCCATTTCAATTAAATTTTTTAACTTGAAGGGATATAAACACGTGTATTGAGGACCCAACACCTTCAGGACTCGTAATTAAGACTTAGTAATTCGTTTGATAATGGTATAGAGAACTTCACTTCAATCGATTTGGGTTCGAAAACAGTTGTCGTATAAAGCAATGAAATTGATGTTCCAAGATTCTTGGTTAGAACCTAATTATCAATTTCACATTAAAGGTTTTAACTTGAGTGATTAGAACCACGTTATTGATGACACAACACCTTCATGGAGGCGTAAATACACTTAGTAATGCGTTTGATATGTATACGAAACTTCACTTCAATCGTTTGTCTAAAAAGTTGTCGTCTAAGCATGAGTTGAGTTTACAAGATTCTGGTTAGAACAAAGTTATCCATTTCAATTAAATTTTTTAACTTGAAGGGATATAAACACGTGTATTGAGGACCCAACACCTTCAGGACTCGTAATTAAGACTTAGTAATTCGTTTGATAATGTAAGAACTTCACTTCATCGATTTGTTCTAAAAAGTTGATCTTATAAACAAATGAGGTTGAGTGTTACAAGATTCTTGGTTAGAACCTGAGTTATATTCTTTTGCATATTACGGTTTTACTTGAGTGTTAAAACACGTGTATTGAGGACCCACCAACCTTCATGGGACTCGTATTAAGATTTAGTATACGTTTGATAATGTAAGAAACTTCACTTCAAGTCGTTTTGGTTCTAAAAGATTATCGTATAAAGCAAATGATGTTGAGTATTACAGTTCTTGGTTAGAACCTAAGTTACATTGCACATTTAAGATTTTAACTTGAAGTGATTAGAACCCTTGTATGGTGGCCCCAACAACCTTCATGGACGCGTAATTAAGACTTAGTATGCGTTTTGATGATGTATAAGAAACTCACTTCATCGTTTGTACTAAAACAGTTGAATCGTATAAAGCAATGGAGTTTGAAGATTGTTACAGATTCTTGTTCCGGAACCTATGTTATCAATGTCACATTAAAGGTTGTTTAACTTGAAGTTATTAGAAACACGTGTATTGAGGACCACAACAACCTTCTGGACTCGTAATTAAGACTTAGTAATGCGTTCGATGATGTATATGAAACTTCCCTTCAAATCGATTTGTTCTAAAAGAGTTTAATCGTAGAAAGCAAATGAGATGAGTGATTACAAGATTCTGGTTAAGAACCTAGTTATCAATTCACATTAAGTTTTAACTTGAAGGATTAGAAACACGTTTATTTAGGACCCAACACCTTCATGTACGCCAAAGTTAGACTAGTATGCATTTGATGAATGTATAAGGAGCTTCATTCAATCGATTTGGTTCTAAAGATTGATAATTAAAGCAACATGAAAAGATTTGAGTTTTTTACAAGACTGGTGGTAGAACCAAGTTAAGCCATCACATATTAAGGTTTTAACATTTGAATTGATTAGAACGACCGGTATTGAGGGGACCCAACAACCTTCATGGACTCATAATAAACGTAGTAATGCGTTTGATGCTGTATAGAAACTTACATTCAATCGATTTGTTCTAAAAGATGATCGATAAGCAAATAGGTTTAGTTTACAAGATTCTTGGTTAGAAAACTAAGTTTCCTTTTCTTAAAGTTTTAACTTGAGTGATTGAAACACGTGTATTGAGGACCCAACAACCTTCATAGATGAGTCTTAAGACTTAGTAATGCGTTGATGTTGTTAAAGAAACTTTCACTAAAATCGATTTGTTCTACAAGAGTTGATCGTATGAAGCAAATGAGTTGAGTATTACAGATTCTTGTTATAACCAAGTTAGCCATTTCACATTAAAGGTTTTAACTTGAAGTGTTTAAGAAACACGTGTATTGATTGCTCCCACAACTTCATGGTCAGCGTAACTAAGACTTCAGTACGGCGTTTTATGTATAGTAGAACCTTCACTCAATCGAATTCTTTCTAAAAGAGTTATTTTTAGAAAGCATGAGGTTGACTGTGACACACTTGTTGTTAGAACCTAAGTTATCCGTTTTACATCCAGTTTTAACTTGGAGTGATTAGAACGACGTGTATTGAGGACCCAACAACCATCATGGACGCAGAATTAAGACTTAGTAATGCGGTTTAATGATGATAAGAACTTCACTTCAATCAATGAATGTTCTAAAGGGTTCATTGTATAAAGCCAATAAGGTTGAGTGTGACAACACGTTTGTTAGAACCAATTTATCCGTTTACATGCAAGTTACAACCTTCATGGCGCGTAATTAAGACTTGTATGCGTTTCATAATGTATAGAACTTTCCCTTCATCGATTTGGTTCTAAAAAGTTGATCGTATAAAGCAAATGAGGTTGAGTGTTACAAGATTCTTGGTTAGAACCAAAGTTATCCATTTTCACAATTAAAGGTTGTAAACGTGAAGTGTTTTAGAACAAGTGTACTTGACGACCCAACAACTTTCATGGTCGCGTAACAAGACTAGTACTGCGTTTATGATATTAGAAACTTCACTTCAGCGATTCTTTCTAAAAGGTTCATTGTCTAAAGCACATGAGGTTGTACTGTGACAACACTGTGGTTAGCACCTAAGTATCGTTTGAATCAAGGTTTACTTGAAGTGATTAGAACGACGTGGATTGAGGAACCAAAACCTTCATGGACGCGTAAATTAGATTCAGTAAGCATTTGATAGTATATTAGAAGTCACTTCAATCGATTTGTCTAAAAGAGTGATCGTTATAAAGAAATGAGGTTGAGTGTTACAAGATCTTGGTAGAACCAAAGTTATTCCATTTCACATTATGGTTTACTTGAAGTGATTAGAACTGACGTTGTATTGAGGATCCCCAAATAACCATCATGGAAGCCATAATTAAGACTTAGTAATGAGTTACATGATGATAAGAAACTGCAACTTCAATCATTTTTCTAAAAGTGTCAGTGTATAAAGCAATAAGTTGAGTGTGACAACACTTTTGGTTAGAAACCTAAGTTATCCATTTACATTCAAGGTTATCAAAATCATGGACGCGTATTAAGACTTAGTCAGCGTTGACAGTATAGCAACTCACTTCAAGCGATTTGTTTAAAAAGAGTTGATCGGTATAAAGCAACTGCGGTGAGTTTACAAGATCTTGGTGTTTAGACCCAAGGTATCAATGGAGCACATTAAGGTTACTTGAAGTGATTAGGAACAAGCTGTATTGGGACCCACCAACCTCCTGGAACGCGTAATTAATTATTAGTAATGCGTTTGATGATGTATAAGAACCTTCAATTCAACGATTTGTTCTATAAAACAGTTGATCGTATAAGCCAATATGGATTTGGTTGAGTGTTACAAGGATTATTGGTTAGAAACCATGTTTCAATTTCACAGTAAAGTTTTACGTGAAGTGATTAGAACCAAGTGGATGAGGACCCAACAACCTTCATGGAGCGTAATTCGGCCGTTAGGTAATGCTTTGTGTGATTAGAACTTCACTTCAATCGATTTGTTCTAAAGCGCTGCTCGTATACGCAAATGAGGATGAGTGTTACAAGATTTAGGTTAGAACCTAAGTTATCAATTTCACATTAAAGGTTTTTTTTTTAACCTTGAAGTGATTAGAAACACTGTATTTAGGACCCAACAACTTCATACCGCGTAATTAGCGACTTAGTAATGCAGTTGATGATTAAGAACTCACTTCAATCGATTTGTTCTAAAAGAGTTGATCGATACAGAAATGAGGTTGACGTGGTTACAATATTTTGTGTTAAACCCTAAGTTATCCATTTCACATTAAAGGTTTCAACCTTGAATGTTAGAAACAAGTGTATTTAGGACCAACAACTTCTTTAACGCGTAATTAAACTTAGTCATGCGTTTGATGAGGTATAACACACTTCACTTCAATCGATTTGTTCTAAAGATTTATCGTATAAAGAAAATTAGGGTTTGATTGGTTCAATTCTGTTAGAACCTCAGTTATCCATTTCACTTTAAAGTTTTTCACTCTTGAGTGATAGAACCACGTGTATTGAGGACCCAACAACCTGCATAGAGGCGTAATTAAGACTTAGTAATGCGTTTGATGTGTATACGAAACTTCACTAAAATCGTTTGTTCGAAAAGGAGTTGATTGTATGAAGCCAATGAGTGTGAGTGTTACAGATTCTTGGTTAGAAACACGTGTATTGAGACCCCAACAACCTTCATGTTCGCGTAACTAAGACTTAGTATGCGTTTGGATGATTGTAAGAACTTCCTTCAATCGATCTTTCTAAAAGAGTTCATTGTCTAACGCAAATGAGGTGAGTTTGACAACACTTGTGGTTAGAACAAGTTATCCCATTTTACGTTCCGGTTTTATTGAGTGCTAGAACGTCTTGTATTGAGACCCCAACAACCTTCATGACCGCGTATTAAGATTTAGTACTGCATTTGATGATGTATAAGAAACTTCACTTCAATTCGATTATTGTCTGAAAAGGAGTTGATTGTTTATAAAGCAAAATGAGTTGAGTGTTACAAGTTCTTGTTAGAACCAGTTATCATTTCACATTATGGTTTTAAATTGAAGTGATGGAACACGTCTAATGGGACCCACCAACCATCATGGACGCATATTAGACTTAGTATGCGTTTGATGATGTATAAGAAACTTCACTTCATCAATTTGTTCTAAAAGAGTTCATTGTATAAAGCAAATGGTTGGTGTGACAACCTTTTGTTATAACCTATTTATCCATTTTACATTCAAGGTTACAACCTCATGACGCGTAATTACGACTTAATAATGGCGTTTGATAAGTATAAAAACTTCACTTCAATCGATTTGTTCAAAAGAGTTGATCGTAGAAAGCAAATGAGGTTGATATTACAAGATTCCTTGTTAGAAAACCTAAGTTATCAATTGCCACATTAAAGGTTTTAACTTGAAGTGATTAGAACACGTGTATTGAGGCCCACAACCTTCATGGACCGCGTATTAAATACTTGTATTGCGTTTGATGATGTATAATAAACTTCACTTCCATCGATGTGTTTCTAAAAGAGTTGATCGTATAAAGCATGAGATTGAGTGTTACAAGATTCTTGGTTAGGAACTAAGTTATATTTCACATTAAGGGTTTACTTGACGTGCCTTGAAACACGTGTATTTAGGACCCAACAACTTTCAGTTACTTGTAATTATACTTAGTAATGCATTTGATTGATGTATAAGAAACTTCACTTCATCATTTGTTCAAATAGTTTGACGTATAAAGAAAATGAGGTTGAGTGTTACAAGATTTTGTGTTAGAACCTAGTTCCATTCACATATTAAGTTTCAACTTGAAGTGATTAGAACACGTGTATTTAGAACCCAAAAACCTTCCATGGACGCGTATTTAAGACTTAGTAATGCTTTGATGATGTATAAGAACTTCACTCAATCGATTTGTTTCTAAAACAGTTTGTCTTATACAGCAGAATGAGGTTGGTGTTACATATTCCTGGTTATAACCTAAGTTATCCATTTCACTTTAAAGGTTTTTAACTTGAATGAATAGAACACGTGTATTGAGTGACCCAACAACTCTCATAAGGCGTATTAGACATAGTAAGCGTTTGATGATTATAGAACTTCACTAAAAGCGATTTGTTCTAAAGAGTTGATCGTATAAGCAATAGAGTTGAGTGTTACAAGATTCCTTGGTTACAACCTAAGTTATCCATTTCACATTAAAGGTTTTAAACTTTAAGTGATTAGAACCAAGTGTACTTAAGGACCCCACCCATCATGGACGCATAATTAAGACTTAGTATGCGTTTAATGAGGTATAGAACTCACCTTCAAGCAATTTGTTCTAAAAGAATTCATCGTATAAAGCATGAGGTTGAGTGTGGACAAGATTTGTGGTTAGAACCTAAGGTATCCATTTTACATTCAAGGTTTTAACTTGTAAGTGATTAGAACGACTTGTATTGAGGACCCAACAACCTTCATGGACGCGTAATTAAGACTAGTATGCTTAGATGATGTATAAGAATATTTTACTTCAATCGATTTGTTCTAAAAGAGTTGATCGTATAAAGCAAATGAAGTTGAGGTGGTACAAGACGTGTGTTAGACCTAAGTTATCCATTTCACATTCAAGGTTTTAACTTGATAGTGATTAGAACACATGTATTGAGGACCCACAACCTTCATGGACGCGTAACTAAGACTTAGTAATGCGTTTGATGATGTATAAGAAACTTCATTCAATTGATTTGTTCTAAAGAGTTGATCGTATAAAGAAAATGAGGTTGAGTGTTACAAGATTCTGTGTTAGAACCTAAGTTATCTATTTCACATTAAAGTTTTAACTTGAAGTGAATTAGAAACACGTGTATTTAGGACCAAACACCTTCATGAGGCGTTATTCAGACTCAGTAAGGCGTTGTGATGTATAAGAAACTTCACTAAAATCGTTTGTTTCAAAAGAGTTGAGCGTAATAAAGCAAATGAGGTGATTAGTTACAAGATTCTGTGGTTAGAACCTAAGTTATCAATTTCACATTAAAGGTTTTAACTTGAAGTGATTAGAACCACGTGTATGGAGGACCACAACCTTCATGGACGCGTAATTAAGACTTAGTAATGCGTTTGATGATGTATAAGAAACTTCACTTCAATCGATTTGTTCTAAAAGAGTTCGATCGTATAACAGAAAATGAGGTTGAGTGTGACAAGATCTTGTGGTTAGAACCTAAGTTATCCATTTACATTCAAGGTTTTAACTTGAAGTGATTAGAACCACGTGTATTGAGGACCCAACAACCTTCATTGACGCGTAATTAAGACTAGTAATGCGTTTGATGATGTATAAGAAACTTCACTTCAATCGTTTGTTCTAAAAGAGTTGATCGTATAAAGCAAATGAGGTTGAGTGTTACAAGACTTGTGGTTAGAACCTAAGTTATCCATTTCACATTAAAGGTTTTAACTTGAAGTGATTAGAACACGTGTATTGAGGACCCAACAACCTTCATGGACGCGTAATTAAGACTTAGTAATGCGTTTGATGATGTATAAGAAACTTCACTTCAATCGATTTGTTCTAAAGAGTTGATCGTATAAAGCAAATGAGGTTGAGTGTTACAAGATCTTGTGGTTAGAACCTAAGTTATCCATTTCACATTAAAGGTTTTAACTTGAAGTGATTAGAACCACGTGTATTGAGGACCCAACAACCTTCATGGACGCGTAATTAAGACTTAGTAATGCGTTTGATGATGTATAAGAAACTTCACTTCAATCGATTTGTTCTAAAATAGTTGATCGTATAAAGCAAATGAGTTGAGTGTTACAAGATTCTTGGTTAGAACCAAAGTTATCCATTTCACATTAAAGGTTTTAACTTGAAGTGATTAGAACGACGTGTATTGAGGACCCAACAACCTTCATGGACGCGTAATTAAGACTTAGTAATGCGTTTGATGATGTATAAGAAACTTCACTTCAATCGATTTGTTCTAAAAGAGTTGATCGTATAAAGCAAATGAGGTTGAGTGTTACAAGATTCTTGGTTAGAACCAAAGTTATCCATTTCACATTCAAGGTTTTAACTTGAAGTGATTAGAACCACGTGTATTGAGGACCCAACAACCTTCATGGACGCGTAATTAAGACTTAGTAATGCGTTTGATGATGTATAAGAAACTTCACTTCAATCGATTTGTTCTAAAAGAGTTGATCGTATAAAGCAAATGAGGTTGAGTGTTACAAGACTTGTGGTTAGAACCTAAGTTATCCATTTCACATTCAAGGTTTTAACTTGAAGTAATTAGAACACGTGTATTGAGGACCCAACAACCTTCATGGACGCGTAATTAAGACTTAGTAATGCGTTTGATGATGTATAGAAACTTCACTTCAATCGATTTGTTCTAAAAGAGTTGATCGTATAAAGCAAATGAGTTGAGTGTTACAAGACTTGTGGTTAGAACCTAAGTTATCCATTTCACATTCAAGGTTTTAACTTGAAGTGATTAGAACGACGTGTATTGAGGACCCAACAACCTTCATGGACGCGTAATTAAGACTTAGTAATGCGTTTGATGATGTATAAGAAACTTCACTTCAATCGATTTGTTCTAAAAGAGTTGATCGTATAAAGCAAATGAGGTTGAGTGTTACAAGATCTGTGGTTAGAACCTAAGTTATCCATTTCACATTCAAGGTTTTAACTTGAAGTGATTAGAACGACGTGTATTGAGGACCCAACAACCTTCATGGACGCGTAATTAAGACTTAGTAATGCGTTTGATGATGTATAAGAAACTTCACTTCAATCGATTTGTTCTAAAAGAGTTGATCGTATAAAGCAAATGAGGTTGAGTGTTACAAGACTTGTGGTTAGAACCTAAGTTATCCATTTCACATTAAAGGTTTTAACTTGAAGTGATTAGAACGACGTGTATTGAGGACCCAACAACCTTCATGGACGCGTAATTAAGACTTAGTAATGCGTTTGATGATGTATAAGAAACATCACTTCAATCGATCTGTTCTAAAAAAGTTGATCGTATAAAGCAAATGAGGTTGAGTGTTACAAGATTCTTGGTTAGAAACCTAAGTTATCCATTTCACATTAAAGGTTTAACTTGAAGTGATTAGAACCACGTGTATTGAGGACCCAACAACCTTCATGGACGCGTAATTAAGACTTAGTAATGCGTTTGATGATGTATAAGAAACTTCACTTCAATCGATTTGTTCTAAAAGAGTTGATCGTATAAAGCAAATGAGGTTGAGTGTTACAAGATTCTTGGGTTAGAACCTAAGTTATCATTCACATTAAAGGTTTTAACTTGAAGTGATTAGAAACACGTGTCTTGAGGACCCAACAACATTCATGGACGTGTAATTAAGACTTAGTAATGCGTTTGATAATGTATAAGAAACTTCACTTTAATCGATTTGATCTAAAAGAGTTGATCGTATAAAGCAAATGAGGTTGAGTGTTACAAGATCTGTGGTTAGAACCTAAGTTATCCATTTCACATTAAAGGTTTTAACTTGAAGTGATTAGAACACGTGTATTGAGGACCCAACAACCTTCATGGACGCGTAATTAAGACTTAGTAATGCGTTTGATGATGTATAAGAAACTTCACTTCAATCGATTTGTTCTAAAAGAGTTGATCGTATAAAGCAAATGAGGTTGAGTGTTACAAGATCTTGGGTTAGAACCTAAGTTATCCATTTCACATTAAAGGTTTTAACTTGAAGTGATTAGAACGACGTGTATTGAGGACCCAACAACCTTCATGGACGCGTAATTAAGACTTAGTAATACGTTTGATGATGTATAAGAAACTTCACTACAATCGATTTGTTCTAAAAGAGTTGATCGTATAAAGCAAATGAGGTTGAGTGTTACAAGATCTTGTGGTTAGAACCTAAGTTATCCATTTCACATTAAGGTTTTAACTTGAAGTGATTAGAACCACGTGTATTGAGGACCCAACAACCTTCATGGACGCGTAATTAAGACTTAGTAATGCGTTTGATGATGTATAAGAAACTTCACTTCAATCGATTTGTTCTAAAAGAGTTGATCGTATAAAGCAAATGAGGTTGAGTGTTACAAGATCTTGGTTAGAACCTAAGTTATCAATTTCACATTAAAGGTTTTAACTTGAATCGATAAGAACCAAGTGTATTGAGGACCCAACAACCTTCATGGACGCGTAATTAAGACTTAGTAATGCGTTTGATGATGTATAAGAAACTTCACTTCAAATTGATTTGTTCTAAAAGAGTTGATCGTATAAGCAAATGAGGTTGAGTGTTACAAGATTCTTGGGTTAGAACCTAAGTTATCCATTTCACATTAAAGGTTTTAACTTGAAGTGATTAGAACACGTGTATTGAGGACCCAACAACCTTCATGGACGCGTAATTAAGACTTAGTAATGCGTTTGATGATGTATAAGAAACTTCACTTCAATCGATTTGTTCTAAAAGAGTTGATCGTATAAAGCAAATGAGGTTGAGTGTTACAAGATCTTGGTTAGAACCTAAGTTATCCATTTCACATTAAAGGTTTTAACTTGAAGTGATTAGAACGACGTGTATTGAGGACCCAACAACCTTCATGGACGCGTAATTAAGACTTAGTAATGCGTTTGATGATGTATAAGAAACTTCACTTCAATCGATTTGTTCTAAAAGAGTTGATCGTATAAAGCAAATGAGGTTGAGTGTTACAAGATTCTTGGTTAGAACCTAAGTTATCCATTTCACATTCAAGGTTTTAACTTGAAGTGATTAGAACGACGTGTATTGAGGACCCAACAACCTTCATGGACGCGTAATTAAGACTTAGTAATGCGTTTGATGATGTATAAGAAACTTCACTTCAATCGATTTGTTCTAAAAGAGTTGATCGTATAAAGCAAATGAGGTTGAGTGTTACAAGACTTGTGGTTAGAACCTAAGTTATCCATTTCACATTCAAGGTTTTAACTTGAAGTGATTAGAACGACGTGTATTGAGGACCCAACAACCTTCATGGACGCGTAATTAAGACTTAGTAATGCGTTTGATGATGTATAAGAAACTTCACTTCAATCGATTTGTTCTAAAAGAGTTGATCGTATAAAGCAAATGAGGTTGAGTGTTACAAGATTCGTGGTTAGAACCTAAGTTATCCATTTCACATTAAAGTTTTAACTTGAAGTGATTAGAACGACGTGTATTGAGGACCCAACAACCTTCATAGAGGCGTAATTAAGACATAGTAATGCGTTTGATGATGTATAAGAAACTTCACTAAAATCGATTTGTTCTAAAAGAGTTGATCGTATAAGCAAATGAGGTTGAGTGTTACAAGATTCTTGGTTAGAACCTAAGTTATCCATTTCACATTAAAGGTTTTAACTTGAAGTGATTAGAACGACGTGTATTGAGGACCCAACAACCTTCATGGACGCGTAATTAAGACTTAGTAATGCGTTTGATGATGTATAAGAAACTTCACTTCAATCGATTTGTTCTAAAAGAGTTGATCGTATAAAGCAAATGAGGTTGAGTGTTACAAGATTCTTGGTTAGAACCTAAGTTATCCATTTCACATTAAAGGTTTTAACTTGAAGTGATTAGAACCACGTGTATTGAGGACCCAACAACCTTCATGGACGCGTAATTAAGACTTAGTAATGCGTTTGATGATGTATAAGAAACTTCACTTCAATCGATTTGTTCTAAAAGAGTTGATCGTATAAAGCAAATGAGGTTGAGTGTTACAAGATCTTGGTTAGAACCTAAGTTATCCATTTCACATTAAGGTTTTAACTTGAAGTAATTAGAACGACGTGTATTGAGGACCCAACAACCTTCATGGACGCGTAATTAAGACTTAGTAATGCGTTTGATGATGTATAAGAAACTTCACTTCAATCGATTTGTTCTAAAAGAGTTGATCGTATAAAGAAAATGAGGTTGAGTGTTACAAGATTCTTGGTTAGAACCTAAGTTATCCATTTCACATTAAAGGTTTTAACTTGAAGTGATTAGAAACACGTGTATTGAGGACCCAACAACCTTCATGGACGCGTAATTAAGACTTAGTAATGCGTTTGATGATGTATAAGAAACTTCACTTCAATCGATTTGTTCTAAAAGAGTTGATCGTATAAAGCAAATGAGGTTGAGTGTTACAAGATTCTTGGTTAGAACCTAAGTTATCCATTTCACATTAAGGTTTTAACTTGAAGTGATTAGAACGACGTGTATTGAGGACCCAACAACCTTCATGGACGCGTAATTAAGACTTAGTAATGCGTTTGATGATGTATAAGAAACTTCACTTCAATCGATTTGTTCTAAAAGAGTTGATCGTATAAAGCAAATGAGGTTGAGTGTTACAAGATTCTTGGTTAGAACCTAAGTTATCCATTTCACATTCAAGGTTTTAACTTGAAGTGATTAGAACGACGTGTATTGAGGACCCAACAACCTTCATGGACGCGTAATTAAGACTTAGTAATGCGTTTGATGATGTATAAGAAACTTCACTTCAATCGATTTGTTCTAAAAGAGTTGATCGTATAAAGCAAATGAGGTTGAGTGTTACAAGACTTGTGGTTAGAACCTAAGTTATCCATTTCACATTAAGGTTTTAACTTGAAGTGATTAGAACGACGTGTATTGAGGACCCAACAACCTTCATGGACGCGTAATTAAGACTTAG
Organism: Begonia masoniana; assembly: GCA_022432975.1. Classification (NCBI taxonomy): domain Eukaryota; kingdom Viridiplantae; phylum Streptophyta; class Magnoliopsida; order Cucurbitales; family Begoniaceae; genus Begonia; species Begonia masoniana. The sequence continues at coordinate 8,085,467 of CM039513.1, read as the reverse complement.
TAATGCGTTTGATGATGTATAAGAAACTTCACTTCAATCGATTTGTTCTAAAAGAGTTGATCGTATAAAGAAAATGAGGTTGAGTGTTACAAGATTCTTGGTTAGAACCTAAGTTATCCATTTCACATTAAAGGTTTTAACTTGAAGTGATTAGAAACACGTGTATTGAGGACCCAACAACCTTCATGGACGCGTAATTAAGACTTAGTAATGCGTTTGATGATGTATAAGAAACTTCACTTCAATCGATTTGTTCTAAAAGAGTTGATCGTATAAAGCAAATGAGGTTGAGTGTTACAAGATTCTTGGTTAGAACCTAAGTTATCCATTTCACATTAAAGGTTTTAACTTGAAGTGATTAGAACGACGTGTATTGAGGACCCAACAACCTTCATGGACGCGTAATTAAGACTTAGTAATGCGTTTGATGATGTATAAGAAACTTCACTTCAATCGATTTGTTCTAAAAGAGTTGATCGTATAAAGCAAATGAGGTTAAGTATTACAAGACTTGTGGTTAGAACCTAAGTTATCCATTTCACATTCAAGGTTTTAACTTGAAGTGATTAGAACGACGTGTATTGAGGACCCAACAACCTTCATGGACGCGTAATTAAGACTTAGTAATGCGTTTGATGATGTATAAGAAACTTCACTTCAATCGATTTGTTCTAAAAGAGTTGATCGTATAAAGCAAATGAGGTTGAGTATTACAAGATTCTTGGTTAGAACCAAAGTTATCCATTTCACATTAAAGGTTTTAACTTGAAGTGATTAGAACGACGTGTATTGAGGACCCAACAACCTTCATGGACGCATAATTAAGACTTAGTAATGCGTTTGATGATGTATAAGAAACTTCACTTCAATCGATTTGTTCTAAAAGAGTTGATCGTATAAAGCAAATGAGGTTGAGTGTTACAAGATTCTTGGTTAGAACCTAAGTTATCCATTTCACATTAAAGGTTTTAACTTGAAGTGATTAGAAACACGTGTATTGAGGACCCAACAACCTTCATGGACGCGTAATTAAGACTTAGTAATGCGTTTGATGATGTATAAGAAACTTCACTTCAATCGATTTGTTCTAAAAGAGTTGATCGTATAAAGCAAATGAGGTTGAGTGTTACAAGATTGTGGTTAGAACCTAAGTTATCCATTTCACATTAAAGGTTTTAACTTGAAGTGATTAGAACCACGTGTATTGAGGACCCAACAACCTTCATGGACGCGTAATTAAGACTTAGTAATGCGTTTGATGATGTATAAGAAACTTCACTTCAATCGATTTGTTCTAAAAGAGTTGATCGTATAAAGCAAATGAGGTTGAGTGTTACAAGATTCTTGGTTAGAACCTAAGTTATCCATTTCACATTAAAGGTTTTAACTTGAAGTGATTAGAAACACGTGTATTGAGGACCCAACAACCTTCATGGACGCGTAATTAAGACTTAGTAATGCGTTTGATGATGTATAAGAAACTTCACTTCAATCGATTTGTTCTAAAAGAGTTGATCGTATAAAGCAAATGAGGTTGAGTGTTACAAGATTCTTGGTTAGAACCAAAGTTATCCATTTCACATTAAAGGTTTTAACTTGAAGTGATTAGAACGACGTGTATTGAGGACCCAACAACCTTCATGGACGCGTAATTAAGACTTAGTAATGCGTTTGATGATGTATAAGAAACTTCACTTCAATCGATTTGTTCTAAAAGAGTTGATCGTATAAAGCAAATGAGGTTGAGTGTTACAAGATCTTGTGGTTAGAACCTAAGTTATCCATTTCACATTCAAGGTTTTAACTTGAAGTGATTAGAACGACGTGTATTGAGGACCCAACAACCTTCATGGACGCGTAATTAAGACTTAGTAATGCGTTTGATGATGTATAAGAAACTTCACTTCAATCGATTTGTTCTAAAAGAGTTGATCGTATAAAGCAAATGAGGTTGAGTGTTACAAGACTTGTGGTTAGAACCTAAGTTATCCATTTCACATTCAAGGTTTTAACTTGAAGTGATTAGAACGACGTGTATTGAGGACCCAACAACCTTCATGGACGCGTAATTAAGACTTAGTAATGCGTTTGATGATGTATAAGAAACTTCACTTCAATCGATTTGTTCTAAAAGAGTTGATCGTATAAAGCAAATGAGGTTGAGTGTTACAAGACTTGTGGTTAGAACCTAAGTTATCCATTTCACATTCAAGGTTTTAACTTGAAGTGATTAGAACGACGTGTATTGAGGACCCAACAACCTTCATGGACGCGTAATTAAGACTTAGTAATGCGTTTGATGATGTATAAGAAACTTCACTTCAATCGATTTGTTCTAAAAGAGTTGATCGTATAAAGCAAATGAGGTTGAGTGTTACAAGATTCTTGGTTAGAACCAAAGTTATCCATTTCACATTAAAGGTTTTAACTTGAAGTGATTAGAACGACGTGTATTGAGGACCCAACAACCTTCATGGACGCGTAATTAAGACTTATTAATGCGTTTGATGATGTATAGAAACTTCACTTAAATCGATTTGTTCTAAAAGAGTTGATCGTATAAAGCAAATGAGGTTGAGTGTTACAAGATTCTTGGTTAGAACCTAAGTTATCCATTTCACATTAAAGGTTTTAACTTGAAGTGATTAGAACGACGTGTATTGAGGACCCAACAACCTTCATGGACGCGTAATTAAGACTTAGTAATGCGTTTGATGATGTATAAGAAACTTCACTTCAATCGATTTGTTCTAAAAGAGTTGATCGTATAAAGCAAATGAGGTTGAGTGTTACAAGATTCTTGGTTAGAACCAAAGTTATCCATTTCACATTAAAGGTTTTAACTTGAAGTGATTAGAACAACGCGTATTGAGGACCCAACAACCTTCATGGACGCGTAATTAAGACCTAGTAATGCGTTTGATGATGTATAAGAAACTTCACTTCAATCGATTTGTTCTAAAAGAGTTGATCGTATAAAGCAAATGAGGTTGAGTGTTACAAGACTTGTGGTTAGAACCTAAGTTATCCATTTCACATTCAAGGTTTTAACTTGAAGTGATTAGAACGACGTGTATTGAGGACCCAACAACCTTCATGGAAGCGTAATTAAGACTTAGTAATGCGTTTGATGATGTATAAGAAACTTCACTTCAATCGATTTGTTCTAAAATAGTTGATCGTATAAAGCAAATGAGGTTGAGTGTTACAAGATTCTTTGTTAGAACCAAAGTTATCCATTTCATATTAAAGGTTTAACTTGAAGTGATTAGAACGACGTGTATTGAGGACCCAACACCATTCATGGAGGCGTAATTAAGACTTAGTAATGCGTTGATGATGTATACGAAACTTCACTTCAATCGATTTGTTCTAAAAGAGTTGATCGTATAAAGGCAAATGAGGTTGAGTGTTACAAGACTTGTTGGTTAGAACCTAAGTTATCTCATTTCACATTCAAGGTTTTAACTTGAAGTGATTAGAACGACGTGTATTGAGGATCCCAACAACCTTCATGGACGCGTAAATTAAGACTTAGTAATGCGTTTGATGATGTATAGAAACTTCACTTCAATCGATTGTTATAAAGAGTTGATCGTATAAGCAAATGAGGTTGAGTTGTTACAAGACTTGTGTTAGAACCTAAGTTATCCATTTCACATTACAGGTTTTAACTTGAAGTGATTAGAACGACGTGTATTTGAGGTACCCAACAACCTCATGGACGCAGTAGATAAGACTTAGTAATGCGTTTGATGATGTATAAGAAACTTCACTTCATCGATTTGTTCTAAAAGAGTTGATCGTATAAAGCAAATGAGGTTGAGTGTTACAAGATTCTTGGTTAGAACCTAAGTTATCCATTTCACATTAAAGGTTTTAACTTGAAGTGATTAGAAACACGTGTATTGAGGACCCAACAACCTTCATGGACGCGTAATTAAGACTTAGTAATGCGTTTGATGATGTATAAGAAACTTCACTTCAATCGATTTGTTCTAAAAGAGTTGATTGTATAAAGTAAATGAGGTTGAGTGTTACAATATTCTTGGTTAGAACCTAAGTTATCCATTTCACATTCAAGGTTTTAACTTGAAGTGATTAGAACGACGTGTATTGAGGACCCAACAACCTTCATGGACGCGTAATTAAGACTTAGTAATGCGTTTGATGATGTATAAGAAACTTCACTTCAATCGATTTGTTCTAAAAGAGTTGATCGTATAAAGCAAATGAGGTTGAGTGTTACAAGATTCTTGGTTAGAACCAAAGTTATCCATTTCACATTAAAGGTTTTAACTTAAAGTGATTAGAACCACGTGTATTGAGGACCCAACAACCTTCATGGACGCGTAATTAAGACTTAGTAATGCGTTTGATGATGTATAAGAAACTTCACTTCAATCGATTTGTTCTAAAAGAGTTGATCGTATAAAGCAAATGAGGTTGAGTGTTACAAGACTTGTGGTTAGAACCTAAGTTATCCATTTCACATTCAAGGTTTTAACTTGAAGTGATTAGAACGACGTGTATTGAGGACCCAACAACCTTCATGGACGCGTAATTAAGACTTAGTAATGCGTTTGATGATGTATAAGAAACTTCACTTCAATCGATTTGTTCTAAAAGAGTTGATCGTATAAAGCAAATGAGGTTGAGTGTTACAAGATTCTTGGTTAGAACCTAAGTTATCCATTTCACATTAAGGTTTTAACTTGAAGTGATTAGAACGACGTGTATTGAGGACCCAACAACCTTCATGGACGCGTAATTAAGACTTAGTAATGCGTTTGATGATGTATAAGAAACTTCACTTCAATCGATTTGTTCTAAAAGAGTTGATCGTATAAAGCAAATGAGGTTGAGTGTTACAAGACTTGTGGTTAGAACCTAAGTTATCCATTTCACATTAAAGGTTTTAACTTGAAGTGATTAGAAGCACGTGTATTGAGGACCTAACAACCTTCATGGACGCGTAATTAAGACTTAGTAATGCGTTTGATGATGTATAAGAAACTTCACTTCAATCGATTTGTTCTAAAAGAGTTGATCGTATAAAGCAAATGAGGTTGAGTGTTACAAGACTTGTGGTTAGAACCTAAGTTATCCATTTCACATTCAAGGTTTTAACTTGAAGTGATTAGAACGACGTGTATTGAGGACCCAACAACCTTCATGGACGCGTAATTAAGACTTAGTAATGCGTTTGATGATGTATAAGAAACTTCACTTCAATCGATTTGTTCTAAAAGAGTTGATCGTATAAAGCAAATGAGGTTGAGTGTTACAAGACTTGTGGTTAGAACCTAAGTTATCCATTTCACATTCAAGGTTTTAACTTGAAGTGATTAGAACGACGTGTATTGAGGACCCAACAACCTTCATGGACGCGTAATTAAGACTTAGTAATGCGTTTGATGATGTATAAGAAACTTCACTTCAATCGATTTGTTCTAAAAGAGTTGATCGTATAAAGCAAATGAGGTTGAGTGTTACAAGATTCTTGGTTAGAACCTAAGTTATCCATTTCACATTCAAGGTTTTAACTTGAAGTGATTAGAACGACGTGTATTGAGGACCCAACAACCTTCATGGACGCGTAATTAAGACTTAGTAATGCGTTTGATGATGTATAAGAAACTTCACTTCAATCGATTTGTTCTAAAAGAGTTGATCGTATAAAGCAAATGAGGTTGAGTGTTACAAGATCTTGTGGTTAGAACCTAAGTTATCCATTTCACATTCAAGGTTTTAACTTGAAGTGATTAGAAACACGTGTATTGAGGACCCAACAACCTTCATGGACGCGTAATTAAGACTTAGTAATGCGTTTGATGATGTATAAGAAACTTCACTTCAATCGATTTGTTCTAAAAGAGTTGATCGTATAAAGCAAATGAGGTTGAGTGTTACAAGACTTGTGGTTAGAACCTAAGTTATCCATTTCACATTCAAGGTTTTAAATTGAAGTAATTAGTGCGACGTGTATTGAGGACCCAATAACCTTCATGGACGCGAAATTAAGACTTAGTAATGCGTTTGATGATGTATAAGAAACTTCACTTCAATCGATTTGTTCTAAAATAGTTGATCGTATAAAGCAAATGAGGTTGAGTGTTACAAGATTCTTGGTTAGAACCAAAGTTATCCATTTCACATTAAAGGTTTTAACTTGAAGTGATTAGAACAACGCGTATTGAGGACCCAACAACCTTCATGGACGCGTAATTAAGAACTAGTAATGCGTTTGATGATGTATAAAAAACTTCACTTCAATCGATTTGTTCTAAAAGAGTTGATCGTATAAAGCAAATGAGGTTGAGTGTTACAAGACTTGTGGTTAGAACCTAAGTTATCCATTTCACATTCAAGGTTTTAACTTGAAGTAATTAGAACGACGTGTATTGAGGACCAAAACAACCTTCATGGACGCGTAATTAAGACTTAGTAATGCGTTTGATGATGTATAAGAAACTTCACTTCAATCGATTTGTTCTAAAATAGTTGATCGTATAAAGCAAATGAGGTTGAGTGTTACAAGATTCTTGGTTAGAACCAAAGTTATCCATTTCACATTAAAGGTTTTAACTTGAAGTGATTAGAACAACGCGTATTGAGGACCCAACAACCTTCATGGACGCGTAATTAAGACCTAGTAATGCGTTTGATGATGTATAAGAAACTTCACTTCAATCGATTTGTTCTAAAAGAGTTGATCGTATAAAGCAAATGAGGTTGAGTGTTACAAGACTTTTGGTTAGAACCTAAGTTATCCATTTCACATTCAAGGTTTTAACTTGAAGTGATTAGAACGACGTGTATTGAGGACCCAACAACCTTCATGGACGCGTAATTAAGACTTAGTAATGCGTTTGATGATGTATAAGAAACTTCACTTCAATCGATTTGTTCTAAAAGAGTTGATCGTATAAAGCAAATGAGGTTGAGTGTTACAAGATTCTTGGTTAGAACCTAAGTTATCCATTTCACATTAAAGGTTTTAACTTGAAGTGATTAGAAACACGTGTATTGAGGACCCAACAACCTTCATGGACGCGTAATTAAGACTTAGTAATGCGTTTGATGATGTATAAGAAACTTCACTTCAATCGATTTGTTCTAAAAGAGTTGATCGTATAAAGCAAATGAGGTTGAGTGTTACAAGATTCTTGGTTAGAACCTAAGTTATCCATTTCACATTCAAGGTTTTAACTTGAAGTGATTAGAACACGTGTATTGAGGACCCAACAACCTTCATGGACGCGTAATTAAGACTTAGTAATGCGTTTGATGATGTATAAGAAACTTCACTTCAATCGATTTGTTCTAAAAGAGTTGATCGTATAAAGCAAATGAGGTTGAGTGTTACAAGACTTGTGGTTAGAACCTAAGTTATCCATTTCACATTCAAGGTTTTAACTTGAAGTGATTAGAACGACGTGTATTGAGGACCAACAACCTTCATGGACGCGTAAATAAGACTTAGTAATGCGTTTGATGATGTATAAGAAACTTCACTTCAATCGATTTGTTCTAAAAGAGTTGATCGTATAAAGCAAATGAGGTTGAGTGTTACAAGATGTTTGGTTAGAACCTAAGTTATCCATTTCACATTAAAGGTTTTAACTTGAAGTGATTAGAAACACGTGTATTGAGGACCCAACAACCTTCATGGACGCGTAATTAAGACTTAGTAATGCGTTTGATGATGTATAAGAAACTTCACTTCAATCGATTTGTTCTAAAAGAGTTGATCGTATAAAGCAAATGAGGTTGAGTGTTACAAGATCTTGGTTAGAACCTAAGTTATCCATTTCACATTAAAGGTTTTAACTTGAAGTGATTAGAACACGTGTATTGAGGACCCAACAACCTTCATGGACGCGTAATTAAGACTTAGTAATGCGTTTGATGATGTATAAGAAACTTCACTTCAATCGATTTGTTCTAAAAGAGTTGATCGTATAAAGCAAATGAGGTTGAGTGTTACAAGATTCTTGGTTAGAACCTAAGTTATCCATTTCACATTAAAGGTTTTAACTTGAAGTGATTAGAACGACGTGTATTGAGGACCCAACAACCTTCATGGACGCGTAATTAAGACCTAGTAATGCGTTTGATGATGTATAAGAAACTTCACTTCAATCGATTTGTTCTAAAAGAGTTGATCGTATAAAGCAAATGAGGTTGAGTGTTACAAGACTTCGTGGTTAGAACCTAAGTTATCCATTTCACATTCAAGGTTTTAACTTGAAGTGATTAGAAACGACGTGTATTGAGGACCCAACAACCTTCATGGACGCGTAATTAAGACTTAGTAATGCGTTTGATGATGTATAAGAAACTTCACTTCAATCGATTTGTTCTAAAAGAGTTGATCGTATAAAGCAAATGAGGTTGAGTGTTACAAGACTTGTGGTTAGAACCTAAGTTATCCATTTCACATTCAAGATTTTAACTTGAAGTGATTAGAACGACGTGTATTGAGGACACAACAACCTTCAAGGACACGTAATTAAGACTTAGTAATGCGTTTGATGATGTATAAGAAACTTCACTTCAATCGATTTGTTCTAAAAGAGTTGATCGTATAAAGCAAATGAGGTTGAGTGTTACAAGATCTTGTGTTAGAACCTAAGTTATCCATTTCACATTCAAGGTTTTAACTAGAAGTGATTAGAACCACGTGTATGGAGGACCCAACAACCTTCATGGACGCGTAATTAAGACTTGGTAATGCGTTTGATGATGTATAAGAAACATCACTTCAATCGATTTGTTCTAAAAGAGTTGATCGTATAAAGCAAATGAGGTTGAGTGTTACAAGACTTGTGGTTAGAACCTAAGTTATCCATTTCACATTCAAGGTTTTAACTTGAAGTGATTAGAACGACGTGTATTGAGGACCCAACAACCTTCATGGACGCGTAATTAAGACTTAGTAATGCGTTTGATGATGTATAAGAAACTTCACTTCAATCGATTTGTTCTAAAAGTGTTGATCGTATAAAGCAAATGAGGTTGAGTGTTACAAGATCTTGTGGTTAGAACCTAAGTTATCCATTTCACATTAAAGGTTTTAACTTGAAGTGATTAGAAACACGTGTATTGAGGACCCAACAACCTTCATGGACGCGTTATTAAGACTTAGTAATGCGTTTGATGATGTATAAGAAACTACACTTCAATCGATTTATTCTAAAAGAGTTGATCGTATAAAGCAAATGAGGTTGAGTTTTACAAGACTTGTGGTTAGAACCTAAGTTATCCATTTCACATTCAAGGTTTTAACTTGAAGTGATTAGAACGACGTGTATTGAGGACCCAACAACCTTCATGGACGCGTAATTAAGACTTAGTAATGCGTTTGATGATGTATAAGAAACTTCACTTCAATCGATTTGTTCTAAAAGAATTGATCGTATAAAGCAAATGAGGTTGAGTTTTACAAGACTTGTGGTTAGAACCTAAGTTATCCATTTCACATTCAAGGTTTTAACTTGAAGTGATTAGAACGACGTGTATTGAGGACCAAACAACCTTCATGGAAGCGTAATTAAGACTTAGTAATGCGTTTGATGATGTATAACAAACTTCACTTCAATCGATTTGTTCTAAAAGAGTTGATCGTATAAAGCAAATGAGGTAGAGTGTTACAAGATTCTTTGTTAGAATCTAAGTTATCCATTTCACAATAAAGGTTTTAACTTGAAGTGATTAGAAACACGTGTATTTTGGACCCAACAACCTTCATGTACGCGTAATTAAGACTTAGTAATGCGTTTGATGATGTATAAGAAACTTCACTTCAATCGATTTGTTCTAAAAGAATTGATCGTATAAAGCAAATGAGGTTGAGTTTTACAAGACTTGTGGTTAGAACCTAAGTTATCCATTTCACATTCAAGGTTTTAACTTGAAGTGATTAGAACGACGTGTATTGAGGACCCAACAACCTTCATGGACGCGTAATTAAGACTTAGTAATGCGTTTGATGATGTATAAGAAACTTCACTTCAATCGATTTGTTCTAAAAGAGTTGATCGTATAAAGCAAATGAGGTTGAGTGTTACAAGACTTGTGGTTAGAACCTAAGTTATCCATTTCACATTCAAGGTTTTAACTTGAAGTGATTAGAACGACGTGTATTGAGGACCCAACAACCTTCATGGACGCGTAATTAAGACTTAGTAATGCGTTTGATGATGTATAAGAAACTTCACTTCAATCGATTTGTTCTAAAAGAGTTGATCGTATAAAGCAAATGAGGTTGAGTGTTACAAGACTTGTGGTTAGAACCTAAGTTATCCATTTCACATTCAAGGTTTTAACTTGAAGTGATTAGAACGACGTGTATTGAGGACCCAACAACCTTCATGGACGCGTAATTAAGACTTAGTAATGCGTTTGATGATGTATAAGAAACTTCACTTCAATCGATTTGTTCTAAATGAGTTAATCGTATAAAGAAAATGAGGTTGAGTGTTACAAGATCTGTGGTTAGAACCTAAGTTATCCATTTCACATTAAAGGTTTTAACTTGAAGTGATTAGAACGACGTGTATTGAGGACCCAACAACCTTCATGGACGCGTAATTAAGACTTAGTAATGCGTTTGATGATGTATAAGAAACTTCACTTCAATCGATTTGTTCTAAAAGAGTTGATCGTATAAAGCAAATGAGGTTGAGTGTTACAAGACTTGTGGTTAGAACCTAAGTTATCCATTTCACATTCAAGGTTTTAACTTGAAGTAATTAGAACGACGTGTATTGAGGACCCAACAACCTTCATGGACGCGTAATTAAGACTTAGTAATGCGTTTGATGATGTATAAGAAACTTCACTTCAATCGATTTGTTCTAAAATAGTTGATCGTATAAAGCAAATGAGGTTGAGTGTTACAAGATTCTTGGTTAGAACCAAAGTTATCCATTTCACATTAAAGGTTTTAACTTGAAGTGATTAGAACCACGTGTATTGAGGACCCAACAACCTTCATGGACGCGTAATTAAGACCTAGTAATGCGTTTGATGATGTATAAGAAACTTCACTTCAATCGATTTGTTCTAAAAGAGTTGATCGTATAAAGCAAATGAGGTTGAGTGTTACAAGACTTGTGGTTAGAACCTAAGTTATCCATTTCACATTCAAGGTTTTAACTTGAAGTGATTAGAACGACGTGTATTGAGGACCAACAACCTTCATGGACGCGTAATTAAGACTTAGTAATGCGTTTGATGATGTATAAGAAACTTCACTTCAATCGATTTGTTCTAAAAGAGTTGATTGTATAAAGTAAATGATGTTGAGTGTTACAATATTCTTGGTTAGAACCTAAGTTATCCATTTCACATTCAAGGTTTAACTTGAAGTGATTAGAACACGTGTATTGAGGACCCAACAACCTTCATGGACGCGTAATTAAGACTTAGTAATTCGTTTGATGATGTATAAGAAACTTCACTTCAATCGATTTGTTCTAAAAGAGTTGATCGTATAAAGCAAATGAGGTTGAGTGTTACAAGACTTGTGGTTAGAACCTAAGTTATCCATTTCACATTCAAGGTTTTAACTTGAAGTGATTAGAACGACGTGTATTGAGGACCCAACAACCTTCATGGACGCGTAATTAAGACTTAGTAATGCGTTTGATGATGTATAAGAAACTTCACTTCAATCGATTTGTTCTAAAAGAGTTGATCGTATAAAGCAAATGAGGTTGAGTGTTACAAGATCTTGTGGTTAGAACCTAAGTTATCCATTTCACATTAAGGTTTTAACTTGAAGTGATTAGAACCACGTGTATTGAGGACCCAACAACCTTCATGGACGCGTAATTAAGACTTAGTAATGCGTTTGATGATGTATAAGAAACTTCACTTCAATCGATTTGTTCTAAAAGAGTTGATCGTATAAGCAAATGAGGTTAGAGTGTTACAAGACTTGTGGTTAGAACCTAAGTTATCCATTTCACATTCAAGGTTTTAACTTGAAGTGATTAGAACGACGTGTATTGAGGACCCAACAACCTTCATGGACGCGTAATTAAGACTTAGTAATGCGTTTGATGATGTATAAGAAACTTCACTTCAATCGATTTGTTCTAAAAGAGTTGATCGTATAAAGCAAATGAGGTTGAGTGTTACAAGACTTGTGGTTAGAACCTAAGTTATCCATTTCACATTCAAGGTTTTAACTTGAAGTGATTAGAACACGTGTATTGAGGACCCAACAACCTTCATGGACGCGTAATTAAGACTTAGTAATGCGTTTGATGATGTATAAGAAACTTCACTTCAATCGATTTGTTCTAAAAGAGTTGATCGTATAAAGCAAATGAGGTTGAGTGTTACAAGATTCTTGGTTAGAACCTAAGTTATCCATTTCACATTAAAGGTTTTAACTTGAAGTGATTAGAAACACGTGTATTGAGGACCCAACAACCTTCATGGACGCGTAATTAAGACTTAGTAATGCGTTTGATGATGTATAAGAAACTTCACTTCAATCGATTTGTTCTAAAAGAGTTGATCGTATAAAGCAAATGAGGTTGAGTGTTACAAGACTTGTGGTTAGAACCTAAGTTATCCATTTCACATTCAAGGTTTTAACTTGAAGTGATTAGAACACGTGTATTGAGGACCCAACAACCTTCATGGACGCGTAATTAAGACTTAGTAATGCGTTTGATGATGTATAAGAAACTTCACTTCAATCGATTTGTTCTAAAAGAGTTGATCGTATAAAGCAAATGAGGTTGAGTGTTACAAGATTCTTGGTTAGAACCAAAGTTATCCATTTCACATTAAAGGTTTTAACTTGAAGTGATTAGAACACGTGTATTGAGGACCCAACAACCTTCATGGACGCGTAATTAAGACTTAGTAATGCGTTTGATGATGTATAAGAAACTTCACTTCAATCGATTTGTTCTAAAAGAGTTGATCGTATAAAGCAAATGAGGTTGAGTGTTACAAGACTTGTGGTTAGAACCTAAGTTATCCATTTCACATTCAAGGTTTTAACTTGAAGTGATTAGAACCACGTGTATTGAGGACCCAACAACCTTCATGGACGCGTAATTAAGACTTAGTAATGCGTTGATGATGTATAAGAAACTTCACTTCAATCGATTTGTTCTAAAAGAGTTGATCGTATAAAGCAAATGAGGTTGAGTGTTACAAGATTCTTGGTTAGAACCTAAGTTATCCATTTCACATTAAAGGTTTTAACTTGAAGTGATTAGAAACACGTGTATTGAGGACCCAACAACCTTCATGGACGCGTAATTAAGACTTAGTAATGCGTTTGATGATGTATAAGAAACTTCACTTCATCGATTTGTTCTAAAAGAGTTGATCGTATAAAGCAAATGAGGTTGAGTGTTACAAGACTTGTGGTTAGAACCTAAGTTATCCATTTCACATTCAAGGTTTTAACTTGAAGTGATTAGAACGACGTGTATTGAGGACCCAACAACCTTCATGGAGCGTAATTAGACTTAGTAATGCGTTTGATGATGTATAAGAAACTTCACTTCAATCGATTGTTCTAAAAGAGTTGATCGTATAAAGCAAATGAGGTGAGTGTTACAAGATTGCTTGGTTAGAACCTAAGTTATCCATTTCACATTAAAGGTTTTAACTTGAAGTGATTAGAAGCACGTGTATTGAGGACCCACAACCTTCATGGACGCGTAATTAAGACTTAGTAATGCGTTTGATGATGTATAAGAAACTTCACTTCAATCGATTTGTTCTAAAAGAGTTGATCATATAAAGAAAATGAGGTTGAGTGTTACAAGACTTGTGGTTAGAACCTAAGTTATCCATTTCACATTAAAGGTTTTAACTTGAAGTGATTAGAACACGTGTATTGAGGACCCAACAACCTTCATGGACGCGTATTAAGACTTAGTAATGCGTTTGATGATGTATAAGAAACTTCACTTCAATCGATTTGTTCTAAAAGAGTTGATCGTATAAAGCAAATGAGGTTGAGTGTTACAAGATTCTTGGTTAGAACCTAAGTTATCCATTTCACATTAAAGGTTTTAACTTGAAAGTGATAGAACCACGTGTATTGAGGACCCAACAACCTTCATGGACGCGTAATTAAGAATTAGTAATGCGTTTGATGATGTATAAGAAACTTCACTTCAATCGATTTGTTCTAAAAGAGTTGATCGTATAAAGAAAATGAGGTTGAGTGTTACAAGATTCTTGTGTTAGAACCTAAGTTATCCATTTCACATTAAAGGTTTTAACTTGAAGTGATTAGAAGCACGTGTATTGAGGACCAACAACCTTCATGGATGCGTAATTAAGACTTAGTAATGCGTTTGATGATGTATAAGAAACTTCACTTCAATCCATTTGTTCTAAAAGAGTTGATTGTGTAAAGAAAATTAGGTTGAGTGTTACAACACTTGTGGTTAGAACCTAAGTTATCCATTTTACATTCAATGTTTTAACTTGAAGTGAATAGAACGACTTGTATTGAGGACCCAACAACCTTCATGGACGCGTAATTAAGACTTAGTAATGCGTTTGATGATGTATAAGAAACTTCACTTCAATCGATTTGTTCTAAAAGAGTTCATTGTATAAAGCAAATGAGGATAAGTGTGACAACACTTGTGGTTAGAACTTAAGTTATCCATTTTACATTCAAGGTTTTAACTTGAAGTGAATAGAACGACGTCTATTGAGGACCCAACAACCTTCATGGATGCGTAATTAAGACTTAGTAATGGGTTTGATGATGTATAAGAAACTTCACTTCAATCCATTTGTTCTAAAAGTGTTGATTGTGTAAAGAAAATTAGGTTGAGTGTTACAACACTTGTGGTTAGTGATGAGGACCTCAAGACGGATACATTACAAGTGGATGGACCAATAACGAGAGCAAAGGCAAAGCAGATCAAGGAGCAAATGAGCAATTTGGTCCGTCAAATCTTACCTCAAGAAGGAAATTGCTTTCAGAAGCAAGAACCAGAGATTGTTCTCTTAATCCAAGCTGTTTTGGGATGATTTTTATGTCATTTTCGTTTTATTTATTTAGTTAATTCGATTGTCGTTTTTTTTAGGGTTTAAAAAGTACTTGTCGTCTGTCAAGTCATAAGTTGTCATTATTTTAGCAATTGTCATTATTTAATTAAGAGTTACAAGGACAAGATAGTAATTTTGTTCTTGAAACCCTAGCATGAAGGGGTGTTTCATGCCTATAATTCATTCCTAGTTGAATAAAAAAGGGATTCAGGTTTTATCTAATTGTGAGAGAATTTCTCTTAGTTTCTTGAAGAAACTCCGAACTTATCAAGGTTCTCCTTGTGGCGTTCAAAATCTGACTTATCAAACGAACAGGCATATTCGTTTGTGGCGTCCTCCTCATTCCAAGGTTCGGATCTATATAGATTTCGGGTCAAGGATTTCCTTTTCGAACTTGTAGATTCTGGGTTAGCGACGACGCCAATATTTGATCGTGGGTCATCGTCACATCGTTGGCGTGGTTCGCATCATTTGGTATCAGAGCCAAATCGAGTTCGTCAGGTTCTATCCCTCCTTTTCGTTTGTTTTGTTTCATAAATTTGGTTCTTGAGTCTTGAAATCTGTTTCAATTTGTCTCGTTGATTCGCTATTCAAATATGCGTCAAACGAAAACATCGTCTTCATATGAATCATAGAACGACGTGTTAGCTTTCCGATCTGTGTTGAAACGTCAAAATCGGATCTTGGTTGCCTATTCAAATTCATAGTTTTGTAACTATCGTCGATTTCGTTCTGGTGTAACTCGAATCTGGTTAAAACCATTTTAATCATTCGAATATTTTCTAGACCTCAAACAAAATTGTCAGCATCTTATGATTTGTGAATTAGTGTTTTATCTTTCCGATTTGTATTGAAACGTCAAAATCGGATCTTGTTTTCTTATTCAAAAGTGAAATTTTGTAACTATCAAGGATTGGTGATGCTCAAAAGTATTTCGCAGTTTTCATCTTGATAACGATTCCGATTGCGAAATTGTTATTCTTTAAGTTGTTAGATGAGATTGTTATCTTTCCAAATCATACCTGAACGTAAAATTCCGATTTGATTTGGTCTCTAAAACGTTATCTACAAATTCGGTTACCAATTCTATTACAAATTCGGTTACCAATTCGGTTACAAATTCAAAAAAAAAAAAAAAAAAAAAAAAATTGTGATTCTCTAAATCTATTCAACTACCTTATCTCATTGGATTGTTCCTTTGCATCCTTATACTATTCTGATTATTTTGAGCTAGTTCTTTCATCACTAATTGTAGTGTCTGTTATTTTGGTTTGTCTTGTTTAGTTCGCCACTTGTGAACTTCCATTACTATTCGGTTAGTTTCGAAAGAAATCAAAGAGAATTCAAGTGGAAAAAGGCACGAGTGAGTGAGCATATTAGAGGGTAACAGCCAATATTATTGAGTGTAAACACGAGTGCAATTGAGTGATTTTTCTTCATTTCGAGTGAAACACGTGAGGGAGTGCTGTGAGGTCCTCTATTTCTTCACCTTTTACTTTCTTATTTGTTTCGTAATTGTAGTACTTATTTTGCCATTATTTATTTATTTTTTTTTGTTCTTTTATTTTGGGTTGTCAGTTTTTGTTATTGCAGGAAAACTCATTTATTACTATTTGATTAGTTTTCCTTATAAAAAAAAAAAAAAACAAAAAAAAAAAAAAAAATCGAGTGGAAAAGGCACGAGTGGGTGAGCATATCTAAAGGTAAAAGCCAATATTATTGAGAGTAAACACGAGTGAAATTGAGTGATTTTCCACATTTTCGAGTGAAACACGTGAGGGAGTGTTGTGAGGTCCTATTTTACTTCACCTTCTACGTTCTTGCAGAGAATACCTAACCATGTCCGACGCAGAAGACAACCAACATCTGCTAACATGCCAAATTTACAAATGGAGGCGATCATGGGAGAGATGAGACGGCTGATGAGACAAGGGTTCAATGAGATCAATGAGCGAATTGATCAAGTGGAACAGATTGCGACACGAGTCCAACCCCCGGCTGGGCATAATGCACTGAGAAGAAACCAGCGTAGGCAGTTCCCTATGGAAGAGATCGATGAAATTGATGAGAGAAACTTGGAGGATGATCTTGATAGGGTGTCCGTGGGCAGTCGTGGAAGACATGGGAATGACCGCGCAAGACAAGACCGAGGCCGACTTGATTATAATTTGGGAAACATCAAGATGAAGATTCCTGAGTTTCGAGGAAAAAGTGATCCAGAGGAGTACCTGGACTGGGAACGGAAAATGGAGCTAGTTTTTGATTGCCACAACTACTCCGAGCGAAAGAAAGTGAAGCTTGCTGCCATAGAATTTACAGAGTATGCAATAGTGTGGTGGGACAAGTTGTGTCTCGATCGAAGGCAAGACGGAGACCTTCCCATTGAGAGTTGGGCAGAGATGAAGAGGGTGATGCGACGACGATTTGTACCGAGTCATTACCGTCGTGATCTACACAACAAATTGCAAACTCTTCGGCAAGGGAGTCGGAGTGTGGATGAGTATTACAAGGATATGGAGATGACGATGATAAGGGCCAATGTCGAAGAGGATCGAGAAGCGACAATGTCTAGATTCTTGAGGGGGTTGAATCGCGAGATTGCCGACGCAGTTGAGCTACAACATTATGTTGAGATTGAAGACTTGGTTCACATGTCCTTGAAGGTAGAGAGACAGCAGCAGCGACGTAGTAGTAACCGTCAACATAGCTTGAACCAAACGCCTTGGAAGCCAAAGTATCCGAAGAAGGAAGAGAGTCCCTCCAATTCTAAGGGTAAGTTTGAACAGCGGGCAACAACTACGCCCTCTTCCAACCAGGCCAAACCAACACCTACACCCAATCGCTCCAGTGAGATCAAGTGTTTCAAATGTCTTGGGAGAGGACATATTGCAAGTCAATGCCCAAATAAGCGAGTGATGGTGTTGCGGGAGAGTGGAGAGATCGAGTTCCGAGGCTAGTGATGACGAGGGTGAATCAGATATGCCATCATTGGAGTATGTTTCCACGGATGATGAGGAGGTAGGAGCTGCCAACGGAGACTTCCTTTTGGTTGCACGACGTGCTTTGAGTGCACAGATAAAGGAGGACGAAGATGATAAGGTGCAGCGAGAAAATATTTCCACACCCGTGCCAACGTGAAAGACAAAGTGTGTAGCGTCATAGTCGACGGAGGAAGTTGTACCAACGTGGCTAGTGCTTCTATGGTGGAGAAATTGGGATTGTTAACGTTGAAACATCCACGACCTTACAAGCTGCAATGGTTGAATGATAGTGGGGAGGTACGTGTCACCAAGCAAGTGGTGGTACCCTTTCGGATTGGAAAGTACGAAGACGAAGTGAAGTGCGACGTGGTACCGATGCAAGCTAGTCATATCCTGTTGGGAAGACCGTGGCAATTTGATCGAAGAGTGCAACATGATGGTTTCACCAACAAGTATTCATTCACCCATAAACACAAGCCAATCACATTAGTACCCTTATTCCCCGAGAGAGGTCTTTGCAGATCAAATTAGGTTGCAGAAATCGAGTGAACAAGAAGAAAAGCGTGGAAACAAGGAAAACCTGAGAGAAAACCAGAAAGTTCATCCATTTCTAAACAGAATCGCTTTGCAACCAAGAGTGATCTGAAACAAGCCATTACCGACAAACAGCCAATGATCCTTCTCACGTACAAGGAAGATGTTTTAAATACTAACAAGCTAGATTTGTCCTTCCAAATCTGGTTGTTTCTCTTTTGCAGGACTTGAGGACGTATTTCCCGATGAGCTCCCAAAAGGTTTGCCACCCATTCGCGGGATTGAGCACAAGATTGACCTTGTTCCCGGAGCCTCTATTCCGAATCGCCAGCTTATCGCACCAACCCAGAGGAGACAAAGGAGTTACAGCGTCAAGTGGACGACTTGATGGAAAGGGGGTACGTGAGGGAGAGCATGAGTCCGTGCGCTGTTCCCAGTTCTTTTGGTTCCTAAGAAAGGATGGAACATGGCGCATGTGCACCGATTGGTCGCGCCATCAACAATATCACGGTAAAGTATCGTTTTCCTATTCCTCGTTTAGATGATATGCTTGATGAGTTGCAATGGTTCCTGTGTCTTTTCAAAGATTGAGCTTAAGAGTGGATACCATCAGATTAGATGAATGAAGGAGATGAGTGGAAAACGGCGTTTAAAACAAACATGGATTGTACGAGTGGATGTCAGGCCATTTGTGGGCTAACTAATGCACCTAGTACTTTCAGGCGCTTGATGAATCATGTTTTGCGTCCGTTTATTGGAAAATTTGTGGTTGTATACTTTGATGATATTTTAATATATAGTTCGAATCTGCATGACCATGTTTCCCATTTGAGAGCAGTTTTGAATGTTCTTAGGAAAGAGAAATTGTACGCTAACCAGGGCAAGTGCACCTTTGCAAACCGACCAGCTTGTTTTTCTTGGTTTTATTGTTAGCGCGCAGGGAATCCAGGTTGACAATGAAAAGGTTTCCGCAATTCAAGAATGGCCAACCTCCGACGACTGTTGGACATGTGCGAAGTTTTCATGGACTTGCTAGCTTCTACCGGCGATTCGTGAAGGACTTTAGCACCGTGGCCGCACCGCTCACCGATGTGATGAAGAGAATGTTCCATCAAGTGGGGCGAGCCACAAGAGGAGGCATTTAAGATTCTGAAATATAAACTTTCGCATGCCCCTTTACTTGCTTTACCTAACTTTGATAAAATGTTTGAGGTTGAGTGTGATGCTTCAGTGTAGGGATTGGAGCTGTTTTAATGCAGGAACGAAGACCAATTGCATACTTCAGTGAGAAGTTGAGCGGCGCAACGCTCAACGACCCACGTACGACAAGAGCTCTATGCCGTAGTTCGTGCCCTCGAGACGTGGCAACACTACCTTATGCCAAAGGAGTTCGTGATCCGCACCGATCATGAAACCTTGAAGCATTTCAAGAGCCAACACAAGCTGAACAAACGCCATGGTCACTGGTCTGAATTCTTGGAGCCATTCCCATACGTCATCCAGTACAAGAAAGATGGCGAGAAGAAGGCAGAAGTCGTGAAAACCAACTCCATGAGCGAGCTCGACAAAACATTGAGCGGAGAACAGATCAATACATCAAGAATGCCAACAAGGGTCGCCGTCAACTCATTTTTGAACCAGGAGATTGGG
This sequence comes from Begonia masoniana, assembly GCA_022432975.1. Taxonomy (NCBI): domain Eukaryota; kingdom Viridiplantae; phylum Streptophyta; class Magnoliopsida; order Cucurbitales; family Begoniaceae; genus Begonia; species Begonia masoniana. Next base: position 8,065,248 of record CM039513.1, on the reverse strand, counting down.
TTTGGTTGCATATGCGCAAAGAGAGATTCACCCGCACAACGATGTTCTAAATTGCTTCCTCGTGGTGATGGACCATTCCAGTGCTTGAGCGAATTAACAACAACGCCTACAAGCTTGATTTACCTGGTGAGTACAATGTAAGTGCAACGTTTAATGTTTCTGACTTGAGTCCTTTTGATGCAGATTTTGATTTGAGGACAAATCATTTTCAAGAGGGAGGGAATGATGAGGACCTCAAGACGGATACATTACAAGTGATGGACCAATAACGAGAGCAAAGGCAAAGCAGATCAAGGAGCAAATGAGCAATTTGGTCCGTCAAATCTTACCTCAAGAAGGAAATTGCATTCAGAAGCAAGAACCAGAGATTGTTCTCTTAATCCAAGCTGTTTTGGGATGATTTTTATGTCATTTTCGTTTTATTTATTTAGTTAATTCGATTGTCGTTTTTTTTAGGGTTTAAAAAGTACTTGTCGTCTGTCAAGTCATAAGTTGTCATTATTTTAGCAATTGTCATTATTTTAATTAAGAGTTACAAGGACAAGATAGTAATTTTGTTCTTGAACCCTAGCATGAAGGGGTGTTCATGCCTATAAATTCATTCCTAGTTGAATAAAAAAGGGATTCAGGTTTATCTAATTGTGAGAGAATTTCTCTTAGTTTCTTGAAGAAACTCCGAACTTATCAAGGTTCTCCTTGTGGCGTTCAAAATCTGACCTTATCAAACGAACAGGCATATTCGTTAGTGGCGTCCTCCTCATTCCAAGGTTCGGATCTATATAGATTTCGGGTCAGGATTTCCTTTCGAACTTGTAGATTCTGGGTAGCGACGACGCCATATTTTGATCGTGGGTCATCGTCACATCGTTGGCGTGGTTCGCATCAGTTAGAACCTAAGTTATCCATTTCACATTCAAGGTTTAAACTTGAAGTGATTAGAACGACGTCTATTGAGGACCCAACAACCTTCATGGAGGCGTAAATAGACTTAGTATATGCGTTTGATGAGGTATAAGAAACTTCATTTCAATCGATTTGTTCTAAAAGAGTTGATCGTATAAAGCAAATGAGGTTGAGTGTTTACAAGATTGTTGGTTAGAACCTAAGTTATCAATTTCACATTAAAGGTTTAACTTGAAGTGATTAGAACCACGTGTATTGAGGACCCAACAACCTCATGGACGCGTAATTAAGACTTAGTAATGCGTTTGATGATGTATAAGGAACTTCACTTCAATCGATTTGTTCTAAAAGAGTTGATCGTATAAAGCAAATGAGGTGAAGTATTACAAGACTTTGGTTAGAACCTAAGTTATCCATTTCACATTCAAGGTTTTAACTTGAAGTGATTAGAACGACGTGTATTGAGGACCCAACAATCTTCATGTACGCGTAATTAAGACTTAGTAATGCAATTGATGATGTATGAAGAAACTTCACTTCAATCGATTTGTTCCAAAAGAGTTGATCGTATAAAGAAATGAGGTGAGTGTTACAAGATCTTGTGTTAGAACCTAAGTTATCCATTTGACATTCAAGGTTTTAACTTGAAGTGATTAGAACGACGTGTATTGAGGACCCAACAACCTTCATGGATGCGTAATTGAGACTTAGTAATGCGTTTGATGATGTGTAAGAAACTTCACTTCAATCGATTTGTTCTAAAGAGTTGATCGTATAAAGCAAATCAGGTTGAGTGTTACAAGATTCTTGGTTAGAACCTAAGTTATCCATTTCACATTAAAGGTTTTAATTTGAATTGATTAGAACCACGTGTATTGAGGACTCAACAACCTTCATGGACGCATAATTAAGACTTAGTAATGCGTTTGATGATGTATAAGAAACTTCATATCAATCGATTTTTTCTAAAACAGTTGATCGTATAAAGCAAATGAGGTTGAGTGTTACAAGATTCTTGGTTAGAACCTAAGTTATCCATTTCACATTAAAGGTTTTTACTTGAAGTGATTAGAAACACGTGTATTGAGGACCCAACAACCTTTAGGGATGCGTAATTAAGAATTAGTAATGCGTTTGATGATGTATAAGAAACTTCACTTCAATCGATTTGTTCTAAAAGAGTTGATCGTATAAAGCAAATGAGGTTGAGTGTTCCAAGATTCTTGGTTAGAACCTAAGTTATCCATTTCACATTAAAGCTTTTAACTTGAAGTGATTAGAAACACGTGTATTGAGGACCCAACAACGTTCATGGACGCGTAATTAAGACTTAGTAATGCGTTTGATGATGTATAAGAAACTTCACCTTCAATCGATTTGTTCTAAAAGAGTTGATCGTATAAGAACATGAGGTTGAGTGTTACAAGATCTTGTGGTTAGAACCTAAGTTATCCATTTCACATTAAAGGTTTTAACTTGAAGTGATTAGAAGCACGTGTATTGAGGACCTAACAACCTTCATGGACGCATAATTAAGACTTAGTAATGCGTTTGATGATGTATAAGAAACTTCACTTCAATCGATTTGTTCTAAAGTGTTCATCGTATAAAGCAATGAGGTGAGTGTGACAAACCCTTGTGGTTAGAACTAAGTTATCCATTTACATTCAATGTTTTAACTTGAAGTGAATAGAACGACTTGTATTGAGGACCCAACAACCTTCATGGACGCGTAATTAAGACTTAGTAATGCGTTTGATGATGTATAAGAAACTTCACTTCAATCGATTTGTTCTACAAGAGTTCATTATATAAAGCAAATGAGGATAAGTGTGACAACACTTGTGGTTAGAACTTAAGTTATCCATTTTACATTCAAGGTTTTAACTTGAAGTGAATAGAACGACGTCTATTGAGGACCCAACAACCTTCATGGATGCGTAATTAAGACTTAGTAATGCGTTTTGATGATGTATAAGAAACTTCACTTCAAATCCATTTGTTCTAAAAGTGTTGATTGTGTAAAGAAAATTAGGTTGAGTGTTACAACCTTTTGTTAGTGATGGGACCTCAAGACGGCTACATACAATGGATGGCCCATAACGAGAGCAAAGGCAAAGAGATCAAGAGCAATGAGCAATTTGGTCCGTCAATCTTACCTCAAGAAGGAAATTGCTTCAGAAGCAAGACCCATAGATTGTTCTCTTATCCAACTTTTTTGGGATGATTTTAATGTCATTTTCGTTTATTTCTTTAGTTATTCGCTTGTGTCGTTTTTTTAGGGTTTAAAAGTATTGTCGTCTTCAGTCATAAGTTGTCATATTTTATCAATTGTCATTATGTTCATAAGAGTTACAGACAAGAAGTAATTTTGTTCTTGACCTAGCATGAAGGTTTTTCTGCCTAAATTCATGCCTAGTTGATAAAAAGAGATTCAGGTTTGATCTAATTGTGCGAGAATTTCCTCTTAGGTTTTCTTGAAGAAACTCCGAACTTATCAAGGTTCTCCTTGTGGCGTTCAAAATCTGACTTATCAAACGAACAGGCATATTCGTTTGTGGCGTCCTCCTCATTCCAAGGGTTCGGATCTATATAGATTTCGGGTCAGGATTTCCTTTTCGAACTTGTAGATTCTGGGTTAGCGACGACGCCAATATTTGATCGTGGGTCATCGTCACATCGTTGGCGTGGTTCGCATCATTTGGGTATCAGAGCCAAATCGAGTTCGTCAGGTTCTATCCCTCCTTTTCGTTTGTTTGTTTCATAAATTTGGTTCTTGAGTCTTGAAATCTGTTTCAATTTGTCTCGTTGATTCGCTATTCAAATATGCGTCAAACGAAAACATCGTCTTCATATGAATCATAGAACGACGTGTTAGCTTTCCGATCTGTGTTGAAACGTCAAAATCGGATCTTGTTTGCCTATTCAAATTCATAGTTTTGTAACTATCGTCGATTTCGTTCTGGTGTACTCGAATCTGGTTAAAACCATTTTAATCATTCGAATATTTCTAGACCTCAAACAAAATTGTCAGCATCTTATGATTTGTGAATTAGTGTTTTATCTTTCCGATTTGTATTGAAACGTCAAAATCGGATCTTGTTTTCTTATTCAAAAGTGAAATTTTGTAACTATCAAGGATTGGTGATGCTCAAAAGTATTTCGCAGTTTTCATCTTGATAACGATTCCGATTGCGAAATTGTTATTCTTTAAGTTGTTAGATGAGATTGTTATCTTTCCAAATCATACCTGAACGTAAAATTCCGATTTGATTTGGTCTCTAAAACGTTATCTACAAATTCGGTTACCAATTCTATTACAAATTCGGTTACCAATTCGGTTACAAATTCAAAAAAAAAAAAAAAAAAAAAATTGTGATTCTCTAAATCTATTCAACTACCTTATCTCATTGGATTGTTCCTTTGCATCCTTATACTATTCTGATTATTTGAGCTAGTTCTTTCATCACTAATTGTAGTGTCTGTTATTTTGGTTTGTCTTGTTTAGTTCGCCACTTGTGAACTTCCATTACTATTCGGTTAGTTTCGAAAGAAATCAAAGAGAATTCAAGTGGAAAAAGGCACGAGTGAGTGAGCATATTAGAGGGTAACAGCCAATATTATGAGTGTAAACACGAGTGCAATTGAGTGATTTTTCTTCATTTCGAGTGAAACACCGTGAGGGAGTGCTGTGAGGTCCTCTATTTCTTCACCTTTTACTTTCTTATTTGTTTCGTAATTGTAGTACTTATTTTGCCATATTTATTTATTTTTTTTTGTTCTTTTATTTTGGGTTGTCAGTTTTTGTTATTGCAGGAAAACTCATTTATTACTATTTGATTAGTTTTCCTTATAAAAAAAAAAAAAACAAAAAAAAAAAAAAAATCGAGTGGAAAAGGCACGAGTGGGTGAGCATATCTAAAGGTAAAAGCCAATATTATTGAGAGTAAACACGAGTGAAATTGAGTGATTTTCCACATTTTCGAGTGAAACACGTGAGGGAGTGTTGTGAGGTCCTATTTTACTTCACCTTCTACGTTCTTGCAGAGAATACCTAACCATGTCCGACGCAGAAGACAACCAACATCCTGCTAACATGCCAAATTTACAAATGGAGGCGATCATGGGAGAGATGAGACGGCTGATGAGACAAGGGTTCAATGAGATCAATGAGCGAATTGATCAAGTGGAACAGATTGCGACACGAGTCCAACCCCCGGCTGGGCATAATGCACTGAGAAGAAACCAGCGTAGGCAGTTCCCTATGGAAGAGATCGATGAAATTGATGAGAGAAACTTGGAGGATGATCTTGATAGGGTGTCCGTGGGCAGTCGTGGAAGACATGGGAATGACCGCGCAAGACAAGACCGAGGCCGACTTGATTATAATTTGGGAAACATCAAGATGAAGATTCCTGAGTTTCGAGGAAAAAGTGATCCAGAGGAGTACCTGGACTGGGAACGGAAAATGGAGCTAGTTTTGATTGCCACAACTACTCCGAGCGAAAGAAAGTGAAGCTTGCTGCCATAGAATTTACAGAGTATGCAATAGTGTGGTGGGACAAGTTGTGTCTCGATCGAAGGCAAGACGGAGACCTTCCCATTGAGAGTTGGGCAGAGATGAAGAGGGTGATGCGACGACGATTTGTACCGAGTCATTACCGTCGTGATCTACACAACAAATTGCAAACTCTTCGGCAAGGGAGTCGGAGTGTGGATGAGTATTACAAGGATATGGAGATGACGATGATAAGGGCCAATGTCGAAGAGGATCGAGAAGCGACAATGTCTAGATTCTTGAGGGGGTTGAATCGCGAGATTGCCGACGCAGTTGAGCTACAACATTATGTTGAGATTGAAGACTTGGTTCACATGTCCTTGAAGGTAGAGAGACAGCAGCAGCGACGTAGTAGTAACCGTCAACATAGCTTGAACCAAACGCCTTGGAAGCCAAAGTATCCGAAGAAGGAAGAGAGTCCCTCCACTCTAAGGGTAAGTTTGAACAGCGGGCAACAACTACGCCCTCTTCCAACCAGGCCAAACCAACACCTACACCCAATCGCTCCAGTGAGATCAAGTGTTTCAAATGTCTTGGGAGAGGACATATTGCAAGTCAATGCCCAAATAAGCGAGTGATGGTGTTGCGGGAGAGTGGAGAGATCGAGTCCGAGGCTAGTGATGACGAGGGTGAATCAGATATGCCATCATTGGAGTATGTTTCCACGGATGATGAGGAGGTAGGAGCTGCCAACGGAGACTTCCTTTTGGTTGCACGACGTGCTTTGAGTGCACAGATAAAGGAGGACGAAGATGATAAGGTGCAGCGAGAAAATATTTTCCACACCCGGTGCCACGTGAAAGACAAAGTGTGTAGCGTCATAGTCGACGGAGGAAGTTGTACCAACGTGGCTAGTGCTTCTATGGTGGAGAAATTGGGATTGTTAACGTTGAAACATCCACGACCTTACAAGCTGCAATGGTTTGAATGATAGTGGGGAGGTACGTGTCACCAAGCAAGTGGTGGTACCCTTTCGGATTGGAAAGTACGAAGACGAAGTGAAGTGCGACGTGGTACCGATGCAAGCTAGTCATATCCTGTTGGGAAGACCGTGGCAATTTGATCGAAGAGTGCAACATGATGGTTCACCAACAAGTATTCATTCACCCATAAACACAAGCCAATCACATTAGTACCCTTATCCCCGAGAGAGGTCTTTGCAGATCAAATTAGGTTGCAGAAATCGAGTGAACAAGAAAGAAAAGAGTGGAAACAAGGAAAACCTGAGAGAAAACCAGAAAGTTCATCCATTTCTAAACAGAATCTCTTTGCAACCAAGAGTGATCTGAAACAAGCCATTACCGACAAACAGCCAATGATCCTTCTCACGTACAAGGAAGATGTTTTAAATACTAACAAGCTAGATTTGTCCCTTCCAAATCTGGTTGTTTCTCTTTTGCAGGGACTTTGAGGACGTATTCCCGATGAGCTCCCAAAAGGTTTGCCACCCATTCGCGGGATTGAGCACAAGATTGACCTTGTTCCCGGAGCCTCTATTCGAATCGGCCAGCTTATCGCACCAACCCAGAGGAGACAAAGGAGTTACAGCGTCAAGTGGACGACTTGATGGAAAGGGGGTACGTGAGGGAGAGCATGAGTCCGTGCGCTGTTCCCGTTCTTTTGGTTCCTAAGAAGGATGGAACATGGCGCATGTGCACCGATTGTCGCGCCATCAACAATATCACGGTAAAGTATCGTTTTCCTATTCCTCGTTTAGATGATATGCTTGATGAGTTGCATGGTTCCTGTGTCTTTTCAAAGATTGATCTTAAGAGTGGATACCATCAGATTAGAATGAATGAAGGAGATGAGTGGAAAACGGCGTTTAAAACAAAACATGGATTGTACGAGTGGATGGTCATGCCATTTGGGCTAACTAATGCACCTAGTACTTTCATGCGCTTGATGAATCATGTTTTGCGTCCGTTTATTGGAAAATTTGTGGTTGTATACTTTGATGATATTTTAATATATAGTTCGAATCTGCATGACCATGTTTCCCATTTGAGAGCAGTTTTGAATGTTCTTAGAAAGAGAAATTGTACGCTAACCAGGGCAAGTGCACCTTTTGCACGACCAGCTTGTTTTTCTTGGTTTTATTGTTAGCGCGCAGGGAATCCAGGTTGACAATGAAAAGGTTTCCGCAATTCAAGAATGGCCAACTCCGACGACTGTTGGACATGTGCGAAGTTTTCATGGACTTGCTAGCTTCTACCGGCGATTCGTGAAGGACTTTAGCACCGTGGCCGCACCGCTCACCGATGTGATGAAGAAGAATGTTCCATTCAAGTGGGGCGAGGCACAAGAGGAGGCATTTAAGATTCTGAAATATAAACTTTCGCATGCCCCTTTACTTGCTTTACCTAACTTTGATAAAATGTTTGAGGTTGAGTGTGATGCTTCAGGTGTAGGGATTGGAGCTGTTTTAATGCAGGAACGAAGACCAATTGCATACTTCAGTGAGAAGTTGAGCGGCGCAACGCTCAACTACCCGACGTACGACAAAGAGCTCTATGCGTAGTTCGTGCCCTCGAGACGTGGCAACACTACCTTATGCCAAAGGAGTTCGTGATCCGCACCGATCATGAAACCTTGAAGCATTTCAAGAGCCAACACAAGCTGAACAAACGCCATGGTCACTGGTCTGAATTCTTGGAGCCATTCCCATACGTCATCCAGTACAAGAAAGATGGCGAGAAGAAGGCAGAAGTCGTGAAACAACTCCATGAGCGAGCTCGACAAAACATTGAGCGGAGAACAGATCAATACATCAAGAATGCCAACAAGGGTCGCCGTCAACTCATTTTTGAACCAGGAGATTGGGTTTGGTTGCATATGCGCAAAGAGAGATTCCCCGCACAACGATGTTCTAATTGCTTCCTCGTGGTGATGGACCATTCCAAGTGCTTGAGCGAATTAACAACAACGCCTACAAGCTTGATTTACCTGGTGAGTACAATGTAAGTGCAACGTTAATGTTTCTGACTTGAGTCCTTTTGATGCAGATTTTGATTTGAGGACAATCATTTTCAAGAGGGAGGGAATGATGAGGACCTCAAGACGGATACATTACAAGTGGATGGACCAATAACGAGAGCAAAGGCAAAGCAGATCAAGGAGCAAATGAGCAATTTGGTCCGTCAAATCTTACCTCAAGAAGGAAATTGCATTCAGAAGCAAGAACCAGAGATTGTTCTCTTAATCCAAGCTGTTTTGGGATGATTTTTATGTCATTTTCGTTTTATTTATTTAGTTAATTCGATTGTCGTTTTTTTTAGGGTTTAAAAAGTACTTGTCGTCTGTCAAGTCATAAGTTGTCATTATTTTAGCAATTGTCATTATTTTAATTAAGAGTTACAAGGACAAGATAGTAATTTTGTTCTTGAAACCCTAGCATGAAGGGGTGTTTCATGCCTATAAATTCATTCCTAGTTGAATAAAAAAGGGATTCAGGTTTTATCTAATTGTGAGAGAATTTCTCTTAGTTTCTTGAAGAAACTCCGAACTTATCAAGGTTCTCCTTGTGGCGTTCAAAATCTGACTTATCAAACGAACAGGCATATTCGTTAGTGGCGTCCTCCTCATTCCAAGGTTCGGATCTATATAGATTTCGGGTCAAGGATTTCCTTTTCGAACTTGTAGATTCTGGGTTAGCGACGACGCCAATATTTTGATCGTGGGTCATCGTCACATCGTTGGCGTGGTTCGCATCAGTTAGAACCTAAGTTATCCATTTCACATTCAAGGTTTAAACTTGAAGTGATTAGAACGACGTCTATTGAGGACCCAACAACCTTCATGGAGGCGTAAATAAGACTTAGTAATGCGTTTGATGATGTATAAGAAACTTCATTTCAATCGATTTGTTCTAAAAGAGTTGATCGTATAAAGCAAATGAGGTTGAGTGTTACAAGATTGTTGGTTAGAACCTAAGTTATCAATTTCACATTAAAGGTTTTAACTTGAAGTGATTAGAACCACGTGTATTGAGGACCCAACAACCTTCATGGACGCGTAATTAAGACTTAGTAATGCGTTTGATGATGTATAAGGAACTTCACTTCAATCGATTTGTTCTAAAAGAGTTGATCGTATAAAGCAAATGAGGTTAAGTATTACAAGACTTGTGGTTAGAACCTAAGTTATCCATTTCACGTTCAAGGTTTTAACTTGAAGTGATTAGAACGACGTGTATTGAGGACCCAACAATCTTCATGTACGCGTAATTAAGACTTAGTAATGCAATTGATGATGTATGAGAAACTTCACTTCAATCGATTTGTTCCAAAAGAGTTGATCGTATAAAGAAAATGAGGTTGAGTGTTACAAGACTTGTGGTTAGAACCTAAGTTTTCCATTTGACATTCAAGGTTTTAACTTGAAGTGATTAGAACGACGTGTATTGAGGACCCAACAACCTTCATGGATGCGTAATTGAGACTTAGTAATGCGTTTGATGATGTGTAAGAAACTTCACTTCAATCGATTTGTTCTAAAAGAGTTGATCGTATAAAGCAAATCAGGTTGAGTGTTACAAGATTCTTGGTTAGAACCTAAGTTATCCATTTCACATTAAAGGTTTAACTTGAAGTGATTAGAACCGACGTGTATTGAGGACTCAACAACCTTCATGGACGCAGTAATTAAGACTTAGTAATGCGTTTGATGATGTATAAGAAACTTCATATCAATCGATTTTTTCTAAAACAGTTGATCGTATAAAGCAAATGAGGTTGAGTGTTACAAGATTCTTGGTTAGAACCTAAGTTATCCATTTCACATTAAAGGTTTTACTTGAAGTGATTAGAAACACGTGTATTGAGGACCCAACAACCTTATGGATGCGTAATTAAGAATTAGTAATGCGTTTGATGATGTATAAGAAACTTCACTTCAATCGATTGTTCTAAAAGAATTGATCGTATAAAGCAAATGAGGTTGAGTGTTACAAGATTCTTGGTTAGAACCTAAGTTATCCATTTCACATTAAAGGCTTTAACTTGAAGTGATTAGAACCACGTGTATTGAGGACCCAACAACGTTCATGGACGCGTAATTAAGACTTAGTAATGGTTTGATGATGTATAAGGAACGTCACTTAATCGATTTGATTCTAAAAGAGTTGATCGTATAAAGCAAATGAGGTTAAGTGTTACAAGATTCTTGGTTAGAACCTAAGTTATCCATTTCACATTAAGGTTTTAACTTGAAGTGATTAGAACCACGTGTATTGAGGAACCCCACAACCTTCATGGACGGCGTAATTAAGACTTAGTAATGCTTTGATGATGTTATAGAAACTTCACCTTCAATCGATTTGTTCTAAAATGAGTGATCGTATAAGAAAATGAGGTTGAGTGTTACAAGACTTGTGGTTAGAACCTAAGTTTATCCATTTGCCCATTCAAGGTTTTAACTTGAAGTGATTAGAACGACGTGTATTGAGGACCCAACAACCTTTCATGGACTGGTAATTGAGACTTAGTAATGCGTTTGATGAGTATAAGAAACTTTCACTTCAATCGATTTGTTCTAAAGAGTTGATCGTATAAAGCAAATGAGGTTGAGTGTTACAAGATTCTTGGTTAGAACCTAAGTTATCCATTTCACATTAAAGGTTTTAACTTGAAGTGATTAGAACCCGTGTATTGAGGACCCCAACAACCTTCATGGACGCATAATTAAGACTTAGTAATGCGTTTGATGATGTATAAGAAACTTCATTCAATCGATTTGTTCTAAAAGAGTTGATCGTATAAAGCAAATGAGGTTGAGTGTTACAAGATTGTGGTTAGAACCTAAGTTATCCATTTCACATTAAAGGTTTTAACTTGAAGTGATTAGAACGACTGTATTGAGGACCCAACAACCTTCATGGACGCGTAATTAAGACTTAGGTAATGCGTTTGATGATGTATAAGAAACTTCACTTCAATCGATTTGTTCTAAAAGAGTTGATCGTATAAAGCAAATGAGGTTGAGTGTTACAAGATTCTTGGTTAGAACCTAAGTTATCCATTTCACATTAAAGGTTTTAACTTGAAGTGATTAGAAACCACGTGTATTGAGGACCCAACAACCTTCATGGACGCGTAATTAAGACTTAGTAATGCGTTTGATGATGTATAAGAAACTTCACTTCAATCGATTTGTTCTAAAAGAGTTGATCGTATAAAGAAAATGAGGTTGAGTGTTACAAGATCTTGGTTAGAACCTAAGTTATCCATTTCACATTAAGGTTTTAACTTGAAGTGATTAGAACACGTGTATTGAGGACCCAACAACCTTCATGGAGGCGTAATTAAGACTTAGTAATGCGTTTGATGATGTATAAGAAACTTCACTTAAATCGATTTGTTCTAAAAGAGTTGATCGTATAAAGCAAATGAGGTTGAGTGTTACAAGATTCTTGGTTAGAACCTAAGTTATCCATTTCACATTCAAGGTTTTAACTTGAAGTGATTAGAACGACGTGTATTGAGGACCCAACAACCTTCATGGAGGCGTAATAAGACTTAGTAATGCGTTTGATGATGTATAAGAAACTTCACTTCAATCGATTTGTTCTAAAAGAGTTGATCGTATAAAGCAAATGAGGTTGAGTGTTACAAGACTTGTGGTTAGAACCTAAGTTATCCATTTCACATTAAAGGTTTTAACTTGAAGTGATTAGAACCACGTGTATTGAGGACCCAACAACCTTCATGGACGCGTAATTAAGACTTAGTAATGCGTTTGATGATGTATAAGAAACTTCACTTCAATCGATTTGTTCTAAAAGAGTTGATCGTATAAAGCAAATGAGGTTGAGTGTTACAAGATTCTTGGTTAGAACCTAAGTTATCCATTTCACATTAAAGGTTTTAACTTGAAGTGATTAGAAACACGTGTATTGAGGACCCAACAACCTTCATGGACTGCGTAATTAAGACTTAGTAATGCGTTTGATGATGTATAAGAAACTTCACTTCAATCGATTTGTTCTAAAAGAGTTGATCGTATAAAGCAAATGAGGTTGAGTGTTACAAGATTCTTGGTTAGAACCTAAGTTATCCATTTCACATTAAGGTTTTAACTTGAAGTGATTAGAAACACGTGTATTGAGGACCCAACAACCTTCATGGACGCGTAATTAAGACTTAGTAATGCGTTTGATGATGTATAAGAAACTTCACTTTAATCGATTTGTTCTAAAAGAGTTGATCGTATAAAGCAAATGAGGTTGAGTGTTACAAGATTCTTGGTTAGAACCTAAGTTATCCATTTCACATTTAAGGTTTTAACTTGAAGTGATTAGAAACACGTGTATTGAGGACCCAACAACCTTCATGGAGGCGTAATTAAGACTTAGTAATGCGTTTGATGATGTATAAGAAACTTCACCTCTATCGATTTGTTCTAAAAGAGTTGATCGTATAAAGAAAATGAGGTTGAGTGTTACAAGATCTTGGTTAGAACCTAAGTTATCCATTTCACATTAAGGTTTTAACTTGAAGTGATTAGAACACGTGTATTGAGGACCCAACAACCTTCATGGAGCGTAATTAAGACTTAGTAATGCGTTTGATGATGTATAAGAAACTTCACTTCAATCGATATGTTCTAAAAGAGTTGATCGTATAAAGCAAATGAGGTTAAGTATTACAAGACTTGACAGGTTAGAACCTAAGTTATCCATTTCACATTCAAGGTTTTAACTTGAAGTGATTAGAACGACGTGTATTGAGGACCCAACAACCTTCATGGAGGCGTAAATAAGACTTAGTAATGCGTTTGATGATGTATAAGAAACTTCACTTCAATCGATTTGTTCTAAAAGAGTTCATTGTATAAAGCAAATGAGGTTGAGTGTGACAACACTTGTGGTTAGAACCTAAGTTATCCATTTCACATTAAAGGTTTTAACTTGAAGTGATTAGAACCACGTAAATTGAGGACCCAACAACCTTCATGGACGCGTAATTAAGAATTAGTAATGCGTTTGATGATGTATAAGAAACTTCACTTCAATCGATTTGTTCTAAAAGAGTTGATCGTATAAAGCAAATGAGGTTGAGTGTTACAAGATTCTGGGTTAGAACCTAAGTTATCCATTTCACATTAAAGGTTTTTACTTGAAGTGATTAGAAACACGTGTATTGAGGACCCAACAACCTTCATGGATGCGTAATTAAGAATTAGTAATGCGTTTGATGATGTATAAGAAACTTCACTTCAATCGATTTGTTCTAAAAGAGTTGATCGTATAAAGCAAATGTGGTTGAGTGTTCCAAGATTCTTGGTTAGAACCTAAGTTATCCATTTCACATTAAAGGTTTTAACTTGAAGTGATTAGAAACACGTGTATTGAGGACCCAACAACCTTCATGGACGCGTAATTAAGACTTAGTAATGCGTTTGATGATGTATAAGAAACTTCACTTTCAATCGATTTGTTCTAAAAGAGTTGATCGTATAAAGCAAATGAGGTTGAGTGTTACAAGATTCTTGTTTAGAACCTAAGTTATCAATTTCACATTAAAGGTTTTAACTTGAAGTGATTAGAACGACGTGTATTGAGGACCCAACAACCTTCATGGACGCGTAATTAAGACTTAGTAATGCGTTTGATGATGTATAAGAAACTTCACTTCAATCGATTTGTTCTAAAAGAGTTGATCGTATAAAGCAAATGAGGTTGAGTGTTACAAGACTTGTGGTTAGAACCTAAGTTATCCATTTCACATTCAAGGTTTTTAACTTGAAGTGATTAGAACCACGTGTATTGAGGACCCAACAACCTTCATGGACGCGTAATTAAGACTTAGTAATGCGTTTGATGATGTATAAGAAACTTCACTTCAATCGATTTGTTCTAAAAGAGTTGATCGTATAAAGCAAATGAGGTTGAGTGTTACAAGATTCTTGGTTAGAACCTAAGTTATCAATTTCACATTAAGGTTTTAACTTGAAGTGATTAGAACACGTGTATTGAGGACCCAACAACCTTCATGGACGCGTAATTAAGACTTAGTAATGCGTTTGATGATGTATAAGAAACTTCACTTCAATCGATTTGTTCTAAAGAGTTGATCGTATAAAGCAAATGAGGTTGAGTGTTACAAGACTTCTTGGTTAGAACCTAAGCTATCAATTTCACATTCAAGGTTTTAACTTGAAGTGATTAGAACGACGTGTATTGAGGACCCAACAACCTTCATGGACGCGTAATTAAGACTTAGTAATGCGTTTGATGATGTATAAGAAACTTCACTTCAATCGATTTGTTCTAAAAGAGTTGATCGTATAAAGAAAATGAGGTTGAGTGTTACAAGACTTGTGGTTAGAACCTAAGTTATCCATTTCACATTCAAGGTTTTAACTTGAAGTGATTAGAACGACGTGTATTGAGGACCCAACAACCTTCATGGACGCGTAATTAAGACTTAGTAATGCGTTTGATGATGTATAAGAAACTTCACTTCAATCGATTTGTTCTAAAAGAGTTGATCGTATAAAGCAAATGAGGTTGAGTGTTACAAGATTCTTGGTTAGAACCTAAGTTATCCATTTCACATTCAAGGTTTTAACTTGAAATGATTAGAACGACGTGTATTGAGGACCCAACAACCTTCATGGACGCGTAATTAAGACTTAGTAATGCGTTTGATGATGTATAAGAAACTTCACTACAATCGATTTGTTCTAAAAGAGTTGATCGTATAAAGCAAATGAGGTTGAGTGTTACAAGATTCTTGGTTAGAACCTAAGTTATCCATTTCAGATTAATGGTTTTAACTTGAAGTGATTAGAAACACGTGTATTGAGGACCCAACAACCTTCATGGATGCGTAATTAAGAATTAGTAATGCGTTTGATGATGTATAAGAAACTTCACTTCAATCGATTTGTTCTAAAAGAGTTGATCGTATAAAGCAAATGAGGTTGAGTGTTACAAGATTCATGGTTAGAACCTAAGTTATCCATTTCACATTAAGGTTTTAACTTGAAAGTGATTAGAACGACGTGTATTGATGACCCAACAACCCTCATGGACGCGTAATTAAGACTTAGTAATGCGTTTGATGATGTATAAGAAACTTCACTTCAATCGATTTGTTCTAAAAGAGTTGATCGTATAAAGCAAATGAGGTTGAGTGTTACAAGATTCTTGGTTAGAACCTAAGTTATCCATTTCACATTAAGGTTTTAACTTGAAGTGATTAGAACCACGTGTATTGAGGACCCAACAACCTTCATGGACGCGTAATTAAGACTTAGTAATGCGTTTGATGATGTATAAGAAACTTCACTTCAATCGATTTGTTCTAAAAGAGTTGATCGTATAAAGCAAATGAGGTTGAGTGTTACAACATTCTGGTTAGAACCTAAGTTATCCATTTCACATTAAAGGTTTTTACTTGAAGTGATTAGAAACACGTGTATTGAGGACCCAACAACCTTCATGGATGCGTAATTAAGAATTAGTAATGCGTTTGATGATGTATAAGAAACTTCACTTCAATCGATTTGTTCTAAAAGAGTTGATCGTATAAAGCAAATGAGGTTGAGTGTTACAAGATTCTTGGTTAGAACCTAAGTTATCAATTTCACATTAAAGGTTTTAACTTGAAGCGATAAGAACCACGTGTATTGAGGACCCAACAACCTTCATGGACGCGTAATTAAGACTTAGTAATGCGTTGATGATGTATAAGAAACTTCACCTCTATCGATTTGTTCTAAAAGAGTTGATCGTATAAAGAAAATGAGGTTGAGTGTTACAAGATTCTTGGTTAGAATCTAAGTTATCCATTTCACATTTAAGGTTTTAACTTGAAGTGATTAGAAACACGTGTATTGAGGACCCAACAACCTTCATGGACGCGTAATTAAGACTTAGTAATGCGTTTGATGATGTATAAGAAACTTCACTTCAATCGATTTGTTCTAAAAGAGTTGATCGTATAAAGCAAATGAGGTTAAGTATTACAAGACTTGAGGTTAGAACCTAAGTTATCCATTTCACATTCAAGGTTTTAACTTGAAGTGATTAGAAACACGTGTGGTTGCGGACCCTACTAAGTCGTAATTCGTGTTCATGAAGGTTGTTGGTACTCAATACACGTCGTTCTAATCACTTCAGTTAAACCTTGAATGTGAAATGGATAACTTAGGTTCTAACCACAAGTCTTGTAACACTCAACCTCATTGCTTTATACAATCAACTCTTTTAGAACAAATCTATTTAAGTGAAGTTTCTTATACATCATCAAACGCATTACTAAATCTTAATTTCGCGTCCATGAAGGTTGTTGGGTACTCAATACACGTTGTTCTAATCACTTCAAGTTAAAACCTTGAATGTGAAATGGATAACTTAGGTACTAACCACAAGTCTTGTAACACTCAACATCATTTGCTTTATAAAATCAACTCTTTTAGAACAAATCGATCGAAGTGAAGTTTTTTATACATCATCAAACGCATTACTAAGTCTTAATTACGCATCCATGAAGGTTGTTGGGTACTCAATACACGTCGTTCTAATCACTTCAAGTTAAAACCTTGAATGTGAAATGGATAACTTAGGTTCTAACCACAAGTCTTGTAACACTCAACATCATTTGCTTTATACAATCAACGCTTTTAGAACAAATCGATTGAAGTGAAGTTTCTTATACATCATCAAACGCATTACTAAGTCATAATTTCGCGTCCATGAAGGTTGTCGGGTACTCAATACACGTCGTTCTAATCACTTCAAGTTAAAACCTTGAATGTGAAATGGATAACTTAGGTTCTAACCACAAGTCTTGTGACACTCAACCTCATTTACTTTATACAATCAACTCTTTTAGAACAAATCTATTTAAGTGAAGTTTTTATACATCATCAAACGCATTACTAAGTCTTAATTACGCGTTCATGAAGGTTGTTGGGTACTCAATACACGTCGTTCTAATCACTTCAAGTTAAAACCTTGAATGTGAAATGGATAACTTAGGTTCTAACCACAAGTCTTGTGACACTCAACCTCATTTGCTTTATACAATCAACTCTTTCAGAACAAATCGATATAAGTGAAGTTTCTTATACATCATCAAACGCATTACTAAGTCATAATTTCGTGTCCATGAAGGTTGTTGGGTACTCAATACACGTCGTTCTAATCACTTCAAGTTAAAACCTTGAATGTGAAATGGATAACTTAGGTTCTAACCACAAGTCTTGTAACACTCAACCTCATTTGCTTTATACGATCAACTCTTTTAGAACAAATCGATTGAAGTGAAGTTTCTTATACATCATCAAACGCATTACTAAGTCATAATTTCGCGTCCATGAAGGTTGTCGGGTACTCAATACACGTCGTTCTAATCACTTCAAGTTAAAACCTTGAATGTGAAATGGATAACTTAGGTTCTAACCACAAGTCTTGTGACACTCAACCTCATTTACTTTATACAATCAACTCTTTTAGAACAAATCTATTTAAGTGAAGTTTCTTATACATCATCAAACGCATTACTAAGTCTTAATTACGCGTTCATGAAGGTTGTTGGGTACTCAATACACGTCGTTCTAATCACTTCAAGTTAAAACCTTGAATTTGAAATGATAACTTAGGTTCTAACCACAAGTCTTGTAACACTCAACCTCATTTGCTTTATACAATCAACTCTTTTAGAACAAATCGATTGAAGTGAAGTTTCTTATACATCATCAAACGCATTACTAAGTCATAATTTCGCGTCCATGAAGGTTGTTGGGTACTTAATACACGTCGTTCTAATCACTTCAAGTTAAAACCTTGAATGTGAAATGGATAACTTAGGTTCTAACCACAAGTCTTGTGACACTCAACCTCATTTACTTTATACAATCAACTCTTTTAGAACAAATCTATTTAAGTGAAGTTTTTTATACATCATCAAACGCATTACTAAGTCTTAATTACGCGTTCATGAAGGTTGTTGGGTACTCAATACACGTCGTTCTAATCACTTCAAGTTAAAACCTTGAATTTGAAATGGATAACTTAGGTTCTAACCACAAGTCTTGTGACACTCAACCTCATTTGCTTTATACGATCAACTCTTTCAGAACAAATCGATATAAGTGAAGTTTCTTATACATCATCAAACGCATTACTAAGTCATAATTTCGTGTCCATGAAGGTTGTTGGGTACTCAATACACGTCGTTCTAATCACTTCAAGTTAAAACCTTGAATGTGAAATGGATAACTTAGGTTCTAACCACAAGTCTTGTAACACTCAACCTCATTTGCTTTATACAATCAACTCTTTTAGAACAAATCGATTGAAGTGAAGTTTCTTATACATCATCAAACGCATTACTAAGTCATAATTTCGCGTCCATGAAGGTTGTCGGGTACTCAATACACGTCGTTCTAATCACTTCAAGTTAAAACCTTGAATGTGAAATGGATAACTTAGGTTCTAACCACAAGTCTTGTGACACTCAACCTCATTTACTTTATACAATCAACTCTTTTAGAACAAATCTATTTAAGTGAAGTTTCTTATACATCATCAAACGCATTACTAAGTCTTAATTACGCGTTCATGAAGGTTGTTGGGTACTCAATACACGTCGTTCTAATCACTTCAAGTTAAAACCTTGAATTTGAAATGAATAACTTAGGTTCTAACCACAAGTCTTGTAACACTCAACCTCATTTGCTTTATACAATCAACTCTTTTAGAACAAATCGATTGAAGTGAAGTTTCTTATACATCATCAAACGCATTACTAAGTCATAATTTCGCGTCCATGAAGGTTGTTGGGTACTTAATACACGTCGTTCTAATCACTTCAAGTTAAAACCTTGAATGTGAAATGGATAACTTTGGTACTAACCACAAGTCTTGTAACACTCAACATCATTTGCTTTATAAAATCAACTCTTTTAGAACAAATCGATCGAAGTGAAGTTTTTTATACATCATCAAACGCTTTACTAAGTCTTAATTACGTGTCCATGAAGGTTGTTGGGTACTCAATACACGTCGTTCTAATCACTTCAAGTTAAAACCCTGAATGTGAAATGGATAACTTAGGTTCTAACCACAAGTCTTGTAACACTCAACATCATTTGCTTTATACAATCAACACTTTTAGAACAAATCGATTGAAGTGAAGCTTCTTATACATCATCAAACGCATTACTAAGTCTTAATTTCGCGTCCATGAAGGTTGTTGGGTACTCAATACACGTCGTTCTAATCACTTCAAGTTAAAACCTTGAATGTGAAATGGAATAACTTAGGTACTAACCACAAGTCTTGTAACACTCAACATCATTTGCTTTATAAAATCAACTCTTTTAGAACAAATCGATCGAAGTGAAGTTTTTTATACATCATCAAACGCATTAATAAGTCTTAATTACGCGTCCATGAAGGTTGTTGGGTACTCAATACACGTCGTTCTAATCACTTCAAGTTAAAACCTTGAATGTGAAATGGATAACTTAGGTTCTAACCACAAGTCTTGTAACACTCAACATCATTTGCTTTATACAATCAACTTTTTTAGAACAAATCGATTGAAGTGAAGCTTCTTATACATCATCAAACGCATTACTAAGTCTTAATTACGCGTCCATGAAGGTTGTTGGGTACTCAATACACGTCGTTCTAATCACTTCAAGTTAAAACCTTGAATTTGAAATGGATAACTTTGGTTCTAACCACAAGTCTTGTAACACTCAACCTCATTTGCTTTATACAATCAACTCTTTTAGAACAAATCGATTGAAGTGAAGTTTGTTATACATCATCAAACGCATTACTAAGTCTTATTACGCGTCCATGAAGGTTGTTGGGTACTCAATACACGTCGTTCTAATCACTTCAAGTTAAAATCTTGAATGTGAATTGGATAACTTAGGTTCTAACCACAAGTCTTGTTAGACATGACTAACGAGCGATCCGAGCCGAGCCGAGCCAGAAGTGGTCTGGCTCACCGAGCCTAACGAGTTAAGCGAGTCGAGCCTACCGAGCCTAACGAGCCGAGCCTAACGAGCTAGCCTGAAAAAAATTTCAACCCGAGCCGGCTCGCGAGCCACGAGTTAAACGAGCCGAGCCGAGCCGAGCCGGCTCAACGAGCCTAACGAACCTTAACAAGTCGAGCCTAACGAGCCGAACATATATAAATATTTCCAACTTATGTTAATATAAGTTTTTAAAAAAGTTTCATGTAAAATTATAATAAGTATTAATAATTATATCAACGATATTTACTCATTTAATTTAAAAATTAGTTATGTTAAGTAAAAGTATATAAAATTGAATGTATTAATAAATAAATTATGTTAAGTAAAAGAAGTTCGTCTGTTCTACCGAATGATTTTGCATATTCGTCAACCAATATTCGATGCGAGTGTGATCTCGTGATAACTGTCTTTGCTTATCGAAAATATTTTTCAGCCTTTGTCTTACATCGTGTTCAACGATCGAATTTAGTTTATAAAGAAATTAATTACAATTATCACAAATTTAATAAAATATAATATATTTTATTAAAACAATTTAATTTATTGTGTACCTTCAATTTGGACTTATCTTCTGCCTCTTGCTCTGGTAAGTGGTAACCAATCAATCTCTTTGCCCACCGCCCACGTGTATGGTCTTAATTTGTGTTTCAATTCTTCCTTGCCAACAGCTCTTTCCGAAACTTGCTCTTTCTGAAACTTTGATTTTATTCAATTTCTCGAGTGTCTGAAGAAGAGTAGAAGAGTGAGAAGACCAACGCGTTCTCTGTGGGTGATGAACGACGAACTACACGATGAACGATGGCTGGGCTTGTGGCGACGGAGTCCAACGGAGGTTCGGATCTGACGATCTGTCGGCGATCTCTTCTTCACGGCCGGAGAAAACAGATCGGCGAATAGTGCGAGGTGGAGACTCTGACGTTCAGCGATCTGTGAACGGAGGACGACTGTCTTCACCGGAGAAGGCTGAGACGCGATTGGTCAGCAGCTTCTGCGCAGAAGAACGGCGACGTCTCTTCTCCCTTCGTCAACGGTCTGGTTGGGGGTGGGGCTGGGCTGGGGGAGGAAGGGGCGGGTTGGGGTGGGGGGCTGGGGCGGGCCAGGCGGGTTGGCTCGCCGAGCTAACGAGCCGGCTCGTTTGGCCCGGTCCCTGGCCAGCTCGCGAGCCCAAAATCTGGGCTCAGCTCGGCCCGCCTAACAGGACCGGGCCAGGCTCGGCTCATTCTAGTGTGTCTTACAATGAAGAACTCCCAAGTATTTATAGGCTTACAAGAATAGTCTAGAATAGGCATTAAATAGCCTTGAAAACATAAGAAAGAACTTTGCTACTAATATGGACTAGGTTCAGCCTTCTTTGGAAACCATCAAAACACCCTTTGGCCTTCTCTATGACAATATTAAATGCTTAGTGGATGTCACTTCGAAATTACTCCTTCTAGAGCCTTCTTTGTTGAATTGGTGATCATTTGGGCCTAATCAAACTCCATTTGTTTTTGTAACACATTAATAACTTTAAGGCCCATTTCTTCCAGTGGTCTTGTTTCTTGAAATAAGTTATTTTGGACTTCTTCTTGAAGCTTCTTGGCCCGAGCTCTAGTGATAGGTCCATTTGGTATTTTTAATTCCATTAAGTATTCTTCTTGGCCCAATTCTTCTTCAATGCCATCCTTGCCCACATCATTCTCCCTCTCTTGAAAAGGATTCGTCCTCGAATCTGGACCTTGACCTTTTAAGTGCTTCAATGATTCATGGTCGGTATGAATGACAAATTCCTTAGACCACAAGTAATGTTGCCAAGTTTCCAGAGCTCTCACCAATGCATAAAGTTCTTTGTCATAGGTGGAGTAATTCAAAGCAGCTCCATTAAGTTTCTCACTGAAATAGGTAATGGGTCTCTTGTCTTGCATGAGTACGGAACCTATACCAATACCAGAAGCATCACATTTGATTTCAAAGGTTTTGGAAAAATCTGGTAAGAGAAGTAAAGGAGCAGTACTTAACTTTTCTTTTAAGGTGTTGAAAGCTTTTTCTTGTGAATCACCCCATTTGAACCCAACACTTTTCTTGATAATTTCCGTCAATGGTGCAGCAATGGTGCTGAAGTTTGGAACAAACCTTCGATAAAATCCAGCCAAACCATGGAAACTTCTAACTTCAGTGATGTTAGTGGGCGTGGGCCAATCTTTGATAGCCTTAACTTTCTCTTCATCTACTTCCACACCTTTGGAACTTACAACTAAACCAAGAAACTCAACCTTGTCTTTGCAAAAGCTGCACTTTTTAAAGTTAGCAAACAACTTTTTATGTTTCAAAACATTAAGTACACATCTCAGGTGTTCAATATGTTCATTCAAGTGTTTGCTATAAACTAGAATATCATCAAAATAAATAACAACAAATTTTCCAATGTAAGCACGTAAAACATGATTCATTAAACACATAAAAGTACTTGGTGCGTTAGTCAACCCGAAAGGCATGACTAGCCACTCATACAAACCATGTTTTGTTTTGAAAGCAGTTTTCCATTCATCACCTTCTTGCATACGAATTTGATGATAACCAATTTTTAAATCAATCTTTGAAAAGATAATGGAACCATGCAATTCATCTAACATGTCATCTAATCGAGGTATGGGATGTCGATACTTTACCGTGATTTTATTGATTGCTCGGCAATCGACGCACATTCTCCAAGTTCCATCTTTCTTGGGGACCAACAAGACAGGAACCGCACATGGACTCATGCTTTCTCGAACATGTCCTTTGGCTAGCAGCTCTTCAACTTGCCTTTGAAGTTCCTTTGTTTCTTCTGGATTACTTCGATAGGCGGGTTGATTAGGAATGGTAGCTCCTGGAATGAAATCAATTCGATGCTCAATGCCTCTTATTGGTGGCAATCCTGGTGGCGTTTCCCCAGGAAAGACATCTTCAAATTCCTGTAAAAGAGCAACTGCTACAGTAGGCAAAGGATTATCAGTGTTAGTTGTTAAGAAATAAGCCTCTTTGTACAAGATCAACATCATTGTTTTTTCTGATTTGAAGGCACTCTTAATCTCTCTCTTTTGCAAGGAAATTCACTGCTTTTTTTTCTTTTTCAAGAGGGACCTGACTCTTTTCTCTCTTCTTCTCACATTTTCTCTCTTCTCTCTTACTTTCTTTTGAACTCTCATGCTCACTCTCACATTGTTTTGTATTAGCTGTGACAGATTTTTTAATTTGACATTGCTCTTCAAAAACTTGATGGGGTGGTAACGGAGCTAGAGTAATACTTCGTCCATCCTTGGTAAAGCTGTACCGATTCTTGTATCCATCATGGGTGGTGCGTCTATCAAATTGCCATGGTCTTCCAAGCAATATATGGCTTGCTTGCATAGGAACAACATCACAAAGAACTTCATCTGAATATTTGTCAATTGAAAATGAGACAAGAACCTGTTTTGTTACCTTCATTTCTCCACTTTCATTGAGCCATTGGAGACGATATGGTCGAGGGTGTTTCAGAGTCTTTAATCCAAGCTTGTCCACCATCATCTTACTTGCAACATTCACACAACTTCCTCCATCTATGATTAAACCACAAACCTTTTCTTTAACATGGCAGCGCGTATAGAAAATGTTTTCACGTTGTTGACGGTCATCATCTTCTATAGTTTGAACATGGAGGGTTCGAAGAACTACTAAGGCTTGGCCAACAACTGCATGTTCGGTATCACTAGCTTCTTCAAGTGGTGGCATAACTTCATTGTCACTTTCTTCTTCAGAAACAATATCCCCATTATTTAACAATATCATAGTTCTTTTATTTGGGCATTGTGAAGAAATATGACAAATTCCATGACATTTAAAACACTTTATATCTCGATTTCTCTGGGTTGGGGTATAACTCGTACCTTTTTCAACCTGCTTGGCCATCACTTTTTCATCTTTTGCCTTGGAAGTCGACTGCTCTTCTTGCCTTAGAGTAGAGTTCCATTTTGACTTCCCACCCAAAGAAGTAAAAGTTTCTTGCTTGGAGGTTGATCTTCCTCCTCTTTTGAGCTGCCTTTCAACCTTCATGGCCATGTGGACAACCTCTTCAAGTTCCACGTAGTGCTGCAATTCTACAATATTTGCAATTTCACGATTGAGACCACAAATGAACCGAGCCATGGTTGCTTCTCGATCTTCCTCAACATTGGCACGAATCATGGATATTTCCATCTCTTTATGGTACTCCTCAACAGATTTTGAACCCTGTTTAAGGCTTTGCAATTTTAAATGTAAATCTCTATAATAATGTGAAGGAACAAACCTTCGTCTTATGGCAGCTTTCATGTCTTCCCAATTGTCGATTGGAATTTCTCTATTTCTTTGTTTGGTTAGGAGCACTTGGTCCCACCAAGCAATTGCGTAATCAGTGAAAGAAACAGCTGCAAGTTTAACTTTTTTTTCCTCCGAATAGTTATGGCAATCAAAAACAAGTTCAACCTTTCGTTCCCATTCAATGTAAACGTCCGGGTCATTTTTACCTTGAAATGATGGGATAGAGAGTTTAATCGCACTTGTGTTGTTGTCGGTAAAATTTCTTTCTCGGTATTGACGTCTTTGTCTTGGCCTATGATCTCTTTCTCTTCTTATGGAGGCTACTTCGTCAAAATCCTCATACTCTTCAGCATAATCCTCCCAAAAGTGCACATAAGAGTGAAGGTTTGGACCCAATATATATACTAGCAGTGGCAACTCTCTGTTTCCGATGTGGTATCACATCACAACCTCATTGGCTCTATACAATCAACTCTTTTAGAACAAATCGATTGAAGTGAAGTTTCTTATACATCATCAAACGGATTACTAAGTCTTAATTACGCGTCCATGAAGATTGTTGGGTACTAAATACAAGTCGTTCTAATCACATCAAGTTAAAACCTTGAAAATGAAATGGATAACTTAAGTTCTAACCACAAGTCTTGTGACACTCAACCTCATTTGCTTTATACAATCAACTATTTTAGAACAAATCGATTTAAGTGAAGTTTCTTATACATCATCAAACGCATTACTAAGTCTTAATTACCCGTTCATGAAGGTTGTTGGGTACTCAAAACACGTCGTTCTAATCACTTCAAGTTAAAACCTTCAATGTGAAATGGATAACTTAGGTTCTAACCACAAGTCTTGTGACACTCAACCTCATTTGCTTTATACAATCAACTCTTTTAGAACAAATCGATTTAAGTGAAGTTTCTTATACATCATCAAACGCATTACTAAGTCTTAATTACGCGTCCGTGAAGGTTGTTGGGTACTCAATACACGTCGTTCTAATCACTTCAAGTTAAAACCTTGAATGTGAAATGGATAACTTAGGTTCTAACCACAAGTCTTGTGACACTCAACCTCATTTGCTTTATACAATCAACTCTTTTAGAACAAATCGATTTAAGTGAAGTTTCTTATACATCATCAAACGCATTACTAAGTCTTAATTACGCGTTTATGAAGGTTGTTGGGTACTCAATACACGTCGTTCTAATCACTTCAAGTTAAAACCTTGAATGTGAAATGGATAACTTAGGTTCTAACCACAAGTCTTGTGACACTCAACCTCATTTGCTTTATACAATCAACTCTTTTAGAACAAATCTATTTAAGTGAAGTTTCTTATACATCATCAAACGCATTACTAAGTATTAATTACGCGTCCGTGAAGGTTGTTGGGTACTCAATACACCTCGTTCTAATCACTTCAAGTTAAAACCATGAATGTGAAATGGATAACTTAGGTTCTAACAACAAGTCCTGTGACACTCAACCTCATTTGCTTTATACAATCAACTCTTTTAGAACAAATCGATTTAAGTGAAGTTTCTTCTACATCATCAAACGCATTACTAAGTCTTAATTACGCGTCCGTGAAGGTTGTTGGGTACTCAATACACGTCGTTCTAATCACTTCAAGTTAAAACCTTGAATGTGAAATGGATAATTTAGGTTCTAACCACAAGTCTTGTGACACTCAACCTCATTTGCTTTGTACAATCAACTCTTTTAGAACAAATCGATTTAAGTGAAGTTTCTTATACAACATCAAACGCATTACTAAGTCATAATTTCGCGTCCATGAAGGTTGTTAAGTATTCAATACACGTCGTTCTAATCACTTCAAGTTAAAACCTTGAATGTGAAATGGATAACTTAGGTTCTAACCACAAGAATTGTGACACTCAACCTAATTTGCTTTATACAATCAACTCTTTTAGAACAAATCGATTTAAGTGAAGTTTCTTATACATCATCAAACGCATTACTAAGTCTTAATTACGCGTCCGTGAAGGTTGTTGGGTACTCAATACACGTCGTTCTAATCACTTCAAGTTAAAACCATGAATGCGAAATGGATAACTTAGGTTCTAACCACAAGTCCTGTGACACTCAACCTCATTTGCTTTATACAATCAACTCTTTTAGAACAAATCGATTTAAGTGAAGTTTCTTATACATCATCAAACGCATTACTAAGTCTTAATTACGCGTCCGTGAAGGTTGTTGGGTACTCAATACACGTCGTTCTAATCACTTCAAGTTAAAACCTTGAATGTGAAATGGATAACTTAGGTTCTAACCACAAGTCTTGTGACACTCAACCTCATTTACTTTATACAATCAACTCTTTTAGAACAAATCTATTTAAGTGAAGTTTTTTATACATCATCAAACGCATTACTAAGTCTTAATTACGCGTTCATGAAGGTTGTTGGGTACTCAATACACGTCGTTCTAATCACTTCAAGTTAAAACCTTGAATGTGAAATGGATAACTTAGGTTCTAACCACAAGTCTTGTAACACTCAACCTCGTTTGTTTTATACAATCAACTCTTTTAGAACAAATCGATTGAAGTGAAGTTTCATATACATCATCAAACGCATTACTAATTCATAATTTCGCGTCCATGAAGGTTGTTGGGTACTCAATGCACGTCGTTCTAATCACTTCAAGTTAAAACCTTGAATGTGAAATGGATAACTTAGGTTCTAACCACAAGTCTTGTAACACTCAACCTCGTTTGTTTTATACAATCAACTCTTTTAGAACAAATCGATTGAAGTGAAGTTTCATATACATCATCAAACGCATTACTAATTCATAATTTCGCGTCCATGAAGGTTGTTGGGTACTCAATACACGTCGTTCTAATCACTTCAAGTTAAAACCTTGAATGTGAAATGGATAACTTAGGTTCTAACCACAAGTCTTGTAACACTCAACCTCATTTGCTTTATACAATCAACTCTTTTAGAACAAATCGATTGAAGTGAAGTTTCTTATACATCATCAAACGCATTACTAAGTCTTAATTACGCGTCCATGAAGGTTGTTGGGTACTCAATACACGTCGTTCTAATCACTTAAAGTTAAAATCTTGAAAATGAAATGGATAACTTAAGTTCTTACCACAAGTCTTGTGACACTCAACCTCATTTGCTATATACAATCAACTCTTTTAGAACAAATCGATTTAAGTGAAGTTTCTTATACATCATCAAACGCATTACTAAGTCTTAATTACGCGTCCGTGAAGGTTGTTAGGTACTCAATACACGTCGTTCTAATAACTTCAAGTTAAAACCTTGAATGTGAAATGGATAACTTAGGTTCTAACCACAAGTCTTGTGACACTCAACCTCATTTGCTTTATACAATCAACTCTTTTAGAACAAATCGATTTAAGTGAAGTTTCTTATACATCATCAAACGCATTACAAAGTTTTAATTACGCGTCCGTGAAGGTTGTTGGGTACTCAATACACGTCGTTCTAATCACTTCAAGTTAAAACCTTGAAAATGAAATGGATAACTTAAGTTCTAACCACAAGTCTTGTGACACTCAACCTCATTTGCTTTATACAATCAACCCTTTTAGAACAAATCGATTTAAGTGAAGTTTCTTATACATCATCAAACGCATTACAAAGTCTTAATTACGCGTCAGTGAAGGTTGTTGGGTACTCAATACACGTCGTTCTAATCACTTCAAGTTAAAACCTTGAAAATGAAATGGATAACTTAAGTTCTAGCCACAAGTCTTGTGACACTCAACCTCATTTGCTTTATACAATCAACCCTTTTAGAACAAATCGATTTAAGTGAAGTTTCTTATACATCATCAAACGCATTACTAAGTCTTAATTACGCGTTCATGAAGGTTGTTGGGTACTCAATACACGTCGTTCTAATCACTTCAAGTTAAAACCTTGAATGTGAAATGGATAACTTAAGTTCTAACCACAAGTCTTGTGACACTCAACCTCATTTGCTTTATACAATAATCTATTTTAAAACAAATCGATTTAAGTGAAGTTTCTTATACATCATCAAACGCATTACTAAGTCTTAATTACGCGTTCATGAAGGTTGTTGGGTACTCAATACACGTCGTTCTAATCACTTCAAGTTAAAACCTTGAATGTGAAATGGATAACTTAGGTTCTAACCACAAGTCTTGTGACACTCAACCTCATTTGCTTTGTACAATCAACTCTTTTAGAACAAATCGATTTAAGTGAAGTTTCTTATACATCATCAAACGCATTACTAAGTCTAATTTACGCGTCCATGAAGGTTGTTAGGGTACTCAATACACGTCGTTCTAATCACTTCAAGTTAAAACCTTGAATGTGAAATGGATAACTTAGGTTCTAACCACAAGTCTTGTGACACTCAACCTCATTTGCTTTATACAATCAACTCTTTTAGAACAAATCGATTTAAGTGAAGTTTCTTATACATCATCAAACGCATTACTAAGTCTTAATTACGCGTCCATGAAGGTTGTTGGGTACTCAATACACGTCGTTCTAATCACTTCAAGTTAAAACCTGAATGTGAAATGGATAACTTAGGTTCTAACCACAAGTCTGTGACACTCAACCTCATTTGCTTTATACAATCAACTCTTTTAGAACAAATCGATTTAAGTGAAGTTTCTTATACATCATCAAACGCATTACTAAGTCTTAATTACGCGTCCATGAAGGTTGTTGGGTACTCAATACACGTCGTTCTAATCACTTCAAGTTAAAACCTTGAATGTGAAATGGATAACTTAGGTTCTAACCACAAGTCTTGTGACACTCAACCTCATTTGCTTTATACAATCAACTCTTTTAGAACAAATCGATTTAAGTGAAGTTTCTTATACATCATCAAACGCATTACTAAGTCTTAATTACGCGTCAGTGAAGGTTGTTGGGTACTCAATACACGTCGTTCTAATCACTTCAAGTTAAAACCTTGAATGTGAAATGGATAACTTAGGTTCTAACCACAAGTCTTGTGACACTCAACCTCATTTGCTTTATACAATCAACTCTTTTAGAACAAATCGATTTAAGTGAAGTTTCTTATACATCATCAAACGCATTACTAAGTCTTAATTACGCGTCCATGAAGGTTGTTGGGTACTCAATACACGTCGTTCTAATCACTTCAAGTTAAAACCTTGAATGTGAAATGGATAACTTAGGTTCTAACCACAAGTCTTGTGACACTCAACCTCATTTGCTTTATACAATCAACTCTTTTAGAACAAATCGATTTAAGTGAAGTTTCTTATACATCATCAAACGCATTACTAAGTCTTAATTACGCGTCCATGAAGGTTGTTGGGTACTCAATACACGTCGTTCTAATCACTTCAAGTTAAAACCTTGAATGTGAAATGGATAACTTAGGTTCTAACCACAAGTCTTGTGACACTCAACCTCATTTGCTTTATACAATCAACTCTTTTAGAACAAATCGATTTAAGTGAAGTTTCTTATACATCATCAAACGCATTACTAAGTCTTAATTACGCGTCCATGAAGGTTGTTGGGTACTCAATACACGTCGTTCTAATCACTTCAAGTTAAAACCTTGAATGTGAAATGGATAACTTAGGTTCTAACCACAAGTCTTGTGACACTCAACCTCATTTGCTTTATACAATCAACTCTTTTAGAACAAATCGATTTAAGTGAAGTTTCTTATACATCATCAAACGCATTACTAAGTCTTAATTACGCGTCCAGTGAAGGTTGTTGGGTACTCAATACACGTCGTTCTAATCACTTCAAGTTAAAACCTTGAATGTGAAATGGATAACTTAGGTTCTAACCACAAGTCTTGTGACACTCAACCTCATTTGCTTTATACAATCAACTCTTTTAGAACAAATCGATTTAAGTGAAGTTTCTTATACATCATCAAACGCATTACTAAGTCTTAATTACGCGTCCATGAAGGTTGTTGGGTACTCAATACACGTCGTTCTAATCACTTCAAGTTAAAACCTTGAATGTGAAATGGATAACTTAGGTTCTAACCACAAGTCTTGTAACACTCAACCTCAGTTTGCTTTATACAATCAACTCTTTTAGAACAAATCGATTGAAGTGAAGCTTCTTATACATCATCAAACGCATTACTAAGTCTTAATTACGCGTCCATGAAGGTTGTTGGGTACTCAATACACGTCGTTCTAATCACTTCAAGTTAAAACCTTGAATGTGAAATGGATAACTTAGGTTCTAACCACAAGTCTTGTGACACTCAACCTCATTTGCTTTATACAATCAACTCTTTTAGAACAAATCGATTTAAGTGAAGTTTCTTATACATCATCAAACGCATTACTAAGTCTTAATTACGCGTCCATGAAGGTTGTTGGGTACTCAATACACGTCGTTCTAATCACTTCAAGTTAAAACCTTGAATGTGAAATGGATAACTTAGGTTCTAACCACAAGTCTTGTGACACTCAACCTCATTTGCTTTATACAATCAACTCTTTTAGAACAAATCGATTTAAGTGAAGTTTCTTATACATCATCAAACGCATTACTAAGTCTTAATTACGCGTCCATGAAGGTTGTTGGGTACTCAATACACGTCGTTCTAATCACTTCAAGTTAAAACCTTGAATGTGAAATGGATAACTTAGGTTCTAACCACAAGTCTTGTAACACTCAACCTCATTTGCTTTATACAATCAACTCTTTTAGAACAAATCGATTGAAGTGAAGTTTCTTATACATCATCAAACGCATTACTAAGTCTTAATTACGCGTCCATGAAGGTTGTTGGGTACTCAATACACGTCGTTCTAATCACTTAAAGTTAAAATCTTGAAAATGAAATGGATAACTTAAGTTCTAACCACAAGTCTTGTGACACTCAACCTCATTTGCTTTATACAATCAACTCTTTTAGAACAAATCGATTTAAGTGAAGTTTCTTATACATCATCAAACGCATTACTAAGTCTTAATTACGCGTCCGTGAAGGTTGTTGGGTACTCAATACACGTCGTTCTAATCACTTCAAGTTAAAACCTTGAATGTGAAATGGATAACTTAGGTTCTAACCACAAGTCTTGTGACACTCAACCTCATTTGCTTTATACAATCAACTCTTTTAGAACAAATCGATTTAAGTGAAGTTTCTTATACATCATCAAACGCATTACTAAGTCTTAATTACGCGTCCGTGAAGGTTGTTGGGTACTCAATACACGTCGTTCTAATCACTTCAAGTTAAAACCTTGAATGTGAAATGGATAACTTAGGTTCTAACCACAAGTCTTGTGACACTCAACCTCATTTGCTTTATACAATCAACTCTTTTAGAACAAATCGATTTAAGTGAAGTTTCTTATACATCATCAAACGCATTACTAAGTCTTAATTACGCGTCCGTGAAGGTTGTTGGGTACTCAATACACGTCGTTCTAATCACTTCAAGTTAAAACCTTGAATGTGAAATGGATAACTTAGGTTCTAACCACAAGTCTTGTGACACTCAACCTCATTTGCTTTATACAATCAACTCTTTTAGAACAAATCGATTTAAGTGAAGTTTCTTATACATCATCAAACGCATTACTAAGTCTTAATTACGCGTCCGTGAAGGTTGTTGGGTACTCAATACACGTCGTTCTAATCACTTCAAGTTAAAACCTTGAATGTGAAATGGATAACTTAGGTTCTAACCACAAGTCTTGTGACACTCAACCTCATTTGCTTTATACAATCAACTCTTTTAGAACAAATCGATTTAAGTGAAGTTTCTTATACATCATCAAACGCATTACTAAGTCTTAATTACGCGTCCGTGAAGGTTGTTGGGTACTCAATACACGTCGTTCTAATCACTTCAAGTTAAAACCTTGAATGTGAAATGGATAACTTAGGTTCTAACCACAAGTCTTGTGACACTCAACCTCATTTGCTTTATACAATCAACTCTTTTAGAACAAATCGATTTAAGTGAAGTTTCTTATACATCATCAAACGCATTACTAAGTCTTAATTACGCGTCCGTGAAGGTTGTTGGGTACTCAATACACGTCGTTCTAATCACTTCAAGTTAAAACCTTGAATGTGAAATGGATAACTTAGGTTCTAACCACAAGTCTTGTGACACTCAACCTCATTTGCTTTGTACAATCAACTCTTTTAGAACAAATCGATTTAAGTGAAGTTTCTTATACATCATCAAACGCATTACTAAGTCATAATTTCGCGTCCATGAAGGTTGTTAAGTATTCAATACACGGCGTTCTAATCACTTCAAGTTAAAACCTTGAATGTGAAATGGATAACTTAGGTTCTAACCACAAGTCTTGTGACACTCAACCTCATTTGCTTTATACAATCAACTCTTTTAGAACAAATCGATTTAAGTGAAGTTTCTTATACATCATCAAACGCATTACTAAGTCTTAATTACGCGTCCATGAAGGTTGTTGGGTACTCAATACACGTCGTTCTAATCACTTCAAGTTAAAACCTTGAATGTGAAATGGATAACTTAGGTTCTAACCACAAGTCTTGTACACTCAACCTCATTTGCTTTATACAATCAACTCTTTTAGAACAAATCGATTGAAGTGAAGTTTCTTATACATCATCAAACGCATTACTAAGTCTTAATTACGCGTCCTATGAAGGTTGTTGGGTACTCAATACACGTCGTTCTAATCACTTCAAGTTAAAACCTGAATGTGAAATGGATAACTTAGGTTCTAACCACAAGTCTTGTAACACTCAACCTCATTTGCTTTATACAATCAACTCTTTTAGAACAAATCGATTGAAGTGAAGTTTTTTATACATCATCAAACGCATTACTAAGTCTTAATTACGCGTCCATGAAGGTTGTTGGGTACTCAATACACGTCGTTCTAATCACTTCAAGTTAAAACCTTGAATGTGAAATGGATAACTTAGGTTCTAACCACAAGTCTTGTAACACTCAACCTCATTTGCTTTATACAATCAACTCTTTTAGAACAAATCGATTGAAGTGAAGTTTCTTATACATCATCAAACGCATTACTAAGTCTTAATTACGCGTCCATGAAGGTTGTTGGGTACTCAATACACGTCGTTCTAATCACTTCAAGTTAAAACCTTGAATGTGAAATGGATAACTTAGGTTCTAACCACAAGTCTTGTAACACTCAACCTCATTTACTTTATACAATCAACTCTTTTAGAACAAATCGATTGAAGTGAAGTTTGTTATACATCATCAAACGCATTACTAAGTCTTAATTACGCGTCCGTGAAGGTTGTCGGGTACTCAATACACGTCGTTCTAAATCACTTCAAGTTAAAACTTCGAATGTGAAATGGATAACTTTGGTTCTAACCAGAAGTCTTGTAACACTCAACCTCATTTGCTTTATACAATAAACTCTTTTAGAACAAATCGATTGAAGTGAAGTTTCTTATACATCATCAAACGCATTACTAAGTCATAATTTCACATCCATGAAGGTTGTCGGGTACTCAATACACGTCGTTCTAATCACTTCAAGTTAAAACCTTGAATGTGAAATGGACAACTTAGGTTCTAACCACAAGTCTTGTAACACTCAACCTCATTTGCTTTATACAATCAAGTCTTTTAGAACAAATCGATTGAAGTGAAGTTTCTTATACATCATCAAACGCATTACTAAGTCTTAATTACGCGTCAATGAAGGTTGTTTGGTACTCAATACACGTCGTTCTAATCACTTCAAGTTAAAACCTTGAATGTTAAATGGATAACTTAGGTTCTAACCACAAGTCTTGTGATGCGAACCTCGGATCGAAAGGTCCCGGGACCCGACAACAACGCGGAATAATTCTAGGAACGCCTTTTTGATTCAAGAACAAAGTAAGGAACTAAGACCCCAATCGAATAATTCGATGGAACCCTAGCTATCAAAATAGGAGCTTGATCCGAGCCACACCTTTTGGCTAAACCAAAGCTATCAAAACAGGAGCTTGACCCAGACCAAACTCGTTGGTAAGAACCAAAGCTATCAAGCGAGATTCTTCAAGCGTGACTTGAAGAAGATCGTCGTTCTTCGCAAAGAACTAAAGAGAAATCCTCTCTAAAAAAACACTCAATTTTTAATTCAAACTTGTGCTTTTAAATCAAAAGTGTTTTGCCATTAAATAGGCTACACATGAAAATTAAATTAAATAGTAATAAAAAAATGAAAATAAAATAACTAATAAAATCGTGAGATAATGATCCTTTGCATGATAAGATATCATCTCACGTTTAAACTACGTTTGAATATGATTTGAATTGATTTGAGTAGATTCTTTCGGATAAAATCTCTTATACGTGATTTGTTTGGATTTGCATGTGCTTCTCATGTGACTTTTTTAATTCTTGCACGTGCATGTGCATGGCACATGTAAATCTTCATGCATCTTTGGCCTCCCTTGCTTCAACTTGATTTTGATTATCTTCAATCCTCGACACATTCAATAGTTTTAGATCAAGTTGTCGCGGCTCCTCTCTCCCTTGGATCTCTAAACTTAATCCTTGTAAGGCCTCACGCAACTTCTTAGCTTTGGACCGTGTCATTGGGCCGCCAATGTCCTCAATTGGATCGTTGCTCTTGGGCTTGGGCTTTGTCGCTGCTTTGATCACATCATTCCCTCCCTCTTCGAAAAGATTCGTCCTCGAATCTCCTGCATCATATAAAGATAAGTCACTAACATTAAAAGATGCACTAACATTACCATATTCGCTAGGTAAGTCGATCTTGTAGGCATTGTCGTTTATGCGTTCAAGGACTTGAAATGGTCCATCTCCTCGTGGATGCAACTTGCTTTTTCGTTGATTTGGAAACCTCTCTTTTCGAGGATGTAGCCAAACCCAATCTCCGGGTTCAAATATAATCTTTTTACGGCTTTTGTTTGCTTGACGTGCATAATGCTCGTTTCTCTCTCGAATGTTCTCTTGTACTTTCAGATGTAAGTCCCTAACAAATTTAGCTTTTTTCTCTCCATCAAAATTAACAAACTCGTTAGTAGGTAGAGATAAAATATCAAGAGGAGATAAATGATTAAATCCATAAACAATTTCAAATGGTGAATATGAAGTAGTAGAATGAACCACTCTATTATAAGCAAATTCAACATGAGGTATACATTTTTCCCATTGTTTTAAATTTTTAGAAATAATCGCTCTTAACAACGTAGAAAGTGTTCTATTTACCACTTCTGTTTGTCCATCCGTTTGGGGGTGTGCCACGGTTGAGAATAAAAGTTTTGTTCCTAGCTTACTCCACAAAGTTCTCCAAAAGTGACTTAGGAACTTTACATCTCTATCACTCACAATGGTTTTAGGAATTCCGTGTAAACGCACAACTTCTTTGAAGAATAAGTCCGCCACATGAGTAGCGTCGTTTGTCTTTGAGCATGCTATAAAGTGAGCCATCTTACTAAACCTATCCACTACCACAAATATGCTATCTTTCCCTCCTTGTGTCCTCGGCAAACCAATCACAAAATCCATCGATATGTCCACCCAAGGTTGGTTAGGAATAGGTAGAGGAGTGTACTTTCCATAAGGTTTAATCTTTGATTTGGCCTTTCTACACTCAATGCACTTATCACAAATGGCTTGAACATGATGCCTCATTTTCGGCCAATAAAAATGTTCACAAAGCACACTCAATGTTTTAGTAACTCCAAAGTGTCCCATTAACCCTCCTCCATGAGTCTCTCTAACAAGTAACTCTCTTAAAGAACATTTAGGAATACAAAGCTTATCCTTTTTAAATAAAAATCCATCATATTTATAATAATCATTATATGCATGTTTTTCACATTCTTTCCAAACAAGATCAAAATCTGAGTCCGATTCATATAAGTTCTTTATTAAATCAAATCCTAACAACTTAGATTGTAAAGTAGTTATAAGCACGTACCTTCTTGACAATGCATCGGCAACCACATTCTCTTTACCTTTTTTATGATGAATAACATAAGGAAAGGTCTCTATGAACTCCATCCACTTTGCATGTCTCTTGTGCAACTTTCCTTGTGTCTTTAAGTGTTTTAGGCTTTCATGGTCGGAATGGATGATGAACTCCTTGGGCCACAAGTAGTGTTGCCACGTTTGTAATGTTCTCACCAAGGCATACAACTCCTTGTCGTATGTTGGATAGTTTAAGACCGCGCCACTAAGCTTTTCACTAAAGTAAGCAATCGGCTTCATATCCTCGTTAGCATTCTTAGGTGTCGGCCACTCCTTGATTGCCTTGACCTTTTCTTCGTCCACAGAAACTCCACTCGAGCTCACTACAAAACCAAGAAACACTACCGATTCCAGGCAAAAAGTGCACTTTTTGAGGTTAGCATATAATTGGTTTATCCGCAAAACATTAAAAATAGATTTTAAATGTTTCACATGTTGTTCTAATGTTTTGCTATAAACTAATGTATCATCAAAATAAACCACAACAAATTTTCCAATAAAATAATTTTGCATTTTATCTATCAACCTTATATATATAATAGGTGCAATATAAGAATCATGTGGCCTTACCAACCACTCAAACCTCTTTGATGTTTCCAGGTTGACTTGGAACTAACGTACTTTGTACGAAATTTTTATGCTTCTCAATCACTCTCAAAGGAGAAATTTGATTTCGAAACTCCTCGGGAATTTCATATTTATTTTTCTGCAAAAGAAAAGAAATAATACTTGGAAGAAAACTTGGTGAGTCGTTAGATGATAAATAAACATCTTTATATAAAAGCAAAATCATCTCACGCTTATCCTCACTTTTGTTCATCAACGCAATTTGCTTCTCACTTGACTTTTGTTCACTCTCTCCCTCGGTTTTTATCTCTTTTTCCTCGATTTTTCTCTCTTGCTCCCTCGGATTTTCATCCCTCTTTATGCTCTTTTCAACTATTTTTCTTTCTCCACTTTCTTTCTCTATTTTTGCCTCTTTTTCAACTAATTTCTTTTCACCACTTTCTTTTTCTTTTTCGGCCTCTTTTTCAACTAATTTCTTTTCACCACTTTCTTTCTCTCTTTCATCCTTAATTATTTGAAATTCCTTCGCGATCCTCTCTTGATCTTCAATTGCCTCCCATGGCTTTAATGGTGTAAGGATAACAGTTTTTCCATTGTAAACCAACGAATACTCATTCTTGTAACTATTATACTTGCTGTTTCTATCATATTGCCAAGGTCTCCCCAAAAGTATGTGTGTAGCTTGCATCGGCACTACATCACATAAAACTTTATCTTGGTACCTTCCAATTGATAAAGGAACTTCCACCTGTTTAGTCACCTTGATTTCTCCACAATCGCTTGACCATTGCAACTTGTATGGTTTTGGATGTTGCTCGGTTTTCAAGTTCAACTTTTGGACTAGTAATGTGCTTGCTACATTGGTGCAATTCCCACTATTGATGATCAAACTACAAACTTTGTTGAGCACATGGCATCTTGTATGGAATATATGCTCACGTTGTACTTTGGCTCCATCTTCCTTAGTTTGCACATTCAATACTCGCCCTGTGACTAATTGATCTCCTTTTACTGGTTCCTCCATCAAGTCTACTTTTTGTTCCCAATCGAAATATCTCTTGGGGTCGTTCTTCCCTTGTAAAGGTGGAATATTTACCTTGATGTTACTTAGATCATCATCTTCTCGGTACGACCTATCATTCCTTTCCCTTTGATAATATCCACTATTATCTTTGAATTTTCCATCAAAATTATTCCTTTGCCGCGTATGACTAGGGGATGGAGATTCCAATCGGTCCATCCTCGTATTTAGAGCCTTGAAATTTTCTTGCATGGCTTTCATGAACAACTTTAAATCCTCCTCGTTTGTTCTCCACTCATGATATTCTTTATCAACCACAATAAGAAAATAAAAGAAAATTGTTAGAAGTAAAAGAAAAAATATTCAAATAATGGACCTTACCTCTCCCTCACGTGTTTACTCTCGATGGATGTCACTCCACTCGTGTTTCACTCAAAATTAAGGCTTTTTCTATAATAGTCTCACCCTCTTGCCTTTTACGTCTAGATCTCCCTTTTAGTTCTTTACGTAAGAACTTGATCGATGGTAAATATTCAACAAGCCAAACTATAAAAAATCAAACTTTAAAGCTTAAAAGTTCAAACTTGTAAAGATGGCTAAATCAAGGGTATGATTGAAATAAGACAAAACTTTAGACGAAGACAATATTTCAAATGAAGATTCAACAATTTAAACCTTCAAAGAATAAATTTGGATAAAGACAATATTTCGAATGAAGATTCAATAATTTGAATTTTCAAAGAACAATTATCTACGAATTTAAGAACGAATTTTTGAATTTAAAAGGCTAGAAATTTCAAAATCTCTAGAACAAAATTTCGATTTTTTTTTTGACTTCTCACAACTCTTTTTTTTTTTTTACTTTTGACAACTTTTTTTTTTTACTTTTGACAATTCTTTTTTTTTGACTTTTGACAACTCTCTTTTTTTTTTGACTTTTGACAAACTCTTTTTTTTTGTACTTTTCAAGAAGACAAATTCAAGAGAAAAAAAGAATCAATGATGACGAATAGAATAAGATGAAGAAAAAAAAATTGATAACAAAAAAATTAAAGATAGCTTCTTGAATCAAGG
This sequence comes from Begonia masoniana, assembly GCA_022432975.1. Taxonomy (NCBI): domain Eukaryota; kingdom Viridiplantae; phylum Streptophyta; class Magnoliopsida; order Cucurbitales; family Begoniaceae; genus Begonia; species Begonia masoniana. The sequence continues at coordinate 8,025,832 of CM039513.1, read as the reverse complement.
AGCCGAAGCTCTGATACCAACTGATGCGAACCTCGGATCGAAAGGACCCGGGACCCGACAACAACGCGGAATAATTCTAGGAACGCCTTTTTGATTCAAGAACAAAGTAAGGAACTAAGACCCCAATCGAATAATTCGATGGAACCCTAGCTATCAAAATAGGAGCTTGACCCGAGCCACACCTGTTGGCTGAACCAAAGCTATCAAAACAGGAGCTTGACCCAGACCAAACTCGTTTGGGGTAAGAACAAAGTATCAAACGAGGGGATTCTTTCTTGTTTCCAGCAACTCAAAAGCTCCAATGCTATCTTCAAAGGCGTGATCTTATTCAGTTCAGACTCTCTCACTTGCAACTCACGAAAGGCAGAGAAATTCTTTTCCACACCCCTATGCAGGAAACAGCAACCGTAAGCTATCAGATGCAAATGCTACTACTAGATTTGAGATTTGAAGATACATGAGATGAGTTTATTGATGAGT
>CM039513.1:7979431-8025252 GCA_022432975.1 Begonia masoniana | reverse complement strand
ATTATGCGTCCTTGAAGGGTATTGCGTCTCACTACACGGTTATTCTCATCATTCAAGGTTAAAGGAGAACTTAGTTCTAACTTAAGTCGAAAAGTAACTTCATTTGCTTGATACGTTTCGGTTCGTTTCGGGAACAAATCGATTGAAGTGAAGTTCATGATACTCCATCAAAGCCTTACTAAGTCTAATGCGTGTCCTGAAGGTATGGATCCTAATACACGTCGTCTCATCACTTCAGTTAAACCCTTGAAGGTGAATGGCTCACTGGGTTCTAACCACTAGTCATGTAGCAGTTAACTCATTGCTGATACGTTCCGTTCGTTTGGAACAAATCGATTGAGTGAATTTCTTTTACTCCATCCAACACATTACTAAGTATTATTACGGTCCTTTGAGGTACTTAGGTCCTCAATACACGTCGTTCCATCACTTCACGTTACCGCCTTGAAGGTTGTGTGAACAGGATAACTTCGGTTCTAACCAAAGTCAGTAACCGTTAACCTCATTTGCTTGATACGTTCAGTTGTTTGGAACCCAATGATCGAAGTTGAAGTCTATACTCCATCAAACACATTACTAAGTATTAATTACGCGTCCGTGAAGGGTTATGGGGTACTCAATACACGTGTACTCATCAATCAAGTTTAAATCCTTGAAGGTTTAAATGATAACTTAGGTTCTAACCACCCCCTAAGTCATGTAACAGTAACCTATTTGCTTGATACGTTCTGTTCGTTTGGAACAAACAGTTGAAAAGCGGAAAACAGCGAGCGTTGCCTTAACCGATTCTTGAACGATTTACTTTCTTGGAAGAAATTTCTTGCCGAAGCTCCGTGAAGCACTCACCGCCGTTCTCTGAAAACATTATATACATCCTTCATCTTACCTAATCTGGACCACGATTTTCACTCACAAACACCACTCACGTCACAGATTCACCTAAAATTTCATTAAATGTTCGGCCGTTTGATTTTCTTTTACATTTTCCTCTCTCGATTTTCTCGGATTTGTGTCACCTGGCGCTAACGATCTTCTTCGAGTTCTTGATCCTATTTGCAGGTCGGAAGCGCAGCCAGCTGGTGTCAGAGCTTGGCTAGCTCCCTTAGGGTGAGAGAAACCAGAATCGGTTGGGTTTTCCAAACCCATTTGGTTGCCAAACCGAGTCCCCAAAACGGGTTCTTCTGTTCGTCCTTTTCGGTTTGGTGTTTCTTGCTGTTTTTTCTTACTTTCTCTTTTAGTTTCTTTTAGTTCTTGCAGATCATTTCCAGACATTTATATTATTTGTCCTGGCAACGTTAGCTTGAGGTTTTGAAAGTGTTTCACCAGTTTCGTGTTGCTTATTTTTTCCTTCCCTTTTGGTAGACCAACCCTAACACTTAGTACTTGATGTTTTCTTCTCTTTTTGGTTTTGCTGACTTGGCTGCTGTGGATCGCACTTTTCCAGCACTTAAGAACATGTTTTAGAATGCCAGATCGGACATAATAAATATGTTTTGATTACATCATTTTTTTTGCGGTTTAGTGGTTTAAGTTACTGTTTAGTGGTTTAAGTTGTCCTTTTGTATTCCTAGTTTAATGGTTGTTTGCTATTTTAATGCCAGCTTCAATGTTTAGAATGTTCCTTTGAGTACAACTAGTACATTAATCTGCTGATAATATTGCCTTTTTATCATTTGAATTTCCATTGTAAGGAAATTTTCTAAAAGGAGTGAGTTAAGTAAAAGTGCATAACCCAACTAGCCTCTACTTTTTGGTGTTTGCTTTAGATGTCGCTTCACACTGTGTTTTGAATGCGATTTAAATTAATAAGGTTCTGTTGGTACGCTTATTTCTGCTTGAATGCATGTTTGGGAACATATGGTATTAGGGCACTAAACGTTAAAAGCACGTTACGATTGGATCTCGTGTTTAGTGGATTTTTAACGCTGTTTTGTTAGTGATATTGACTTTCCTTCCCCACTAACACGGTCAAAACTTTGCTACAATCAGTTTTCGACGAGCCACCTGGCACCGCGAAGCTATCGAAACGATCTATAAGGTATAACTCTTTGACACCCACTTTGGACCCCACAAACGTCGTTTAGCCCTCAAAAGGTCGTTTCAAAATTTCGATTGAAATTCTAGTTAGGTTTCCCACCTTTACCTTCCCTACACCCGTGATCAACTTGAACCTAAGTAATTTTCCTTCCTAAAACTTCAGTATTCACTGAATGACAACTAGGAGTGCAATAAACCGAGAGCTAAACCAAGAATAATCAAGAACCGAACGGGAAATGACATTCCCCAACCCGGACTCACACCCCACCAGAGTGGAGTCTAGCATGCAAGGCAGTTAGATGTCTTAGGTGGAGAGTAACCATATAAGCCAAACCCTTAAGCTTAACCTTAGCATTAAACACATATGGATCCTTAATCGAGAATTCCAAATGAGCGACCCGAGAACCCCTCCCTCGATTTAGCCCCTAATCTTAGAGACTATTTCAATAACCATATCCCACCTCGGATGGAGAAAGACCGGCGGTATCCCCTGGATAGAAACCCGCTTTAATTATGAGGAGGAGATGGACCTAGATATGCAAGACTTTTCGACCAATAGACGAAGGATCAAGAGGACCTGAGAAATGTCACGCTACATATACATCACATTTGACGACAGCGAATGGAGATACCTTTTCTTGCATTGATTTTGCTAAGGTAGAGAAAGTTTTTTCGACTATATAGTACTTCGATAAGTAACGATCTAATTAGTATCCGGAGAGCTATCGGGATATGCGGCCCTCTGTGTCCCAATTTAACTCAAATACACGGATAGGAGATACCCCATTACGCCATGGAGAGCAATTGAAGCGCTCATGACTACGAGGTTCATCCCACCCATTACCGTCAAGCTCTATTCCTAAATCCAAACCTACGACAAGGACTCGATCCGTTTGAGGCTTACCTACTGATTTGAAACTCTAAGGATACGAGTAAGGGACTAACCAAGGAGCACGTGTTGCTATTCCATTCGGGGATTGACTAGAGATATAGAGACAACCGTTGAAATACCCCGGCCGAGTCCCTTAATGCATTGTTCATATGGTAAGGACGATTGAGCGACACTCAATAGAAAGAGGAAATCCCACCTCCCTCCTAGTTTACCCCCAACATTCCACCCAAGCCAACCCCTAAGTCACCCACCCCAATCAAGCCCTTTGACAAGGCTGAAGGAAAGAATCCTTAACCATATTGGCCCTGAAGGAGTCCAGTAACACCTTAGTCCGATAAAGCCCCCACTTAGAGCGAGAAAATCAAGTGTTATAATGTCAAGGTCTAGGTCATTATAGGCTCAATGTTCCGAGCGACGGTTGATGATTATCAGAGATAAGGGAGAAGTTGAGAGTGAGGATTGACCACGAGGTGAGTAAGGACACAGATGTCGAGGAGAGTGACACTGAGGATGAAGTCGTGCGCGCTTCCTGAGGACCCTTGTGTCTTTAGTAGACGAGTCCTTTTTGACTAAAATTCAGGAGAAATTGCCAACGTGAGAATATCTTTCATAGTAGATTGTGTTTTCCCAAGGATAAGAATATGCCTTTATATAGATAGGAAGTTTGTGGCCACGTGGCGTCTGTGATTAGGTTAAAGTTAGGATTAGAGACGACTACGCATCCCCCCCTTAGTAATTCGATGGTTAGATGAAGGGAGATTTAAGATCTCTCGACCAGTGATAGTAGATTTTGCATGGGAAGATTCAATATCTGTTTATTGATGTCGTGCCCGATGCTAGCCACTTGCTTCTTGGACGACCCTGGCAATTTGATCGCAGATGTTAACCCACGATGGATATGCTACTACTATTCCCTTAAGTTTGGGATGGTAAAACAATTAAGTTAGCACCTTTGAATGACCCCCGAGGAACTATCCAAAGACATGCCCGCTAGAAAGGAGCGCAGATAAAGCAAATCTTTTTAGACTAGATCGAATAAGCCCGGTGCTTCGAGGTAATCCCATAATCCTATACTATTTCGCGATAAGAGTTTAGGTAGCCTAGGATAATCCCTATCCGGTAAGAAGTTTGCTTCATCATTCCAGGATGTTGTTTCCTGAGGAACTGCCCCAAGGATTACCACCTCTACGTGGTATAGAAACAAATTGACTCATACCCGGGCCACCCTACCTAATATACCGGCCTCTAGAATGAACCCGAAGAACCAAGAAACTCCAGAAGCAATTCTAGATTTTATTGATTAAGGATAATACGCCGAGTCCATGAGCCCCTGCCGCATTCCCTCACTATGGTACTACGAAGACGGCACCTTGAGGATGTTTGTTGATAGCCGCCTGTGAATCAATTACCGTGAAATATAATACCATCTTCCCAAGGCTCGATGTAATATGATGTGGATACAGCTCCGTGGAGCCTCAATATTTGTCTAGGTGGACCTTAAAGAGCGTTCCACAAATTAGAATGAAAGAAAGGTGACGAGTGAAGACGTCATTTAAGACAAGTACGGGCTTTTTAGTGGATGGTGATGCCCTCGGTTCCTCAAGCTGCCCAGTACCTGTCTGATACTTATGCACCACGTGCTGAAAGATTTCCTATGAAACTTTATTGTTGTCTTTTGGACGCTATTTTGTGTATAGTTCGAGACCTCCCACAAACACCATCAACCTCTTAGTGTCTTTCAAACCTAACGAAACCCAATGATTGGAATTCATAGCAAATGCTCATTCGCCAAGATAAAGTTTTATTTCCTCTGGTTGTCCATTCTAATGATGGTATGGAAGCCCCGATGGTGACAGACAAGGCTATTAGGATTGGCCTACCCCCAACTGCTTTAACAGGGGGGGGGGGGGGAACTGAATCCGTATCTTCCATTTTCTGGCCTCTTTTTACCGAGGTTTCAAAAAGACTTTATTTCAATAGTCTCCACCGCTCACTGATTGCAACTAAGAAGTGAAAATAGTTTTACTTTTTTTTATGGACCCCGGTTTGTCCAAAGAGCGTTGAGCTAATCAAGATAAGTTATGCCACTCGCCTGTTTTTTTTAGCACTCCCCGACTTTAACAAGGTATTTACATTAACGAGTGAGCTTTCTGGAGTTGGCATTTGGAGCCGTACTCATGCATAAGGGAAGGCCCTTGCATCTTTAAGTGAGAATTGAAAGGAGCCGTGCTCAATTTACTCAAACTTATGATAGAATTTTATGCTGTTATCGAGCATTGAGCACTGGAACATACCTCTTGTCAAGAGAATTTTGTTAATCATACTGACCATTACCTTTACGATATAGCAAGGGTCATCACAATTTAAACAAGAGGCATGCTAAGTGGTCGATCTTGAGAGGTTTTCCGTACCATTCTAACTATTAAGGGGGAAATTGTATCCGTCGACGCACTTTCGAGGAACGCATTCTTCTTACCGAATTAGGGACCTCGATTCTTGGATTTGATGGATCAAGCATAGTTTACCAATCGGACCCTTGATTTCTGGATCTTATACACCAAGCAAGGAAAAGGCTGAGGAAATATCACTTTATGGACGACTATTTATTAAGGGCGGGAAAATTATGTATTCCGCAAGGAAGCTTATCGGGGCGATGTCTTGTAAGAAGCCATTGTGGAGGTTTAGTCGAGTCCTTTTATTAGGGAGAAGAAGAACCCTGATATCTGAGGAACACTTCTTTTGGCCAATATTAAAAGCGACGTGCCCCGCTGGTGGCGCCAGGCATCGTGTGCATAAATCCAGAGAAGTTTCACCACAAGATTGTATATGCCTTACCCATTCCTTCACCACCCATGCATGAAGTTTAGGGACGTCATTTTGGGATTCCACAACTGCTTCGTAATAGAGTATTCGATCATGGTAGGTTTGTGGATCGTTTCTATAAGATGGCACATTTCATTCCTTGTGCAAACACGACCGCGCCTTTTCGTACTGCCTATTTTTTTCAAAGAGATCGTCACCTACCTGGTATAAACCGCATTCCATATTGTCGGACGACAATAAATTTTTGAACTCCTTCTGGACCACCTTGGTGACGACTTGGGACGAAGCTGTGTTTAATAGCCATCTTTTCACCCCCAAAATGATGGGCCAAACGAAGTTGTTAACAGTAACCTTAGGCTCCATCTTACGCAGTATTGTAGGTAAGAAACGAATCCAGTTGGGATGTAAGGCCGTCCCGGATTGGCATTTTCCTACAATCGCACCCTTCATTCCACTACTGAGCAAACGCCCTTTGAGGTGCCTATGGTTTAATCCATGCCACCGTGACTTGTTCCGTTAAACCCCATTTAATGACCGGCCAATCCCAAGTAGCAAACAGCTGAACAATTAGAATTACATGAGAACTCTTCGTCAAAGCCAGCGAGAAGAGAAATGCGAGTGTGGCCAAACGCTAACAAGGGCCGAAATAGTTATCGTCAATAAGGAGATTTAGTTTGGTTCACTACAAACTATAGATTCCCCGACAAAAGAAATCTAAACTTCTTCTCGTTCGGATGACCCTTCACGGTGTTTGCGCGATCAATAATAACGCTTATACGATTGAACTGCCTGGAAGAATTACAGTATTCGGCACGGTCATGTCATGGACCTCTCAACCTATATAAGCGATGAAGAAACTCCGCTAGCCTGATTTAAAGGATTTGAGGTCAATCCCCCCATTACCGGGGGGGAGGATGCTGTGCCCCGTAGGCCCGACACGTCCCAGACCCGAGTTCACAATTGACTACACACTTGTCTCTTTTGTAGGTCTGGGTCGTGTGATAATTGGAGGACACCGTGGACGACTTGAAAGTGGGGAATTGAAAGCTTGGAGACGGTTGACCAACCGAAGCATCTCCTCATAGTGGAAGCCGAAGCCCTTTAATGCTCACATGGGAATTTTTGTCTTCCCGAGCTTTATTTTGTTACTTTTTGAAATTTCAAACTTATTGGCAACCTGGCCTTCTTGTTTAAACTTTATTGGATGCATGCCTAGGCTTAGATGCATGTTAGGATTAATGTGTTAGGTTAGATGATTATAGGATATTTTGGTGGCTTTGGTTTGGCACCATTGAAGTTGACGACATGCCCCCGCCAAAAGCCCAAGCCACAAGCCCAAGCCCAAGCCCACCATTAGTCAATATTCCTGGCATTGGTGTTTGTAACTTTTTTGGGTGTGAGGTTATGAGCACCCCGGATTTCTCTCTCAATAGAGACGAGCTTGGAGCAAAGAGCTTCCAAGAAGCTCGTTGACACAACCGAGGGGGTTGCGCCCCCTAACCATTCTTCCTAGCGTGGAGCTAGTTGTATGGATTTTGCCACCTCCTTCTCACCTCTTTTGAGAGCCTAAACGGCTAAGGAAGTGGCCCTTCCACACCGAATACCTTGACTCAGAACCTGTTATCTTCCTTGGAGAAACTCTTTGTCGGAAGCGCCATTGAAGCACTCACCGGCCGAGTCTCGGAAACTTATATAAATCCTTCCTTAACGAATCTGGAACCCGATTTTCACACACACCCCTCTACTCACTTCACATTCCCTCAACTTTCTTAAATTGTTCGAGCAGGTTGATCTTTCTTTTACATTTCCACCCTTCTCCTGTTTTCTCGGAGTGTGCACCCCTGAACCTACGATCCTCTCGAGTTCTTGATTCCTCTTTTTTTTTTTTTTTTTCAGGTCTGCGCGCATCATGACCGAGCCTACGACCGCTTACGAGGAAAGACATCAAGTTCAGTGGGCTGAGCTTGTGAGGTGAGTTTTTCAAACCTTAGCAGACTTCTAACCCTGCTCCTTTATTAGTATTGTGTTCGAAGACAGCATTCAGTGTGTATGCGATGCTCAAAAAATATTGGCTTGGGAAATGCGTAGTTGATGCACGAAGGAAAAGTGGTGGCGAACACATCCAGCCTTACAGACCACCAGCAAACTACCATACTCATGATCTGGTTAGCGGCAGTTGTTAGCACTGAAGGTATGAGCACCACTTGTATGGGCAATCTGTAGTGTTTTCGGATCACAAAGCTTGACGTACCTAGTTACCCAGAAGAGTTAACCATGAGACAAATGCGTTGGTTAGACTTTGTGAAAGATTACGAATGTTGAATACAATACAACCTGGGAACGCTAACGAGGTAGCGCGATGCATTGAGCAGGATGCCAGCTGCTATGCACCCACTAGGTAGGCGCCGTGTCATGGCCTTGAGGACATGATTCAGAGGTTCGATATTGGCGATAGTTTGTTTCTGGCTATCGGCCATCTATAGCGGACTTACACGAAGCGGCCCACCATCCTGGACCGAATTCACGAAGCCCCGAAGACCAATTCAAAGGAATGGCTGATTAGTAGCAGGTACCTATGGCTTCTTTCGGATTTCATTATTCGGTTTCGTATTCTGAAGTTCAGATAGGTGGTATGTTACCCCCTTCCGAGAGAACGAAGAGCTACCGAAAAGAACCTCTTGTTGGACGCCCATCGTCTTCTTCTCTGTACATCCTGAGTAACACGAAGTCTATCAAAACTTGAAACTTGTCACTTCTGGGGCCGATATGAAGAATGAATCGCCAAATTTTGTGGAGATCTGCATGATATGTCAACAGTCAAGGCTGAACATCAACTGCCAGTTGGAACGCTCACCTCTTCCGATCCCTGAAGGAAATGGGCGAAGATCCCTAGGGACTTCGTTGTTGGCCTACCAAGGACGGCTAGGGCCCGCTACCTAGGGGTCCATAGTAACCATTTACAAAGTCGGCCCAGTTTCTACGTTTGTTGGGATTTCAGGCTCGCTTGGAGTAGATACTTCCGTAGTGGAGTTCGCTTAGAAAAACTATCAGCTACGATCGGCAATAGCTCCATAGAAGCTCTTTAACGCAGAAGTTTAGATCCTCATTGTGTTGGAGTGAAGTCAGAGATCCAGTTTATCGGCCTTGAGTTATTAACCGCAGATGTCTAAGGGGTATTTCTGCTATTAAACCACGAATAAAATTGCTCAGAGTGACCGAAAAAGGTACGCATAAACCATAGGAAGAAGAGACTTAGAGTTTTGCTAGGCGATGAAGTATGCTAAAAGTGTCGCCTTTCCGTGCGTGATGAGTGCGTAAGAAAGGAAATCTCCAGCCTACAGTTCATTGGACCTTGTCCCATCTTGAAACGTAGGGGGAAGCATGGCTAGACTAAGCTGCCAGCGTCAATAGATGGATTCACAACGTCTTTCATGTTCTCCGATGCTGAGAAAGTGTGTTCGGATCCAACTCAAATCGTGAACAGGTGGAATTTGCTCTCATGCCGACACTGACATATGATGAAGGCCAATACAAATTTTAGATCTTACTCCAGCTGTTGCCAACAAGGTGGCCCCCTGGGAACATTTTTCTGCCGCAATCATAATGGGGAGGAAGCCACTTGGGAAAGACAACAGGACGTTAGGCCAATATCGGACTATTCGCTTATGCACGATTTTGGGGACAAAATTTTTGTTAGGTGTGTGGATGTAACTCGCATTTTGGCCTATGTAATTATTCCTAATCATTAAGTGAATTACTCTGATATTCATGGCAATGACGTTTTTTATGAAATTGTCGACGTGTTTAATCGAACGAGGTGATTCGTAGACTGACTCGATTACTACATAATGTTTTAGTTTAGAAATGCATGGAGGGGTCAATTGTAAGACGTTACGGTAGGTGTAGGGGAGCCAATGATTGTTGCCAATGTCCATAACTTCTGAAACTCTCCTACTTGTCTTCTCTTCTCTTCTCGTCTACGTAACCTTCATTTTCATCCTCGTACTCTGTTTTTCTCTCTTCCAGATGACAAACTCATCAATCTCCTTCGATCTCTTCATTTCTCTGCCTTAAGCCTAATCATCTAGGATATTAAGAGTTTAGGTTGTTCTTTGTGAGTTTTGTTGAGTTTAAGGGTTTAAAGATTTTTGGAGAAAACTTCACTGTTTTTGTATGAAAACAGTGGTTTGTTTTCTAAAGGTTTGAATGGAGTTTTTTTTTTTTTTTTTTGAAGCATATTTCTACTAAGTTTATTAGTTAGCATTTTGCAGCTCTGTTCATTTTTCTTTTCGTGCACATCCCAGTTCGTTCACACCGAAGTTTCACGAACAACGCTACTGCGAGGTTTTGGGGTCCTAAATACACGTCGTTCTAATCACTTCAGTTAAAACCTTGAATGTGAAATGGATAACTTAGGTTCTAACCACAAGTCTTGTAACACTCAACCTCATTTGCTTTATACGATCAACTCTTTTAGAACAAATCGATTGAAGTGAAGTTTCTTATACATCATCAAACGCATTACTAAGTCTTAATTACGCGTCCATGAAGGTTGTTGGGTCCTCAATACACGTCGTTCTAATCACTTCAAGTTAAAACTTTAATGTGAAATGGATAACTTAGGTTCTAACCACAAGTCTTGTAACACTCAACCTCATTGTGCTTTATACGATCACTCTTTTAGAACAAAATCGATTGAAGTGAAGTTTCTTATACATCATCAAACGCATTACTAAGTCTTAATTACGCGTCCATGAAGGTTGTTGGGTCCTCAATACACGTGGTTCTAATCACTTCAAGTAAACCTTTAATGTGAATGGATAACTTAGGTTCTAACCAAAGAATCTTGTAACACTCAACCTCATTTGCTTTATACGATCAACTCTTTAGAACAAATCGATTGAAGTGAAGTTTCTTATACATCATCAAACGCATTACTAAGTCTTAATTACGCTCCATGAAGGTTGTTGGGTCCTCAATACACGTCGTTCTAATCACTTCAAGTTAAAAACCTTGAATGTGAAATGGATAACTTAGGTTCTAACCACAAGTCTTGTAACACTCAACCTCATTTGCTTTATACGATCAACTCTTTTAGAACAAATCGATTGAAGTGAGTTTCTTATACATCATCAAACGCATTACTAAGTCTTAATACGCGTCACATGAAGGTGTTGGGTCCTCAATACACGTCGTTCTAATCACTTCAAGTTAAAACCTTGAATGTGAAATGGATAACTTAGGTTCTAACCACAAGTCTTGTAAAACTCAACCTCATTTGCTTTATACGATCAACTCTTTTAGAACAAATCGATTGAAGTGAAGTTTCTTATACATCATCAAACGCATTACTAAGTCTTAATTACGCGTCCATGAAGGTTGTTGGGTCCTCAATACACGTGTTCTAATCACTTCAAGTAAAACCTTTAATGTGAAATGGATAACTTAGGTTCTAACCAAGAATCTTGTAACACTCTACCTCATTTGCTTTATACGATCAACTCTTTCAGAACAAATCGATTGAAGTGAAGTTTCTTATACATCATCAAACGCATTACTAAGTCTTAATTACGCGTCCATGAAGGTTGTTGGGTCCTCAATACACGTGTTTCTAATCACTTCAAGTTAAAACCTTTAATGTGAAATGGATAACTTAGGTTCTAACCAAGAATCTTGTAACACTCAACCTCATTTGCTTTATACGATCAACTCTTTTAGAACAAATCGATTGAAGTGAAGTTTCTTATACATCATCAAACGCATTACTAAGTCTTAATTACGCGTCCATGAAGGTTGTTGGGTCCTCAATACACGTCGTTTCTAATCACTTCAAGTTAAAACCTTTAATGTGAAATGGATAACTTAGGTTCTAACCAAGAATCTTGTAACACTCACCTCATTTGCTTTATACGATCAACTCTTTTAGAACAAATCGATTGAAGTGAAGTTTCTTATACATCATCAAACGAATTACTAAGTCTTAATTACGCGTACATGAAGGTTGTTGGGTCCAAAATACACGTGTTTCTAATCACTTCAAGTTAAAACCTTTATTGTGAAATGGATAACTTAGATTCTAACAACAAGAATCTTGTAACACTCTACCTCATTTGCTTTATACGATCAACTCTTTTAGAACAAATCGATTGAAGTGAAGTTTGCTTATACATCATCAAACGCATTACTAAGTCTTAATTACGCTTCCATGAAGGTTGTTTGGTCCTCAATACACGTCGTTCTAATCACTTCAAGTTAAAACCTTGAATGTAAAATGGATAACTTAGGTTCTAACCACAAGTGTTGTCACACTCAATCTCATTTGCTTTATACAATGAACTCTTTTAGAATAAATCGATTAAAGTGTAGTTTCTTATACTATCATAAAACGCAGTACTAAGTCTTAGTACGCGCCATGAAGGTTGTTGGGTCCTCAATACACGTGTTTCTAATCACTTCAAGTTAAAACCTTAATGTGAAATGGATAACTTAGGTTCTAACCAAGAATCTTGTAACACTCAACCTCATTTGCTTTATACGATCAACTCTTTTAGAACAAATCGATTGAAGTGAAGTTTCTTATACATCATCAAACGCATTACTAAGTCTTAATTACGCGTCCATGAAGGTTGTTGGGTCCTCAATACACGTGTTTCTAATCACTTCAAGTTAAAACCTTTAATGTGAAATGGATAACTTAGGTTCTAACCAAGAATCTTGTAACACTCACCTCATTTGCTTTATACGATCAACTCTTTTAGAACAAATCGATTGAAGTGAAGTTCTTATACATCATCAACGCATTACTAAGTCTTAATTACGCGTCCATGAAGGTTGTTGGGTCCTCAATACACGTGTTCTAATCACTTCAAGTTAAAACCTTTAATGTGAAATGGATAACTTAGGTTCTAACCAAGAATCTTGTAACACTCAACCTCATTTGCTTTATACGATCAACTCTTTTAGAACAAATCGATTGAAGTGAAGTTTCTTATACATCATCAAACGCATTACTAAGTCTTAATTACGCGTCCATGAAGGTTGTTGGGTCCTCAATACACGTCGTTCTAATCACTTCAAGTTAAAACCTTAATGTGAAATGGATAACTTAGGTTCTAACCAAGAATCTTGTAACACTCAACCTCATTTGCTTTATACGATCAACTCTTTTAGAACAAATCGAATTGAAGTGAAGTTTCTTATACATCATCAAACGCATTACTAAGTCTTAATTACGCGTCCATGAAGGTTGTTGGGTCCTCAATACACTGCGTTCTAATCACTTCAAGTTAAAACCTTGAATGTGAAATGGATAACTTAGGTTCTAACCACAAGTCTTGTAACACTCAACCTCATTTGCTTTATACGATCAACTCTTTAGAACAAATCGACTGAAGTGAAGTTTCTTATACATCATCAAACGCATTACTAAGTCTTAATTACGCGTCCATGAAGGTTGTTGGGTCCTCAATACACGTCGTTCTAATCACTTAAAGTTAAAACATTGAATGTAAAATGGATAACTTAGGTTCTAACCACAAATCTTGTCACACTCAACCTCATTTGCTTTATACGATGAAGTCTTTTAGAACAAATTGATTGAAGTGAAGTTTCTTATACATCATTAAACGCATTACTAAGTCTTAATTACTGCGTCCATGAAGGTTGTTGGGTCCTCAATACACGTCGGTTCTAATCACTTCAAGTTAAAACCTTTAATGTGAATGGATAACTTAGGTTCTAACCAAGAATCTTGTAACACTCAACCTCATTTGCTTTATACGATCAACTCTTTTAGAACAAATCGATTGAAGTGAAGTTTCTATACATCATCAAACGCATTACTAGTCTTAATTACGCGTCCATGAAGGTTGTTGGGTCCTCAATACACGTGTTTCTAATCACTTCAAGTTAAAACCTTTAATGTGAAATGGATAACTTAGGTTCTAACCAAGAATCTTGTAACTACTCAACCTCATTTGCTTTATACGATCAACTCTTTTAGAACAAATCGATTGAAGTGAAGTTTCTTATACATCATCAAACGCATTACTAAGTCTTAATTACGCGTACATGAAGGTTGTTGGGTCCTAAATACACGTGTTCTAATCACTTCAAGTTAAACCTTTAATGTGAAATGGATAACTTAGGTTCTAACCAAGAATCTTGTAACAATCAACCTCATTTGCTTTATACGATCAACTCTTTTAGAACAAATCGATTGAAGTGAAGTTTCTTATACATCATCAAACGCATTACTAAGTCTTAATTATGCGTCCATGAAGGTTGTTGGGTCCTCAATACACGTCGTTCTAATCACTTCAAGTTAAAACCTTTAATGTGAAATGGATAACTTTGGTTCTAACCAAGAATCTTGTAATACTCAACCTCATTTGCTTTATACGATCAACTCTTTTAGAACAAATCGATTGAAGTGAAGTTTCATATACATCATCAAACGCATTACTAAGTCATATTTACGCGTCCATGAAGGTTTTTGGATCCTCAATACACGTCGTTCTAATCACTTCAAGTTAAAACGTTGAATGTGAAATAGATAACTTAGCTTCTAACCACAAGTCTTGTAACACTCAACCTCATTTGCTTTATACGATCAACACTTTTAGAACAAATCGATTGAAGTGAAGTTTCTTATACATCATCAAACGCATTACTAAGTCTTAATTACGCGTCCATGAAGGTTGTTGGGTCCTCAATACACGTCGTTCTAATCACTTCAAGTTAAAACCTTTAATGTGAAATGGATAACTTTTGTTCTAACCAAGAATCTTGTAATACTCAACCTCATTTGCTTTATACGATCACTCTTTTAGAACAAATCGATTGAAGTGAAGTTTCTTATACATCATCAAACGCATTACTAAGTCTATATTACGCGTCCATGAAGGTTGTTGGTCCTCAATACACGTGTTCTAATCACTTCAAGTTAAAACCTTTAATGTGAAATGGATAACTTAGGTTCTAACCAAGATCTTGTAACACTCAACCTCATTTGCTTTATACGATCAACTCTTTTAGAACAAATCGATTGAAGTGAAGTTTCTTATACATCATCAAACGCATTACTAAGTCTTATTTACGCGTCCATGAAGGTTGTTGGGTCCTCAATACACGTCGTTCTAATCACTTCAAGTTAAAACCTTGAATGTGAAATGGATAACTTAGGTTCTAACCACAAGTCTTGTAATACTTAACCTCATTTCCTTTATACAATCAACTCTTTTAGAACAAATCGATTGAAGTGAAGTTTCTTATACATCATCAAACGAATTACTAAGTCTTATTTACGCCTCCATGAAGGTTGTTGGGTCCTCAATACACGTCGTTCTAATCACTTCAAGTTAAAACCTTGAATGTGAAATGGATAACTTAGGTTCTAACCACAAGTATTGTCATTCTTAACCTCATTTGCTTTATACAATCAACTCTTTTAGAACAAATCGATAGACATGAAGTTTCTTATACATCATCAAACGCATTACTAAGTCTTAATTACGCGTCCATGAAGGTTGTTGGGTCCTCAATACACGTGTTTCTAATCACTTCAAGTTAAAACCTTTAATGTGAAATGGATAACTTAGGTTCTAACCAAGAATCTTGTAACACTCTACCTCATTTGCTTTATACGATCAACACTTTTAGAACAAATCGATTGAAGTGAAGATTCTTATACATCATCAAACGCATTACTAAGTCTTAATTACGCGTCCATGAAGGTTGTTGGGTCCTCAATACACGTGTTTCTAATTAATTCATGTTAAAACTATTAAAGTGAAATGAATAAATTAGGTTCTAACCAAAAATCTTGTAACACTCAACCTCATTTTCTTTATACGATCAACTCTTTTAGAAAAAATAGATTGAAGTGAAGTTTCTTATACATCATCAAATGCATTACTAAGCCTTAATTACGCGTCCATGAAGGTTGTTGGGTCCTCAATACACGTGGTTCTAATCATTTCAAGTTAAAACCTTAGATGTGAAATGGATAACTTAGGTTCTAACCACAAGTCTTGTAAAACTCAACCTCATTTGCTTTATACGATCAACTCTTTTAGAACAAATCGATTGAAGTGAAATTTCTTATAAATCATCAAACGCATTACTAAGTCTTAATTACGCGTCCATGAAGGTTGTTGGGTCCTCAATACACGTCGTTTTAATCACTTCAAGTTAAAACCTTGAATGTAAAGGTGATAACTTGGGTTCTAACCACAAGTGTTGTCACACTCAACCTCATTTGCTTTATACAATGAACCCTTTTAGAACAAATTGATTGAAGTGAAGTTTCTTATACATCATCAAACGCATTACTAAGTCTTAATTATGCGTCGATGATGGTTGTTGGGTCCTCAATACACGTCGTTCTAATCACTTCAAGTTAAAACCTTTAATGTGAAATGGATAACTTAGGTTCTAACAAAGAATCTTGTAACACTCAACCTCATTTGCTTTATACGATCAACTCTTTTTGAACAAATCGATTGAAGTGAAGTTTCTTATACATCATCAAACGCATTACTAAGTCTTAATTACGCGTCCATGAAGGTTGTTGGGTCCTCAATACACGTCGTTCTAATCACTTCAAGTTAAAACCTTAAATGTAAAATGGATAACTTAGGTTCTAACCAAGAATCTTGTAACACTCAATTTCATTTGCTTTATACGATCAACTGTTTTAGAACAAATCGATTGAAGTGAAGTTTCTTATACATCATCAAACGCATTACTAAGTCTTAATTACGCGTCCATGAAGGTTGTTGGGTCCTCAATACACGTGGTTCTAATCACTTCAAGTTAAAACCTTTAATGTGAAATGGATAACTTAGGTTCTAACCAAGAATCTTGTAACTACTCAACCTCATTTGCTTTATACGATCAACTCTTTTAGAACAAATCGATTGAAGTGAAGTTTCTTATACATCATCAAACGCATTACTAAGTCTTAATTACGCGTCCATGAAGGTTGTTGGGTCCTCAATACACGTCGTTTCTAATCACTTCAAGTAAAAACCTTTAATGTGAAATGGATAACTTAGGTTCTAACCAAGAATCTTGTAACACTCAACCTCATTTGCTTTATACGATCAACTCTTTTAGAACAAATCGATTGAAGTGAAGTTTCTTATACATCATCAAACGCATTACTAAGTCTTAATTACGCGTCCATGAAGGTTGTTGGGTCCTCAATACACGTGTTTCTAATCACTTCAAGTTAAAACCTTTAATGTGAAATGGATAACTTAGGTTCTAACCAAGATCTTGTAACACTCAACCTCATTTGCTTTATACGATCAACTCTTTTAGAACAAATCGATTGAAGTGAAGTTTCTTATACATCATCAAACGCATTACTAAGTCTTAATTACGCGTCCATGAAGGTTGTTGGGTCCTCAATACACGTGTTCTAATCACTTCAAGTTAAAACCTTTAATGTGAAATGGATAACTTAGGTTCTAACCAAGAATCTTGTAACACTCAACCTCATTTGCTTTATACGATCAACTCTTTTAGAACAAATCGATTGAAGTGAAGTTTCTTATACATCATCAAACGCATTACTAAGTCTTAATTACGCGTCCATGAATGTTGTTGGGTCCTCAAGACACGTGTTTCTAATCACTTCAAGTTAAAACCTTGAATGTGAAATTGATAACTTAGGTTCTAACCACAAGTCTTGTAACACTCAACCTCATTTGCTTTATACGATCAACTCTTTTAGAACAAATCGATTGAAGTGAAGTTTCTTATACATCATCAAACGCATTACTAAGTCTTAATTACGCGTCCATGAAGGTTGTTGGGTCCTCAATACACGTGGTTCTAATCACTTCAAGTTAAAACCTTAATGTGAAATGGATAACTTAGGTTCTAACCACGAAGTCTTGTAACACTCAACCTCATTTGCTTTATACGATCAACTCTTTTAGAACAAATCGATTGAAGTGAAGTTTCTTATACATCATCAAACGCATTACTAAGTCTTAATTACGCGTCCATGAAGGTTGTTGGGTCCTCAATACACGTGGTTCTAATCACTTCAAGTTAAAACCTTGAATGTGAAATGGATAACTTAGGTTCTAACCACAAGATCTTGTAACACTCAACCTCATTTGCTTTATACGATCAACACTTTTAGAACAAATCGATTGAAGTGAAATTTCTTATACATCATCAAACGCATTACTAAGTCTTAATTACGCGTCCATGAAGGTTGTTGGGTCCTCAATACACGTGGTTCTAATCACTTCAAGTTAAAACGTTTAATGTGAAATGATAACTTAGGTTCTAACCAAGAATCTTGTAATACTCAACCTCATTTGCTTTATACGATCAACTCTTTTAGAACAAATCGATTGAAGTGAAGTTTCTTATACATCATCAAACGCATTACTAAGTCTTAATTACGCGTCCATGAAGGTTGTTGGGTCCTCAATACACGTCGTTTTAATCACTTCAAGTTAAAACCTTGAATGTGAAAGGTGATAACTTAGGGTTCTAACCACAAGTCGTTGTCACACTCAACCTCATTTGCTTTATACAATGAACCCTTTTAGAACAAATTGATTGAAGTGAAGTTTCTTATACATCATCAAACGCATTACTAAGTCTTATCTACGCGTCCATGAAGGTTGTTGGGTCCTCAATACACGTCAATCTAATCACTTCAAGTTAAAACCTTGAATGTGAAATGGATAACATAGGTTCTAACCACACAACTTGTAACACTCAACTTCATTTTCTTTATACGATCAACTCTTTTAGAACAAATCGATTGAAGTTAAATTTCTTATACATCATCGAATGCATTAGTAAGTCTTAATTCCGCATCCATGAAGGTTGTTGGGTCCTCAATACACGTCGTTCTAATCACTTAAAGTTAAAACATTGAATGTAAAATGGATAACTTAGGTTCTAACCACAAGTCTTGTAACACTCAACCTCATTTTCTTTATACATTGAACTCTTTTAGAACAAATTGATTGAAGTGAAGTTTATTATATATCATCAAACGCATTACTAAGTCTTAATTACGCGTCCATGAAGGTTGTTGGGTCCTCAATACACGTGGTTCTAAACACTTCAAGTTAAAACCTTTAATGTGAAATTGATAACTTAGGTTCTAACCAAGAATCTTGTAACAATCAACCTCATTTGCTTTATACGATCAACTCTTTTAGAACAAATCGATTTTAGTGAAGTTTCTTATACATCATCAAACGCATTACTGAGTCTTAATTACGCCTCCATGAAGGTTGTTGGGTCCTAAATACACGTGTTTCTAATCACTTCAAGTTAAAACTTTTAATGTGAAATAGATAACTTAGGTTCTAACACAGAATCTTGTAACACTCAACCTCATTTTCTTTATACGATCAACTCTTTTAGAACAAATCAATTGAAATGAAGTTTCTTATACATCATCAAACGCATTACTAAGTCTTAATTACGCGTCCATGAAGGTTGTTGGGTCCTCAATACATGTCGTTCTAATCACTTCAAGTTAAAACCTTGAATGTGAAATGGATAACTTAGGTTCTAACCACACGTCTTGTACCACTCAACTTCATTTTCTTTATACGATCAACTCTTTTAGAACAAATCGATTGAAGTAAAATTTCTTATACATCATCTAATGCATTACTAAGTCTTAATTACGCGTCCATGAAGGTTGTTGGGTCCTCAATACACGTCGTTCTAATCACTTAAAGTTAAAACATTGAATGTAAAATGGATAACTTAGGTTCTAACCACAAATCTTGTCACACTCAACCTCATTTGCTTTATACGATGAAGTCTTTTAGAACAAATTGATTGAAGTGAAGTTTCTTATACATCATTAAACGCATTACTAAGTCTTAATTATGCGTCCATGATGGTTGTTGGGTCCTTAATACACGTGGTTCTAATCACTTCAAGTTAAAACCTTTAATGTGAAATGGATAACTTAGGTTGTAACCAAGAATCTTGTAACACTCAACCTCTATTGCCTTATACGATCAACTCTTTTAGAACAAATCGATTTTAGTGAAGTTTCTTATACATCATCAAACGCATTACTATGTCTTAATTACGCCTCTATGAAGGTTGTTGGGTCCTCAATACACGTGTTTCTATTCACTTCAAGTTAAAACCTTTAATGTGAAATGGATAACTTAGGTTCTAACCAAGAATCTTGTAACACTCAACCTCATTTTCTTTATACGATCAACTCTTTTAGAACAAATCGATTGAAGTGAAGTTTCTTATACATCATCAAACGCATTACTAAGTCTTAATTACGCGTACATGAAGGTTGTTGGGTTCTAAATACACGTGTTTCTAATCACTTCAAGTTGAAACCTTTAATGTGAAATGGATAACTTAGGTTCTAACACAAAATCTTGTAACACTCAACCTCATTTTCTTTATACGATCAACTCTTTTAGAACAAATCGATTGAAGTGAAGTTTCTTATACATCATCAAATGCATTACTAAGTCTTAATTACAAGTACATGAAAGTTGTTGGGTCCTAAATACACGTGTTTCTAATCACTTCAAGTTAAAACCTTTAATGTGAAATTGATAACTTAGGTTCTAACCAAGAATCTTGTAACACTCAATCTCATTTGCTTTATACGATCAACTCTTTTAGAACAAATCGATTGAAATGAAGTTTCATATACATCATCACACGCATTACTAAGTCTTAATTACGCGTCCATGAAGGTGTTGGGTCCTCAATACACGTGTTCTAATCACTTCAAGTTAAAACCTTTAATGTGAAATTGATAACTAGGTTCTAACCAAGAATCTTGTAACACTCAACTCATTGCTTTATACGATCAACTCGTTTTAGAACAAATCGATTGAAGTGAAGTTTCTTATACATCATCAAACGCATTACTAAGTCTTAATTACGCGTCCATGAAGGTTGTTGGGTCCTCAATACACGTGGTTCTAATCACTTCAAGTTAAAACCTTAATGTGAAATTGATAACTTAGGTTCTAACCAAGAATCTTGTAATACTCAACTCATTTGCTTTATACGATCACTCTTTTAGAACAAATCGATTGAAGTGAAGTTTCTTATACATCATCAAACGCATTACTAAGTCTTAATTACGCGTCCATGAAGGTGTTGGGTCCTCAATACACGTGGTTCTAATCACTTCAAGTTAAAACCTTTAAGTGAAATGGATAACTTAGGTTCTAACCAAGAATCTTGTAACACTCAACCTCATTTGCTTATACGATCAACTCTTTTAGAACAAATTGATTGAAGTGAAGTTTCTTATACATCATCAAACGCATTACTAAGTCTTAATTATGCGTCCATGATGGTTGTTGGGTCCTCAATAGACGTCGTTCTAATCACTTCAATTTAAAACCATTAATGTGAAATGGATAACTTTGGTTCTAACCAAGAATCTTGTAACACTCAACCTCATTTGCTTTATACAATCAACTCTTTTAGAACAAATCGATTGAAGTGAAGTTTCTTATACATCATCAAATGCATTACTAAATCTTAATTACGCGTCCATGAAGGTTGTTGGGTCCTCAATACACGACGTTCTTATCACTCAAGTTAAAACCTTGAATGTAAAATGGATAACTTAGGTTCTAACCACAAGTGTTGTCACACTCAACCTCATTTGCTTTATACAATGAACTCTTTTAGAAAGAATCGATTGAAGTGAAGTTTCTTACATATCATCAAACGCATTACTAAGTCTTAGTTACGCGACCATGAAGGTTGTTGGGTCCTCAATACACGTGTTTCTAAACACTTCAAGTTAAAACCTTTAATGTGAAATGGATAACTTTGGTTCTAACCAAGAATCTTGTAACACTCAACCTCATTTGCTTCATACAATCAACTCTTTTAGAACAAATCGATTTTAGTGAAGTTTCTTATACATCATAAAACGCATTACTAAGTCTTAATTACGCCTCTATGAAGGTTGTTGGGTCCTCAATACACGTGTTTCTATTCACTTCAAGTTAAAACCTTTAAAGTGAAATGGATAACTTAGGTTCTAACCAAGAATCTTGTAACACTCAACCTCATTTTCTTTATACGATCAACTCTTTTAGAACAAATCGATTGAAGTGAAGTTTGTTATACATCATCAAACGCATTACTAAGTCTTAATTACGCGTAAATGAAGGTTGTTGGGTCCTAAATACACTTGTTTCTAATCACTTCAAGTTGAAACCTTTAATGTGAAATGGATAACTTAGGTTCTAACACAAAATCTTGTAACACTCAACCTCATTTTCTTTATACGATCAACTCTTTTAGAACAAATCGATTGAAGTGAAGTTTCTTATACATCATCAAATGCATTACTAAGTCTTAATTACGCGTATATGAAGGTTGTTGGGTCCTAAATACACGTGTTTCTAATCACTTCAAGTTAAAACCTTTAATGTGAAATTGATAACTTAGGTTCTAACCTAGAATCTTGTAACACTCAATCTCATTTGCTTTATACGATCAACTCTTTTAGAACAAATCGATTGAAGTGAAGTTTCATATACATCATCAAACGCATTACTAAGTCCTAATTACGCGTCCATGAAGGTTGTTGGGTCCTCAATACACGTGGTTCTAATCACTTCAAGTTAAAACCTTTAATGTGAAATTGATAACATAGGTTCTAACCAAGAATCTTGTAACACTCAACTCCATTTGCTTTATACGATCAACTGTTATAGAACAAATCGATTGAAGTGAAGTTTCTTATACATCATCAAACGCATTACTAAGTATTAATTACGCGTCCATGAAGGTTGTTGGGTCCTCAATACACGTGGTTCTAATCACTTCAAGTTAAAACCTTTAATGTGCAATTGATAACTTAGGTTCTAACCAAGAATCTTGTAACACTCAACCTCATTTGCTTTATACGATCAACTCTTTTAGAACAAATCGATTGAAGTGAAGTTTCTTATACATTATCAAACGCATTACTAAGTCTTAATTACGCGTCCATGAAGGTTGTAACCTTGAATGTAAAATGGATAACTTAGGTTCTAACCAAAAGTGTTGTCACACTCAACCTCATTTGCTTTATACAATGAACTCTTTTAGAACAAATTGATTGAAGTGAAGTTTCTTATACATCATTAAACGCATTACTAAGTCTTAATTATGCGTCCATGATGGTTGTTGGGTCCTCAATACACGTCGTTCTAATCACTTCAAGTTAAAACCATTAATGTGAAATGGATAACTTTGGTTCTAACCAAGAATCTTGTAACACTCAACCTCATTTCCTTTATACGATCAACTCTTTTAGAACAAATCGATTGAAGTGAAGTTTCTTATACATAATCAAATGCATTACTAAATCTTAATTACGCGTCCATGAAGGTTGTTGGGTCCTCAATACACGTCGTTCTAATCACTTCAAGTTAAAACCTTGAATGTAAAAAGGATAACTTAGGTTCTAACCACAAGTGTTGTCACAGTCAACCTCATTTGCTTTATACAATGAACTCTTTTAGAAAGAATCGATTGAAGTGAAGTTTCTTATATATCATAAAACGCAGTACTAAGTCTTAGTTACGCGACCATGAAGGTTGTTGGGTCATCAATACACGTGTTTCTAAACACTTCAAGTTAAAACCTTTAATGTGAAATGGATAACTTTGGTTCTAACCAAGAATCTTGTAATACTCAACCTCATTTGCTTCATACGATCAACTCTTGTAGAACAAATCGATTTTAGTGAAGTTTCTTATACAACATCAAACGCATTACTAAGTCTTAATTACGCCTCTATGAAGGTTGTTGGGTCCTCAATACACGTGTTTCTAATCACTTCAAGTTAAAACCTTTAATGTGAAATGGATAACTTAGGTTCTAACCAAGAATCTTGTAACACTCAACCTCATTTGCTTTATACGATCAACTCTTTTAGAACAAATCGATTGATGTGAAGTTTCTTATACATCATCAAACGCATTACTAAGTCTTAATTATGCGTCCATGAAGGTTGTTGGGTCCTCAATACACGTCGTTCTAATCACTTCAAGTTAAAACCTTAAATGTGACATGGATAACTTAGGTTCTAACCACAAGTCTTGTAAAACTCAACCTCATTTGCTTTATATTATCAACTCTTTTAGAACAAATCGATTGAAGTGAAGCTTCTTATACATCATCAAATGCATTACTAAGTCTTAATTTTGCGTACATGAAGGTTGTTGGGTCCTAAATACACGTGTTTCTAATCACTTCAAGTTAAAACCTTTAATGTGAAATTGATAACTTAGGTTCTAACCAAGAATCTTGTAACACTCAATCTCATTTGCTTTATACGATAAACTCTTTTAGAACAAATCGATTGAAGTGAAGTTTCATATACATCATCGAACGCATTACTAAGTCTTAATTACGCGTCCATGAAGGTTGTTGGGTCCTCAATACACGTGTTTCTAATCACTTCAAGTTAAAACCTTTAATGTGAAATTGATAACATAGGTTCTAACTAAGAATCTTGTAACACTCAACTCCATTTGCTTTATACGATCAACTGTTTTAGTACAAATCGATTGAAGTGAAGTTTCTTATACATCATCAAACGCATTACTAAGTCTTAATTACGCGTCCATGAAGGTTGTTGGGTCCTCAATACAAGTGGTTCTAATCACTTCATGTTAAAATCTTTAATGTGCAATTGATAACTTAGGTTCTAACCAAGAATCTTGTAATACTCAACCTGATATGAACCTAAGATATTAGAGATCTTAGACCCAACACGCAATACGGAATTCAAAGGGAATAATGCCTTTATTGATTCAAAAGAATAAGAAGAAGGAACTTGACCCCAATCGATAGATAGCGATGGAACCAAAGTTATCAGAAAAAGTAGCTAGACCCGAACCAAACTCGTTGGTTGAACCTAAGCTATCAAGTTCGATCTTTTCAAGAATACACTTGAAGAAGATCAAGTTCTAATCCAAGAACTCAAGAAGAGAATTATAAGGATCTCACCTCAAAGCAAAAGCTTAATAAAAATCAATTCATTCAAAAGTCCCTAAAATCTATTACAAGCCTCCCTTAAATAGGCAAAGGGATAAAACTAATAAGGTAATAACATAATTAGAAATAATCAAAATATCCTAATTAGACAATAGGAAAGTTTCCAAAAATAAGAGAAGGAAAATTGGAAAGTGGTGCAAGTGGATGGTGGCCGCGGAACTTAGGTTTAAGTAACGTGAGTCTCGAGTTTAATTCAGATTGTGGGCCTAGCCCAATGGTGTGGCACTTGTAAGAACTTTGAAGTTAAAAACTCTTGGGCTAGAGTAGTGCCATGTTGGGTGACCATGTGGGAAGTCTTTATTTTTGAGACTTCGTTTTGGGCTTCGTTTTGGGCTTCTTTTCCAGTCCTTGCTTCTTCATCAACACTTAGTAATATTATTGCTCGTTGCACATTTTGTGATGATTCCTTTTCTTGGATGTCTTTGATTAAAATTTGTAGTCTTTTGTTTATTTTCTTCGTTCTTGATCTCGTCATTGGTCCTCCTATATTCATCAATGGATCTTGGCTCCCTATTGCTTCTTGATTGTCCTTAGTTGCTCCTTTGACTACATCACAACCTCATTTGCTTTATACGATCAACTCTTTTAGAACAAAACGATTGAAGTGAAGTTTCTTATACATTATCAAACGTATTACTAAGTCTTAATTACGCGTCCATGAAGGTTGTTGGGTCCTCAATACACGTGTTTCTAATCACTTCAAGTTAAAACCTTTAATATGAAATGAATAACTCAGGTTCTAACCAAGAATCTTGTAACACTCAACCTCATTTGCTTTATACGATCAACTCTTTTAGAACAAATCGATTGAAGTGAAGTTTCTTATACATTATCAAACGAATTACTAAGTCTTAATTACGCGTCCATGAAGGTTGTTGGGTCCTCAATACACGTGTTTCTAATCACTTCAAGTTAAAACCTTTAATGTGAAATGGATAACTTTGGTTATAACCAAGAATCTTGTAACACTCAACCTCATTTGCTTTATACGATCAACTCTTTTAGAACAAATCGATTGAAGTGAAGTTTCTTATACATCATCAAACGCATTACTAAGTCTTAATTACGCGTCCATGAAGGTTGTTGGGTCCTCAATACACGTGGTTCTAATCACTTCAAGTAAAAACCTTTAATGTGAAATTGATAACTTAGGTTCAAACCAAGAATCTTGTAACACTCAATCTCATTTGCTTTATACGATCAACTCTTTTAGAACAAATCGATTGAAGTGAAGTTTCTTATACATCATCAAACGCATTACTAAGTCTTATTTACGCCTCCATGAAGGTTGTTGTGTCCTCAATACACGTGGTTCTAATCACTTCAAGTTAAAACCTTTAATGTGAAATTGATAACTTAGGTTCTAACCAAGAATCTTGTAACACTCAATTTCATTTGCTTTATACGATCAACTGTTTTAGAACAAATCGATTGAAGTGAAGTTTCTTATACATCATCAAATGCATTACTAAGTCTTAATTACGTGTCCATGAAGGTTGTTGGGTCCTCAATACACGTGGTTCTAATTACTTCAAGTTAAAACCTTTAATGTGAAATTGATAACTTAGGTTCTAACCAAGAATCTTGTAATACTTAACCTCATTTGCTTTATACGATCAACACTTTTAGAACAAATCGATTGAAGTGAAGTTTCTTATACATAATCAAACACATTACTAAGTCTTACTTACGCGTCCATGAAGGTTGTTGGGTCCTCAATACACGTGTTTCTAATCATTTCAAGTTAAAATCTTTAATGTGAAATGGATAACTTAGTTTCTAACCAAGAATCTTGTAACACTTAACCTCATTTGCTTTATACGATCAACTCTTTTAGAACAAATCGATTGAAGTGAAGTTTCTTATACATCATCAAACGCATTACTAAGTCTTAATTACGCGTCCATGAAGGTTGTTGGGTCCTCAATACACGTCGTTCTAATCACTTCAAGTTAAAACCTTGAATGTAAAAT
Source organism: Begonia masoniana (assembly GCA_022432975.1). Lineage (NCBI taxonomy): Eukaryota > Viridiplantae > Streptophyta > Magnoliopsida > Cucurbitales > Begoniaceae > Begonia > Begonia masoniana. The sequence continues at coordinate 7,998,471 of CM039513.1, read as the reverse complement.
GGATAACTTAGGTTCTAACCACAAGTGTTGTCACACTCAACCTCATTTGGTTTATACAATGAACTCTTTTAGAACAAATTGATTGAAGTGAAGTTTCTTATACATCATCAAACGCATTACTAAGTCTTAATTAGGCATCCATGAAGGTTGTTAGGTCCTCAATACACGTGGTTCTAATCACTTCAAGTTAAAACCTTTAATGTGAAATGGATAACTTAGGTTCTAACCAAGAATCTTGTAACTCTCAACCTCATTTGCTTTATACGATCAACTCTTTCAGAACAAATCGATTGAAGTGAAGTTTCTTATACATCATCAAACGCATTACTAAGTCTTAAACACGCGTCCATAAAGTTTGTTTGGTCCTCAATACACGTCGTTCTAATCACTTCAAGTTAAAAACTTGAATGTGAAATGGATAACTTAAGTTCTAACCACAAGTCTTGTAACACTCAACCTCATTTTCTTTATACGATCAACTCTTTTAGAACAAATCGATTGAATTGAAATTTCTTATACATCATCAAACGCATTACCAAGTCCTAATTACGTGTCCATGAAGGTTGTTGGGTCCTCAATATTCGTGGTTCTAATCACTTCAATTTAAAAACATTAATGTGAAGTGGATAACTTAGGTTCTAACCACAAGTCTTGTAACAGTCAACCTCATTTGCTTTACACGATCAAATCTTTTAGAACAAATCGATTGAAGTGAAGTTTCTTATACATCATCAAACGCATTACTAAGTCTTAATTACGCGTACATGAAGGTTGTTGGGTCCTCAATACACGTGGTTCTAATCACTTCAAGTTAAAACCTTGAATGTGAAATGGATAACTTAGGTTCTAACCACAAGTCTTGTAACACTCAACCTCATTTGCTTTATACGATCAACACTTTTAGAACAAATCGATTGAAGTGAAATTTCTTATACATCATCAAACGCATTACTAAGTCTTAATTACGCGTCCATGAAGGTTGTTGGGTCCTCAATACACGTGGTTCTAATCACTTCAAGTTAAAACGTTTAATGTGAAATTGATAACTTAGGTTCTAACCAAGAATCTTGTAATACTCAACCTCATTTGCTTAATACGATCAACTCTTTTAGAACAAATCGATTGAAGTGAAGTTTCTTATACATCATCAAACGCATTACTAAGTCTTAATTACGCGTCCATGAAGGTTGTTGGGTCCTCAATACACGTGTTTCTAATCACTTCAAGTTAAAACCTTTAATGTGAAATGGATAACTTAGGTTCTAACCAAGAATCTTGTAACACTCAACCTCATTTGCTTTATACGATCAACTCTTTTAGAACAAATCGATTGAAGTGAAGTTTCTTATACATTATCAAACAAATTACTAAGTCTTAATTACTCGTCCATGAAGGTTGTTGGGTCCTCAATACATGTGGTTCTAATCACTTCATGTTAAAACCTTTAATGTGAAATGGATAACTTAGGTTCTAACCAAGAATCTTGTAACACTCAACCTCATTTGCTTTATACGATCAACTATTTTAGAACAAATCGATTGAAGTGAAGTTTCTTATGCATCATCAAACGCATTACCAAGTCTTAATTACGCATCCATGAAGGTTGTTGGGTCCTCAATACACGTCGTGATGCAAACCTCAACAAACTTGTTGTGAGACCCAACGTCAATAGATGGAATCAACTTCAGGATCGCCCAATAGTAGTTTCTATGTATAGTAACTAATGACCCCGTGGTTACTGTGACAACCAAAAACCAATAGTATCAAGAAAGAGATGTTGACCCCGTTGCTATGGAAGAGCAAGAAACCAATATTATAAGGGTTGGAAATCAAGTGGTTGCACTTGAAATTTTCGCAAGTTCTACAGAAGAACAGTTTGGAGGAAATTCTCACAAGATAATTCTCATTCTAATGTATCTTACAATGAAGAACTCCCAAGTATTTATAGGCTTACAAGAATAGTCTAGAATAGGCATTAAATAGCCTTGAAAACATAAGAAAGAACTTTGCTGCTAATATGGTCTAGGTTCATCCTTCTTTGGAAACCATAAATACACCCTTTGCCCTTCTCTATGACAATATTAAATGCCTAGTGGATGTCACTTCGAAATTACTTCTTCTAGAGCCTTCTTTGCTGAATTTGGGCTTAATAAAACTCCATTTGTATTTGTAACACATTAATAACTTTAAAGCTCATTTCTTCTAGAGGTCTTGGTTCTTTAAATAAGTTATTTAGGACTTCTTCTTGAAGCTTCTTGCCCCGAGCTCTAGTGATAGGTCCATTTGGTATTTTCAACTCCATTAAGTCTTCTTCTTGGCCCAATTCTTCGTCAATGCCATCCTTGCCCACATCGTTCTCCCTCTCTTGAAAAGGATTCGTCCTCGAATCTGGACCTACATAGAAAGGAGAGAGGTCAGTTACATTAAAAGTAGCACTCACTTGATAATCAGCTGGTAGATTGATGATATAAGCATTATCATTAATCTTTTCCAAAACTTGGAATGGTCCATCTCCACGAGGATTGAGTTTACACTTTCTTTGTTGGGGAAAACGTTCTTTACGAAAATGAACCCAAACCAAATCTCCTTGTTGAAAAGTGATGTGCTTTCTTCCTTTGTTTGCATGGGCAGCAGCTTGCTCATTCCGTTTGATGATATGCTGACGTGCGTCTTCATGAAGTTTCTTTACCAATTCTGCCTTCTTCTTCCCATCTAGGCTAATGGTCTCATTAATAGGCAATGGAAGTAAATCCAATGGAGTTAATGGATTAAAACCATAAACTAATTTCAAAAGGAGAATAAGAAGTAGAAGAATGCATTGTTCTATTGTAAGCAAACTCAATAAAATGAATACAATCTTCCCATGATTTTAAATGGTTCTTTATTACTGCTCGTAAAAGAGTTCCTAGGGTCCTGTTTACAACCTCGGTTTGTCCATCGGTTTGTGGGTGACAAGTAGTAGAAAATAGCAAAGTTGTCCCTAACTTACCCCACAGAACTCGCCAAAAATGGCTAAGAAACTTAGTGTCTCGATCACTAACTATTGTTTTTGGAACACCATGAAGACGAACTACTTCCTTAAAGAATAACTGAGCTATATGAGTGGCATCTTCTCTTTTATTACATGGGATAAAATGAGCTGTCACGACCCTTTCCTGTATCCTAGTGAAATTTTTTTTTTTTTTTTTACACTTTTAACTTTAACTGTACTTAAGGCGGAAATCTCAATCTCAATCGGAATCGGAATTGAAATCGAAGTTCATTTAGTAAATCGTTTAAAACCATTATTAAAACAATTAAAACTTAAAAGCAAACAAAACATTTAAAACTATTAATTAATAAATAAAATCTTTTATATATATATATATAAAACAACATGGCGATCAGTCGCCCAAAAAGGGGGCGACTGATCGCCCCTGGGCGATTGCAACAGGCGAACAATCGCCTGTTGCTAATCGCCCTGTGGCGATTGATCGCCACGCTCTTTGGATTTCTCCAGAGAGCAGCGACCTGCGAGTGACCAAGAGGCGATTGCTCGCCTCCTAGAGGCGAGCAATCGGCAGGCTCTCTGGAATTCCTCCAGAGAGCCGAGCTCCTTTCTCCCCCCTTTTTCTTTTCTTTTCTTTTCTTCACCCTTACACTCCCTGCACTTCACATACATAATCCAAAACGCACAACACACAAAACACTACAACTTCTTCCCTTTCTCACCCAAAATCTTCACCCAATCTTTACATATCTCCATAAAATACTCTCCAAACCTAACATTAAACATAATCGAATTTCATAAAAATGAACCACGTGGTTCCGTTTAAAAGTTTAACATTTCCTTCCTGTTTGAAAAACATCAAAACACTATAAAACACAGTACGTAATCTATTCAATCGCCATACATCCAAAATGTAATACAATCTACGATCAATCTATCAAATCCATAATTAACCCAACATCATCCAAAAACTCTCAAAAACACCTAACCGTGAGTCAACCAGCCCTGCCAAAACATGCTCCGCCGCCACGAGCTCTGTCACGACCCTAACACTGTACCCTTATTTACCCTTAAATTACCATACAGTTTTTCTTTTTTTTTATCCTTAGCGTTTATGTGGAAAACAATTTAAAATCAATTGATTAAAACGTTTAAAGCAATTACAAAACAATTATTTAAAACAATACGTACTCAAACACCTACAAAATACAACCTCACCATTTCACTAACACAACTCTATCTATACCACAATTTCTATCCACCTCACAAACATACACTTCACAATACAACTTAACATCAAGCACCCGATACTCATACGTCTTCCGAAATACCACCACAAAACCGACTCGAAACACAACTATAACAAAGTACATTTTCACGAAAATAAACTGCGTGGTTCCGTTTGAAAGTTTAACATATCCTCCTGTTTTAAAATCACAAAACAGTCCAGATATCTTCAATAAAATACTTTTCAAAACAGTTTATCAAAACATCAAACAATTAACTATCCAGAACCAAACATCCTAATATGTTCTATCTGTACAATTTTCATATCTACCAATTTTCCCCAAAACATTTACCTACGTCCCCACGGGTCAAAATCACACCAACTGCGCCAGCGCACTCCCACGGGCATCCTTCTTCAACCAGCATGATCATCTAACAGAGGAACGTCTTCCTCACCAGTTTCGGGTTCACCTACACCATAAGGACGCCTATGAGAATAAATCTCAGTAAATTCTACGTAAATGACAATGCATGAACATGTATATGCAATTTTCATAAATTCCTATGCATTTATTTATCATATCATGCATTCATTTATCATATCATGCATTCATTTATCATATAGTCATCTCATGTAAGTCGTCTCATGTCAGTCATCATAGTCATCTCGTTTTAGTCGTCTCGTTTTTGTCGTCATAGTCGTCTCATTTTTCAATTCATTCATTCATTCATTTATCAGATAGTCATCTCATTTTTCAGTTCATACATTCATTTCATTTATCATGTCATACATTCATTCATCATATCATATAGTCATCTCATGTAAGTCGTCTCATTTAGTCATCTTAGTCGTCTCATTTTAGTCATCTTAGTCGTCTCATTTCGTTTACATTTCACTTTACTTTGATTCATTTCTTTCACTTTACTTTCATTCATTTCTTTCACTTTACTTTCATTCATTTCTTTTCATTAACTCGTGCATAAATCCATTTTTCATGACTTTTATAAAACAGTGATGCATGACAGTAAAAGCATAACATAAACATACATCGTGCATACCATCACACAATACAAGTATAACCTATAAAATGCCTAACCCTAAACTACCCAACCAAAGCAAATAAACACACATAACTCCAAATATTCTCGACAACGTAATACGACATATGGTGTAGGCCTATCGGCCACAGCAAGTCACGAGAACTTACCTATCTTCTGTAGCTCGCCGAGTTTAGCACCTCACGTCACCTATGGCTCGACCTATGACAAACATCCAAGCTTCATTAAATCAAGCTTACATTCACCAATTTACTCTCAAACTACTATTTCAAGCCTAATACAACTAAAACCTAACTAAACGGGCCACTAATTTGGGTTCGGTAAAAACTGACCCGAAACTTCAAACGTGCATAACTTTTGCGTCAGTTATCGGAATCGAACGATTCCAGCGGCCACGTACTCCTCTAATAACCTATTTTAATCTGACAAAAGGAATTTTAAAACAAACAATTCTAACTAGGTCAAAAATCCAAAAACCCGAATCTGCCATAAACCGGGAATTTCACCATTTTCGGTTTTCCATCAATTCTCATCAATTTCTTCACCAATCAACCACTCACACCCTCAATTAACATAAACAATCAAAATTCAAAGGCTACACACACCAAAACCCGAAATCTCCAAATCGGGTTCTCTGATTTTTCACTCAATTCGGGCTCATCACAGCCAGGCGATGGAAGCCGGTCCAAGGGTTGGCAAACCCACGCCGGAAGCAGCCCATTTCAGCCGGCGATCGGAGCACAAAGTCGCTCCTCACCCTCGGCCACGAACGAACCGAAACAGGGCACAAAAGGGGACTTACCGTTCAATTCGTGCGCGGAGAAGGGCCGAAGTCTGCTCGTCGCCGTCGTCTGGCCGGAAAACATCGAAAGTCGGCGGTGATTGCTCCGCCGATCGTCGCCGGTGCCTCGTCTCTCCCCTGCTTCCTCTCGGCGTCGGGCACGAACGAGAACAACAGAATGGCAAAGCCATTCTGTTGTTTTATTTTATTATTTAATAATAATAATAATAATAATAATATAATAATAATAATAATCAATAATAATTCCTATTAAAACATTAATAACATGACATTTACCGTTTTGCCCTCCCGTATATTCCGACCATTTCGACTTTCGGTAAATCTCGTTCTTAAATGATAACTCACGGCTTAATTTCACGAACCTAATTTAATAAACATTTTAGTTCAACCAATTTATTCACTTTTAATTATTTTACCTTTTTATTATTTTCTCTTCAATTCTTTAGATTAATTAAACTGAGGAAAAATTCTCGGGTGTTACAATCCACCCACCTTAATTAAAATTTTGTCCTCAAAATTTGACTTAGCTTGCAGTCCTTGGCATTACTATCTCATGTCTTGCGACCTTATACTATGATTTAAAATCGCTCCGTTCTTTTCAAGTCACCTTTCTCCATCCCTCCAAAATTCTGAACTCGCCACACAAGGGCTTTGATTCTAGCCCATACTTAGGTTCAATCTCTATGGTTCTAAACTAGAATCCCTAAAACCAAATGACGCATCGTTAACCTCCTAACCACGTCTACTGTGTTTGATTTGATTAACCAAGTCCTTGGTTGTGCACCACGTGCTAATAATCCTCACGTCTCAAATTTTTAATATCCCAATTGCATTAATATGCACTTAAATAATTTACACACACGTTAGTTTCCACTTAATCGTCCATAAGTTAAACTTCCTTTACTCTTTTGACTTGGCTTTATGATGTAGTCAAAGGAGCAACTAAGGACAATCAAGAAGCAATAGGGAGCCAAGATCCGTTGATGAATATAGGAGGACCAATGACGAGATCAAGAACGAAGAAAATAAACAAAAGGCTACAAATTTTAATCAAAGACATCCAAGAAAAGGAATCATCACAAAATGTGCAACGAGCAATAATATTACTAAGTGTTGATGAAGAAGCAAGGACTGGAAACGAAGCCCAAAACGAAGTCTCAAAAATAAAGACTTCCCACATGGTCACCCAACATGGCACTACTCTAGCCCAAGAGTTTTTAACTTCAAAGTTCTTACAAGTGCCACACCATTGGGCTAGGCCCACAATCTGAATTAAACTCGAGACTCACGTTACTTAAACCTAAGTTCCGCGGCCACCATCCACTTGCACCACTTTCCAATTTTCCTTCTCTTATTTTTGGAAACTTTCCTATTGTCTAATTAGGATATTTTGATTATTTCTAATTATGTTATTACCTTATTAGTTTTATCCCTTTGCCTATTTAAGGGAGGCTTGTAATAGATTTTGGGGACTTTTGAATGAATTGATTTTTATTAAGCTTTTGCTTTGAGGTGAGATCCTTATAATTCTCTTCTTGAGTTCTTGGATTAGAACTTGATCTTCTTCAAGTGTATTCTTGAAAAGATCGAACTTGATAGCTTAGGTTCAACCAACGAGTTTGGTTCGGGTCTAGCTGCTTTTTCTGATAACTTTGGTTCCATCGCTATCTATCGATTGGGGTCAAGTTCCTTCTTCTTATTCTTTCGAATCAATAAAGGCATTATTCCCTTTGAATTCCGTATTGCGTGTTGGGTCTAAGATCTCTAATATCTTAGGTTCATATCATTTGGTATCAGAGAGAAGGTTCTTCGATTCAAAGAAGCTATCTTTATCATTCTTGTTATTCTTCTTTTCTTCTCCACAAAACCTTTCGATTATTCTATTTTTCGTTTTAGATCAAAAAAAAAAAAAATTCGAAAAAAAAAAAAAAAAAAATTCCGAAAATTCAAAAAAAAAAAAAAAGCTCTCGGTTGTTAATAACGAGAAACTTCTTTTGTACTGCCAATCGAGAAAGACATATCTTTGCTTGTCTCGAACCCTAGCATCCGAATCTCAAGTCGGATTTCTATTTCTGCAAGTTTGCCGGGTTTCAAAAAAAATTCGTGAGAATACCTCATTAGTATCGAGGATTCACAACCGGAAACTATTCAAGCTTCTCAAAACGTTATATCCAGGGATCGATTCTAGCAAACACCTTTAGTGGTTTGACTTTAATCTATTCTCGAAAGTTGGATTTTAAGTTTGAAAGTTTGAAATTTTCACGTTATACTTGTTGGATTACATCTTGATTGGGTTCTAACTTTAAGAACCTAAAGAAGAGATTGAGTGGTAAAAGACAAGAGTGTGAGATTATCTTATAAAAGTCAAAATTTCGAGCGAAACACGAGTGAAGTGACATTGAACGAGTGTAAACACGTGAGGGAGAGGAGAGGTCCATTTAAATTTCTGCATTTCAATTCAGTTATTTAAATTTCTGTATTTCGATTCAGTCATTTAAATTTCCGCATTTCAATTCAGTCATTTAAATTTCCGCATTTCAATTCAGTTATTTAGATTTTTATTTCGCAATTTACCTTTTGCGTTATTTATTGAAAAAAAAAAGAAAAGAAAAATTCGGAATCATGAGCGAAGAGGAGAATGAGATTGATATAAAAATGTTCATGAGGGCCATACACGATCAATACGAGGCTCTTAATCGAAGGATGGAACGTTTGGAGATACCGTCACCTACCAATCCTCGTGAAAAAAAGTTTGACGACTACTATGACCATGATGAAAAACCATACCGAAAGGAAAGATACGATAGGAACGATCGAGAAGATGGAGATCTTAGTGATATCAAGATTAACATCCCAGCCTTTCAAGGGAAAAGTGATCCCGAAGCCTATTTGGAATGGGAAAGGAAAGTCGATTCTTTACTCGAATATCGAAAATACACGGAGGAAAAAAAGGTTAGGTTGGTCACAATGGAGTTCACCGATTATGCCAGCATTTGGTGGGATCAACTAGTCAGAACTCGGAGACGAAACGGAGAAACCCCAATCCGCACATGGGAAAGTGTAAAAACAATTATGAGAAAAAGGTACGTCCCATCATATTACTATAGGGATTTGTGTCGGAAACTTCAAGGTCTTACTCAAGGATATAAAAGTGTGGAGGAGTATTATAAAGAAATGGAGATGGCCATGATAAAGGCCGATGTTAACGAGGATGGAGAAGCCACAATGGCAAGATTTGTGGGAGGACTTAATCGAGAGATCGCCGACATAGTAGATTTACAACACTATTTGGACATGGAGGAATTACTACACAAGGCGATCAAAATCGAACGACAACTAAATGCCAAGAAAAGTGCAAAGGTAAACACAGCGTCAAATAGTTCGTGGAAACCAAATTGGAAAGGAGAGAAGCCAAACCCGAGGGAGGACCACAAAGGAAAAATCGTCGCTAATAACTTCAACCCACCTAAAGGAAAGAGCGAGGTTCCAACACTAACTCGGACTAGAGAAGTCAAGTGTTATCGATGCCAAGGAATTGGGCACATTGCATCAAATTGTCCCAATAAGCGTGCAATGGTCTTTTTAGAGAATGGTGATATAGAAAGTGTGAGTTCAAGCGATAACGAGATGCCATCACTCGAAGATTGTAGTGATGTAGACGTGGAGGAACCGGTCAAAGGAGATTTATTAGTCACAAGGAGAGCCTTAAGTGTACAAATTAAGAAGGACGACGACAAAGCCCAAAGGGAAAACATCTTTCATACTAGGTGTCATGTCAACAACAAAGTATGTAGCATGATCATCGATAGCGGAAGTTGCACAAACGTGGCTAGTACATTATTGGTCCAAAAGTTAAATTTGCAAACCAAGCGACACCCAAAGCCGTACAAATTGCAATGGTTGAGCGATTGTGGCGAAATTAAGGTAACAAGACAAGTAAACATCACATTATCAATCGGAAAGTACAAAGATGAGATTTTGTGTGACGTAGTGCCAATGCAAGCAACTCACATCCTATTGGGGAGACCATGGCAATATGATAGAACGGTTAAGCATAACGGCTACAAAAATGAGTATTCGCTTACTCAAAATGGGAGGTTGGTAATACTAAAACCATTACCACCGTGGGAAGCAAGCTTGGATCAAGAGAGGATTGCCAAAGAGATCCAAAATGACAAAAATGGCGTAGTCGAAAATTCAAGCATGAAAGAAGAGAAGAAAAAAGGCGAAAAAGAAAGAGGAGACAAAAAAGTCGATGAGAGAAAAGTCATAAATAAAGAGAGCAAAAAAGACAAAGAGGAAGAAAAGAAATTGGAGGAAGGGAAAAGAAACGAGGGAGAAGAGAGAAAAAAGAGTGGACTTGTGAGGAAAGGTGAGGAGATGATTTTGTTACTCTACAAAGATGTTTATTTTTCCACTAACGAACTAACAAATTCTCTTCCCATAAGTGTTACCTCTCTTTTGCAGGAATTTGAAGACATATTTCCAGAGGAATTACCTAAAGGAGTTCCCCCACTTAGGGGAATCGAGCATCAAATCGATTTTATCCCCGGAGCGACGATCCCAAACCGACCCGCATACCGAGCAAATCCAGAGGAAACAAAGGAAATTCAAAGGCAAGTAGATGAGTTGGTAGAGAAAGGCCTAGTGAAAGAGAGTCTTAGCCCATGCTCGGTTCCGGTTATTTTGGTTCCAAAAAAGGACGGCACTTGGAGAATGTGCGTCGATTGTCGGGCGGTAAATAAAATTACGGTAAAGTATCGACACCCTATTCCTCGTCTTGATGATATGCTTGATGAACTGTATGGTGCATGTATGTTTTCTAAAATTGATTTAAAGAATGGATATTATCAAATTCGCATGAAACAAGGAGATGAATGGAAAACAGCTTTAAAACAAAATATGGTCTTTATGAATGGTTGGTTATGCCGTTTGGACTATCTAATGCACCGAGCACGTTTATGAGATTGATGAATCATGTTTTAAGGCAATTTATTGGAAAATTTGTTGTGGTCTACTTTGATGATATTTTGGTGTATAGTAAGTCACTTGACGAACATGTTAAGCATTTGAGATCTGTATTTAGTGTGTTAAAATCGAATCTATTGTATGCTAATCTTAAAAAGTGTACCTTTTGCATGGAATCGGTAGTTTTCCTTGGTTTTGTAGTTAGCTCAAAGGGGGTATCCGTAGATGAGGAAAAGATAAGAGCAATCAAGGAATGGCCCACACCAAAGAATGCAAATGAGGTACGTAGCTTTCATGGCTTGGCTAGCTTTTATAGGAGATTTGTAAGAGACTTTAGCACTATTGCGGCACCTATGAATGAGTTAGTTAAAAAGAATATTGCATTTAACTGGACCGAAGTACATGACAAAGCGTTTAATTTGTTAAAAGAGAAACTAACTAATGCTCCCCTTCTAGTTTTACCAAATTTTGATAAAACATTTGAAATCGAATGTGACGCGTCGGGAAAGGGAATTGGAGGTGTTTTGATGCAGGAAATGAAGCCGATTGCTTACTTCAGTGAAAAGCTTAGTGGAGCGGCATTAAATTATCCAACATATGACAAGGAACTCTATGCTTTGGTTAGGACGTTACAAACATGGCAACACTACTTGTGGCCCAAGGAGTTTATTATTCATTCCGATCACGAGAGTTTGAAGCACCTAAAGTCACAAGGTAAATTGCACAAGAGGCACGCCAAGTGGATGGAATTCATCGAGACCTTTCCATATGTCATCCATTACAAAAAAGGTAAAGACAACGTAGTCGCTGATGCGTTGTCAAGGAGGTACGTTTTAATCACTTCTCTACAATCTAAATTGTTAGGATTTGAATTTATTAAGGATTTGTATGAATCAGATATAGATTTTTGTCATGTATGGAGAGATTGTGAGAAAATTGCATGTGCTGATTATTATAGACATGATGGGTATTTATTTCGAAAGGATAAACTTTGTATACCTAAATGCTCATTACGTGAATTGCTTGTTAGAGAAACACATGGTGGAGGATTAATGGGACACTTTGGAATTGACAAAACTTTGAATGTCTTGATAGAACATTTCTTTTGGCCAAAAATGAAGCATGATGTTATAACTATTTGTGAAAGATGCATTGAATGTAGGAAGGCAAAGTCAAAGATCAAACCATATGGATTGTATAGTCCTTTACCCGTGCCCGAGCACCCTTGGACGGATATTTCCATGGACTTTGTGTTAGGTTTACCAAGAACACAAGGAGGTAAGGATAGTATTTTTGTGGTTGTGGATCGATTTAGTAAAATGGCACATTTTATAGCATGTTCTAAAACTAATGATGCTACACATATAGCGGATTTATTTTTTAAAGAAATTGTGCGTTTACATGGATTACCTAGAACAATTGTTAGTGATAGGGATGTGAAGTTTCTAAGTCACTTTTGGCGAACCTTATGGAATAAGCTAGGTACAAAATTGTTGTTTTCCACCGTGGCACACCCCCAAACGGATGGACAAACCGAGGTAGTGAATCGAACTTTATCTACTTTGTTGAGAGCAATAATTTCTAAGAATTTAAAACAATGGGAAAATTGCTTGCCACATGTTGAGTTCGCTTACAATAGAGTTGTTCATTCTACTACTTCTTACTCACCATTTGAAATTGTGTATGGCTTTAACCCTCTTACACCGCTTGATTTATTACCGTTACCTTCTAATGAATTGGTTGATTTAAATGGAAAAAGAAAGGCTGAATTCGTAAGAGAATTACACTCGAAGGTTCGAGAAAACATTATACAAAAGAACGAGCACTATGCGCGACAAGCCAACAAGAGTAGAAAAGAAATCATTTTTGAACCCGGAGATTGGGTTTGGGTGCATCTACGAAAGGAGAGATTTGCGGAGCGGAGAAAGAATAAATTACAACCGCGAGGAGACGGTCCCTTCCAAGTGTTGGAACGCATCAATGACAATGCTTATAAGATTGACTTACCGAGCGAATATGGTAATGTAAGCGCTACTTTTAATGTTCGTGACTTATCTTTGTTTGATGCAGATTCGAGGACGAATCTTTTCGAAGAGGGAGGGAATGATGTAGTCAAAGGAGCAACTAAGGACAATCAAGAAGCAATAGGGAGCCAAGATCCGTTGATGAATATAGGAGGACCAATGACGAGATCAAGAACGAAGAAAATAAACAAAAGGCTACAAATTTTAATCAAAGACATCCAAGAAAAGGAATCATCACAAAATGTGCAACGAGCAATAATATTACTAAGTGTTGATGAAGAAGCAAGGACTGGAAACGAAGCCCAAAACGAAGTCTCAAAAATAAAGACTTCCCACATGGTCACCCAACATGGCACTACTCTAGCCCAAGAGTTTTTAACTTCAAAGTTCTTACAAGTGCCACACCATTGGGCTAGGCCCACAATCTGAATTAAACTCGAGACTCACGTTACTTAAACCTAAGTTCCGCGGCCACCATCCACTTGCACCACTTTCCAATTTTCCTTCTCTTATTTTTGGAAACTTTCCTATTGTCTAATTAGGATATTTTGATTATTTCTAATTATGTTATTACCTTATTAGTTTTATCCCTTTGCCTATTTAAGGGAGGCTTGTAATAGATTTTGGGGACTTTTGAATGAATTGATTTTTATTAAGCTTTTGCTTTGAGGTGAGATCCTTATAATTCTCTTCTTGAGTTCTTGGATTAGAACTTGATCTTCTTCAAGTGTATTCTTGAAAAGATCGAACTTGATAGCTTAGGTTCAACCAACGAGTTTGGTTCGGGTCTAGCTGCTTTTTCTGATAACTTTGGTTCCATCGCTATCTATCGATTGGGGTCAAGTTCCTTCTTCTTATTCTTTCGAATCAATAAAGGCATTATTCCCTTTGAATTCCGTATTGCGTGTTGGGTCTAAGATCTCTAATATCTTAGGTTCATATCACTTTATGTTCAGGCTTCCCCGATCTAAGCCTAATTCAAGTCCTCAATTTCCTAATGAAGCAACCTCAAAGTCTTCTCCCATAGAAGTTTCTCTCAGCTATTATTTTATATCACATCTACGTCCAAATTTCCTAACATCAGTTAGATCGAATATCATCTAAAATCCCCCGCACTTAACTCAAATGTCGCACATGGACTTCTCTCAAGTTACCTAATGGTCTACATCCTTTTGTTCCCTTTAGTCAGGTTCTAAATATCCCACTTTGTTCCCTTGCAACAATTTATCCCACGATTTTCTTGTTAGCAAACTTGTTGTAGACAAGTTTGCGCCTTTATTCCAATTCTCCTTAAGTCCTCAAATCCTACCATTTTTTTTTCTCCAATAATTTGAAACATCTCTTCTTTAATGATAATTTTCCTAGTTCCTCGAACACTAATACTTCTACTACCATCCCAGAGGTAAGCCTCAGGCCGTGATCCTTAACTTGAATTGTACTAACTATAGACCCTTAGCAACTTCTTACCTTGTCACCTTTTCTCCAAGTGATATCCACTCTTGTCGATTCGCTGTTTCTCCTGACGCTACACACGTCACACTTATCCTTTAAACATGACTTTAAAATTTAAGGTGTTAAACCCTTCTTCAATTGACTAAAACATTTGGGTTTCTAAAATTGTCCAGCCTTTGTCTACACTTTACTCGTCCTTCAACGCCTACGAAATTATCAACAGTCCAACCCCAGTTTGATCCTTTTATTTTCTTCACGGGCATGGGCTAGTACGAACACGCATAAGCCGTGCCTAAATCTTTCGTCTACAACTCCATATTGGTCATTTACACTCTCTAAAAATTTTTGTAGTAAGGGCCACTTCTCTTTTGAATATTGCTTTCGTCTTAATATTTTAAATCTCACGCGGATCTAAATTATACTAGTTCTTATCGGTCCTCTATTCACTTAGACGTACCATTGTACTTCGACAATCTAGGATAATCCTCAATAAGTTTTCATAACTAAGTTTTAAATTTCTCTCTAAAGCGTCATGTTCTAAGACTCCGAGGGCTTATTAATTAGGGTCTAGTTTCTATCTACTCAAATCTCACCTCTCATAAATTGTACATCTCTAATGGTAACTAAATTCTAAGTGCACATCTCCTCACGGTTAAGTCAGATTAATTTTATTAACGTATAACTCTCTTTCTACAAGGTCTATATCATCCTATATCTAACCTACTATTCTCTTGTTTTTCATTTCATTAACAATTGACATAAAACCATACCTGGAATAGCTGAAGGTCTGGCCTCATCATCGACGTTACCCTGCTCAATGAAGGCGAACATCCTCGGGGCAACCCTCTTCTGATCGGTAACCGTCTTTGGACAATTATGGGCGTAGTGACCCACCTCACCACATCTAAAACATCGGTCCGTCCCCAATCTACACGTGCCAAAATGGGCCTTCTGGCACTTCCGGCATACGGGCCTCTCAGTAAATCCCTGAATTTGCTTTCCTCTTCCCTGGTCGGCCTTTTCGTTGTAAGGCCTCTTAACGCCTCTATGTTGCTGTTGTTGTTGCCCACTTAGCTGCCAAACCTCATCCTGAGGTCGAGGCCGGATCTCCTGAAAGAACCCACTTGCTGGCTTCCTCGGTTTAACGTAAGTTGGTTCAGCTGCCTCAATCTCTAGAGCTCTTGCCACAATCCCTGTATAGGGCACATTCCGTACCCCAGATATAGTAAGACGCATCCGGAACTCCTGACCAAGTCCCTGTAAAAATCGGCGTACCTTGTCTTCGTTAACGCTGACCTGACGTGGCGCGAATCGAGAAAGGGCTTCGAACTTCCTCACATACTCGGCAATCGAACCAATCTGTCTCAATTGCATGAACTCCATCATTTTTGCCTCCCGTAACGTATGGCTAAAATATTTGTCATAAAACAGCATCTTGAATCGCTCCCAACCCATTATAGTCACATCGGTAGTAGTCTTAATAGAATCCCACCAAAATCGGGCATCTAGTGCTAAGTGGTAAGTCACCAATGCCACCTTCTGTCCATCTTCAATACTCGCGTAGGCCAGCATATCCTCCATGGTTCGAATCCACTCCTCGGCTGAAGAGGGGTCCGAAGACTGTCCGTCGAAAACCGGAGGTTGCAACATCTGGAACCTCTCCATACTGCTATTGTTTGGAACGACTATATCTTGGGCTATCTGATTCACACAGTTCACTAGGCTCTCAATTTGCTGCGCCTGCCTGTCCATATGCCGAGCCTGACGATCGAATAAACCCATCAGTCTATCCAAGGCTTCGTCCCTGGCGTCTCTACCTCGGACCATTTTATAATTCCTATAAAGGTTAACACAAATAATCCTAAGAAATTAAAATCACAGAAAGAATTTAAACGTACTTACAGTTGAGGAAGCATGTCCGTGTAGTGGCTTGCGCAGTTGAGCAGTCTACAGAACCGATTTTAAAACCCGGGAGCTCTGATACCATAAATTGTCACGACCCTAACACTGTAACCTTATTTACCCTTAAATTACCATACAATTTTTTTTTTTTTTATCCTTAGCGTTTATGCGGAAAACAATTTAAAATCAATTGATTAAAACGTTTAAAGCAATTACAAAACAATTATTTAAAACAATACGTACCCAAACACCTACAAAATACAACCTCACCATTTCACTAACACAACTCTATCTATACCACAATTTCTATCCACCTCACAAACATACACTTCACAATACAATTTAACATCAAGCACCCGATACTCATACGTCTTCCGAAATACCACAACAAAACCGACTCGAAACATAACTATAACAAAGTACATTTTCACGAAAATAAACTGCGTGGTTCCGTTTGAAAGTTTAACATATCCTCCTGTTTTAAAATCACAAAACAGTCCAGATATCTTCAATAAAATACTTTTCAAAACAATTTATCAAAACATTAAACAATTAACTATCCAGAACCAAACATCCTAATATGTTCTATCTGTACAATTTTCATATCTACCAATTTTCCCCAAAACATTTACCTACGTCCCCACGGGTCAAAATCGCACCAACTGCGCCAGCGCACTCCCACGGGCATCCTTCTTCAACCAGCGTGATCATCTAATAGAGGAACGTCTTCCTCATCAGTTTCGGGTTCACCTACACCATAAGGACGCCTATGAGAATAAATCTTAGTAAATTCTACGTAAATGACAATGCATGAACATGTATATGCAATTTTCAAAAATTCCTATGCATTTATTTATCATATCATGCATTCATTTATCATATCATGCATTTATTTATCATATAGTCATCTCATGTAAGTCGTCTCATATAAGTCGTCTCATGTCAGTCATCATAGTCATCTCGTTTTTGTCGTCATAGTCGTTTCATTTTTCAATTCATTCATTCATTCATTTATCAGATAGTCATCTCATTTTTCAGTTCATACATTCATTTCATTTATCATGTCATACATTCATTCATCATATCATATAGTCATCTCATGTAAGTCGTCTCATTTTAGTCATCTTAGTCGTCTCATTTCGTTTACATTTCACTTTACTTTGATTCATTTCTTTCACTTTACTTTCATTCATTTCTTTTCATTAACTCGTGCATAAATCCATTTTTCATGACTTTTATAAAACAGTGATGCATGACAGTAAAAGCATAACATAAACATACATCGTGCATACCACCACACAATACAAGCATAACCTATAAAAGGCCTAACCCTAAACTACCCAACCAAAGTGAATAAACACACATAACTCCAAATATCCTCGACAACGTAATACGACATATGGTGTAGGCCTATCGGCCACAGCAAGTCACGAGAACTTACCTATCTTCTGTAGCTCGCCGAGTTTAGCACCTCACGTCACCTATGGCTCGACCTATGACAAACATCCAAGCTTCATTAAATCAAGCTTACATTCACCAATTTACTCTCAAACTACTATTTCAAGCCTAATACAACTAAAACCTAACTAAACGGGCCACTAATTTGGGTTCGGTAAAAACCGACCCGAAACTTTAAACGTGCATAACTTTTGCGTCGGTTATCGGAATCGAACGATTCCAGCGGCCACGTACTCCTCTAATAACCTATTTTAATCTGACAAAAGGAATTTTAAAACAAACAATTCTAACTAGGTTAAAAATCAAAAAACCCGAATCTGCCATAAACTGGGAATTTCACCATTTTCAGTTTTCCATCAATTCTCATCAATTTCTTCACCAATCAACCACTCACACCCTCAATTAGCATAAACAATCAAAATTCAGAGGCTACACACACCAAAACCCGAAATCTCCAAATCGGGTTCTTTGATTTTTCACTCAATTCGGGCTTATCACAGCCAGGCGATGGAAGCCGGTCCAAGGGTTGGCAAACCCACGCCGGAAGCAGCCCATTTCGGCCGGCGATAGGAGCACAAAGTCGCTCCTCACCCTCGGCCACGAACGAACCGAAACAGGGCACAAAAGGGGACTTACCGTTCAATTCGTGCGCGGAGAAGGGCCGGAGTCTTCTCGTCGCCGTCGTCTGGCCGGAAAACATCGAAAGTCGGCGGTGATTGCTCCGCCGATCGTCGCCGGTGCCTCGTCTCTCCCCTGCTTCCTCTCGGCGTCGGGCACGAACGAGAACAACAGAATGGCAAAGCCATTCTGTTGTTTTATTTTATTATTTAATAATAATAATAATAATAATAATAATCAATAATAATTCCTATCAAAACATTAATAACATGACATTTACCGTTTTGCCCTCCCGTATATTCCGACCATTTCGACTTTCGGTAAATCTCGTTCTTAAATGATAACTCACGGCCTAATTTCACGAACCTAATTTAATAAACATTTTAGTTCAACCAATTTATTCACTTTTAATTATTTTACCTTTTTATTATTTTCTCTTCAATTCTTTAGATTAATTAAACTGAGGAAAAATTCTCGGGTGTTACAAGCTCCGTCCATCGACCAACTACCCACTTGATCAGCGTGGGAGGTTTTTTTTTTT
>CM039513.1:7924610-7979331 GCA_022432975.1 Begonia masoniana | reverse complement strand
GGCTACAGTCTTTCGCATGGGTCAAGCCGAATGACATAACCATAAACTCGTAGTGCCCGTAGCGCGTTCTGAAGGCAGTCTTTGGTACATCCTCAGCTCTAATCTTCAACTGATAGTACCCAGAACGTAAATCGATCTTAGAAAATACTGTGGCTCCTTATAACTGGTCAAATAGATCATCTATCCTCGGCAGCGGGTATTTGTTCTTTATGGTCAGTTTATTCAACTCGCGGTAATCCACGCACATTCTTAAGGAGCCATCTTTCTTCTTCACAAACAAAACCGGAGCGCCCCAAGGAGAAACGCTCGGCCGGACAAAGCCCTTGTCTGTTAGCTCTTTCAGCTGGACTTGCAACTCCCTCAATTCAACTGGTGCCATTCTATAAGGATTCTTGGACACTGGAGCCGAACCAGGAATAATCTCAATCGTAAACTCCATTTCCCGATCCGGAGGCAAGCCAGGCAACTCGTCCAGAAACACTTCCATGAAGTCCTTAACCACTGGGATGTCACATAACTTTAACTCCTCTCGCCTGCTTACTTCCTCAACACTTGCTATAAACCCATAACATCCATGCTTCATTGAGCACAAGGTACTTACAGGCAAGCTGGGCAACTCTTCTAAGAACACTTTAGTAAAATTCTCTTCTACCGAAATGTTACTCAACTTCAGCTTATCTCGTTTCCTTACATCCACAATGCTCGCTACAAAATTGAAACATTGAGGTTTGGTAGAGTACCGGGCACTCATTGACAATACAAGAGGCATTTCACTTGATCGGAGGGTCGCTTGGAAGTCGTAATTCTCCCCACCCGGAGGTCTAAAATCTACTACTCCCGACCTGCAATTGATTGTGGCATAGTGCCTAAACAACCAATCCATGCCCAAGATTACATCGTATCCCTTCATACATATAACTATCAGGTTCGCACACAACTGCCTACCACCAACAGACAAGATTTCGCCCCGTATCGCCAGATCTGAGTGCAAATACTCACCGGAAGGCAACATAACACTATAACTATGATCAGCTTGGACGACATCTAATTTCCATTTAACTGCATACCTCTGTGCTATGAAGGAATGGGTTGCCCCGGTGTCAATTAGAACATGAGCCGTGTTTCCACAGACTAAAATAATAATAATAATAATAATAATAATAATAATAATAATAATAATAATAATAATAATAATAATAATAATAATAATAATAATAATAATAATAATAATAATAATAATAATAATAATAATAATAATAATAATAATAATAATAATAATAATAATAATAATAATAATAATAATAATAATAATAATAATAATAATAATAATAATAATAATAATAATAATAATAATAATAATAATAATAATAATAATAATAATAATAATAATAATAATAATAATAATAATAATAATAATA
Organism: Begonia masoniana; assembly: GCA_022432975.1. Lineage (NCBI taxonomy): Eukaryota > Viridiplantae > Streptophyta > Magnoliopsida > Cucurbitales > Begoniaceae > Begonia > Begonia masoniana. The sequence continues at coordinate 7,977,913 of CM039513.1, read as the reverse complement.
ATAATAATAATAATAATAATAATAATAATAATAATAATAATAATAATAATAATAATAATAATAATAATAATAATAATAATAATAATAATAATAATAATAATAATAATAATAATAATAATAATAATAATAATAATAATAATAATAATAATAATAATAATAATAATAATAATAATAATAATAATAATAATAATAATAATAATAATAATAATAATAATAATAATAATAATAATAATAATAATAATAATAATAATAATAATAATAATAATAATAATAATAATAATAATAATAATAATAATAATAATAATAATAATAATAATAATAATAATAATAATAATAATAATAATAATAATAATAATAATAATAATAATAATAATAATAATAATAATAATAATAATAATAATAATAATAATAATAATAATAATAATAATAATAATAATAATAATAATAATAATAATAATAATAATAATAATAATAATAATAATAATAATAATAATAATAATAATAATAATAATAATAATAATAATAATAATAATAATAATAATAATAATAATAATAATAATAATAATAATAATAATAATAATAATAATAATAATAATAATAATAATAATAATAATAATAATAATAATAATAATAATAATAATAATAATAATAATAATAATAATAATAATAACTATGATCAGCTTGGACGACATCTAATTTCCATTTAACTGCATACCTCTGTGCTATGAAGGAATGGGTTGCCCCGGTGTCAATTAGAACATGAGCCGTGTTTCCACAGACTAAAATAATACCTGTAACGACTGAAGGCTGAGCAGCTTCCTCGCTTTCAATCAGAGAAAAGATCCGGGAGGGACCACCCGGTGGCCGGCTACTCGGCCCAAGGCAATCAACGGCCTTATAGCCCACCTTATCACATCGAAAACACCTCCCACTATGCAACTTGCACTCCCCATGATGATTCTTTAGGCAGTTAGGACATAAAGGAGCTTGCGACGCCCCTTACGGACGTTTACCCTTATCCTGGAATCTAGGCGTTTCATTAGCCCGTTTGACACCACGTTGTGATTGTGGCTGCCAACCCTGGTTTTGTTGTTGCGGACGCCCATCCCTAACAAACCTTCTCGACGCTTCTCTCTGTCGCTGACGCTTCATCTCGATGTCATCAAGACCAAGAGCTCTTTCCACTATTTTATGATACGGCACGTCTTCATCGTCCACCGTCATCACCCCCTTTTGAATCTCTAATTTCAAACCTTGCACGAATTGGTGAATTTTGTCCTCCTCCTCATAGATCATATACCCTGCATATCGAGACAGCGAATCAAACCTTCGTACATATTCAGCCACCGTCCCTGTTTGGCGTAACTGGAACTCCACCTTCTTACTAGCTCGAAGAGTGCGACTGAAATACTTGTTGTAGAATACCGTTTTAAACCTTTCCCATCTCATAACTCCCACATCAGTAGTAGCTTTAATCGTATCCCACCAAGTTATAGCATCCTTCTCTAAATTAAATGTTGAACAAGTCACTTTGTCAGCTTCCTCCACTTTTGCATAGGCAAACATACTTTCAATCTTATGAATCCATTGTTTAGCACTCGTAGGATCCGAAGACTGACCATCGAAGGTAGGGGCCTAAGTCGCCTGAATCTCTCCCCACCTTGATCCTGTGAGGTATTTCCTTGCCCATTTCCACCCCCGTTTCCTTCTCGGTTTAATAAAATCCCAATCTGTTTCGATTGATGTTGTAAAATATCCATGAATTGGTCCATGGGATTTTCTGGAGGCGGTCTAGGTGCTCTTGGTATTTTCTCGTTCCTAAACATATTAGACAACATCAAAACAATAAATATCTAAGAATCATACTTAAACTTAAACACTTACAGTCGATGGAGAGTTCCCGTACGGCGGTGTGTTTGACAGGCATACCACAAAATCGCTTTTAAAACTCCGCCTCTCTGATACCATAACTGTCACGACCCTTTCCCGTATCCTAGTGAGTTTTTTTTTTTTTTTTTACACTTTTAACTTTAACTGTACTTAAGGCGGAAATTTCAATCGAAATCGAAATCGGAATTGAAATCGAAGTTCATTTAGTAAATCGTTTAAAACCATTATTAAAACAATTAAAACTTAAAAGCAAACAAAACATTTAAAACTATTAATTAATAAATAAAATCTTTTTTTTATATATATATAAAACAACATGGCGATCAATCGCCCAAAAAGGGGGCGACTGATCACCCCTGGGCGATTGCAACAGGCGAACAATCGCCTGTTGCTAATCGCCCTGTGGCGACTGATCGCCACAATTGTGGCGATCAGTCGCCACGCTCTCTGGATTTCTCCAGAGAGCAGCGACCTGCGAGTGACCAAGAGGCGATTGCTCGCCTCCCAGAGGCGAGCAATCGGCAGGCTCTCTGAAATTCCTCCAGAGAGCCGAGCTCCTTTCTCCCCCCCTTTTTCTTTTCTTTTCTTTTCTTTTCTTTTCTTTTCTTTTCTTTTCTTTTCTTTTCTTTTCTTTTCTTTTCTTTTCTTTTCTTTTCTTTTCTTTTCTTTTCTTTTCTTTTCTTTTCTTTTCTTTTCTTTTCTTTTCTTTTCTTTTCTTTTCTTTTCTTTTCTTTTCTTTTCTTTTCTTTTCTTTTCTTTTCTTTTCTTTTCTTTTCTTTTCTTTTCTTTTCTTTTCTTTTCTTTTCTTTTCTTTTCTTTTCTTTTCTTTTCTTTTCTTTTCTTTTCTTTTCTTTTCTTTTCTTTTCTTTTCTTTTCTTTTCTTTTCTTTTCTTTTCTTTTCTTTTCTTTTCTTTTCTTTTCTTTTCTTTTCTTTTCTTTTCTTTTCTTTTCTTTTCTTTTCTTTTCTTTTCTTTTCTTTTCTTTTCTTTTCTTTTCTTTTCTTTTCTTTTCTTTTCTTTTCTTTTCTTTTCTTTTCTTTTCTTTTCTTTTCTTTTCTTTTCTTTTCTTTTCTTTTCTTTTCTTTTCTTTTCTTTTCTTTTCTTTTCTTTTCTTTTCTTTTCTTTTCTTTTCTTTTCTTTTCTTTTCTTTTCTTTTCTTTTCTTTTCTTTTCTTTTCTTTTCTTTTCTTTTCTTTTCTTTTCTTTTCTTTTCTTTTCTTTTCTTTTCTTTTCTTTTCTTTTCTTTTCTTTTCTTTTCTTTTCTTTTCTTTTCTTTTCTTTTCTTTTCTTTTCTTTTCTTTTCTTTTCTTTTCTTTTCTTTTCTTTTCTTTTCTTTTCTTTTCTTTTCTTTTCTTTTCTTTTCTTTTCTTTTCTTTTCTTTTCTTTTCTTTTCTTTTCTTTTCTTTTCTTTTCTTTTCTTTTCTTTTCTTTTCTTTTCTTTTCTTTTCTTTTCTTTTCTTTTCTTTTCTTTTCTTTTCTTTTCTTTTCTTTTCTTTTCTTTTCTTTTCTTTTCTTTTCTTTTCTTTTCTTTTCTTTTCTTTTCTTTTCTTTTCTTTTCTTTTCTTTTCTTTTCTTTTCTTTTCTTTTCTTTTCTTTTCTTTTCTTTTCTTTTCTTTTCTTTTCTTTTCTTTTCTTTTCTTTTCTTTTCTTTTCTTTTCTTTTCTTTTCTTTTCTTTTCTTTTCTTTTCTTTTCTTTTCTTTTCTTTTCTTTTCTTTTCTTTTCTTTTCTTTTCTTTTCTTTTCTTTTCTTTTCTTTTCTTTTCTTTTCTTTTCTTTTCTTTTCTTTTCTTTTCTTTTCTTTTCTTTTCTTTTCTTTTCTTTTCTTTTCTTTTCTTTTCTTTTCTTTTCTTTTCTTTTCTTTTCTTTTCTTTTCTTTTCTTTTCTTTTCTTTTCTTTTCTTTTCTTTTCTTTTCTTTTCTTTTCTTTTCTTTTCTTCACCCGTTTAAAAGTTTAACATTTCCTTCCTGTTTGAAAAACATCAAAACACTATAAAACACAGTACGTAATCTATTCAATCGCCATACATCCAAAATGTAATAAAATCTACGATCAATCTATCAAATCCATAATTAACCCAACATCATCCAAAAACTCTCAAAAACACCTAACCGTGAGTCAACCAGCCCTGCCAAAACACGCTCCGCCGCCACGAGCTCCGTCCATCGACCAACTACACTTGATCATCGTAGGGAGGTTCCTCACCTTCGTTCTCGTCACCTACATTATACGATAAATACATTTAAGCCTAATGCTTAGTAAGGAGTGTACTGAACATAACATTACATATATGCATGACATTTGTAAAACAGTTTCATTTCATTTCATTAAACCATTTTCTTGCCCTGTGAGAACCATAACTTGCCCCGTGAGAAATCATACATCTTATCCCGTGAGAAACATACATCTTATCCCGTGAGAAACATACATCGTTCGGAATTCATGATCGTTCTTTAATTTAACGTTACATAAAACATGCTCATAAATAGTTCGTATGCACTTTAATAAAACATGATGCATGAGGAGTGACATACGTAAAAACATCTGTTGAACGACCACTAACTAATCACTAAGGCACTACTTAAGCTACCCTTCTTACCACCAACCCCTGTAACTACCTAATTTCATCACAACCATCATTATCAACATCGTTACGACGTAGGGCCTTAGTGGCCGGAAACCTAACACTCACTTACCTGGCGTCCTAGCTATGCCGTGCACCGTCCTTGAAGAGCTTGGATTACCTAAGGCATTTCATAACACGTCGTTAGTATTAACTCTAAATCATTAGTTTCGAAGCTAAACGAAATCTCGAGCTAGGGTAAATTTCCCAAAAATTCTAATCCACTTCATTCGGGCATTTCATCGAGCACTTGGTGCTCACTAACTTCAAAAACTCCATTAATGGTGTTTTACCAACCTCCAACAACCAAAACTTAACATTAAACATCAACCCACACCATTAATTCACACTAACCACTCTAATAATCATAAAAACATCTTTATTGGGCATTAATTTCATCAAACTATCGATTCCTCCTAAAACAAACAATTTCTCAACAAACCCTAATTCGAATAACACCCTAAAATAGCTATTAAACTAACCCAAAGTATAGGACTTACCTAGAGTGTCGATTTGGGGAAGGAAATGGAAGAGAAACTCGCCGGAAAAATGGAGGATCGTTGGCGTTGAGGATCGGCGGTGAAGGAGAGGGAATCGTGAGGGGAATCGTGAGGAGGGAGAGAAATGAGAGAAAAGAGAGGGTTTTTAAGTTTTTATTTAAAACTTTGACTTTGAAGATTACCTAAATGCCCTTTTATTATTTCTTTGCTTAAACTCTTTAATTAACCTATCAATTTAGTTTCTCCAAATTATTTTATTTCACAAAATATTCTTATTTATTCCTAGGGTTCCTACGAAACTTTCCGTTCGCCATTTGGACTTAATTTATTATTTCTACGAATTATCACTCTATAAACGCTTAAAATATTAAAATTTGAAACTTATAGCTCAAAATCCCTAAAACGAATTTCTCGGGCGTTACATGAGCCATCTTTGAAAATCTATTCACAACAACAAAAATTGAATCTTTCCCATTTTTAGTTCTTGGTAACCCTAACACAAAATCCATAGAAACATCAATCCAAGGATGACAAGGAACAGGTAAAGCCTGGTACAATCCATGAGGTTTTACTCTAGATTTGGCTTTTCTACAAGTTATGCATCTATTGCAAATTCTCTTTACATCCCTCTTCATATGTGGCCAAAAGAAATGTTCTTTCAAAATTTCTAAGGTCTTAAGAATCCCAAAATGTCCCATAAGACCCCCCCCCCCCCCCCCCATGTGACTCTCGAACAAGCAATTCACGCAAGGAACATTGTGGAATGCAAAGTCTATTTTCTCGAAACAAATATCCTTCTTGTTTGTAAAATTTTTCAAAAGGTTTTGTTTCTGTGGCTTCAAACCTGTTGGTTTTTGAGGTTCCTACGCATGGCGGAATTCACTATTATTCATAATAATAGTGACATGTGTTACCCTGTGACTTTAAAACTATTTTAAAATCAACAAAAACCATAAGTTGGATCGTTAGTCTAAAAGAAATTATTTTTGATAAATATGTAATTTTTCAAAATGTAAACAATTTACATTGAGAAAAATTATTAGAATTTAGATTGGGAAATAATAAAAGGAAATACCTTTTTGGAGCAACGCTTTTACTCAGGTACTCCCGTCTGATCTTAACAGCTTTAACTCAGGTCAGGTGTTTTTCCCAAAGACTTTGAAACCGTCGAGTCTTCTCTGAAGATCTTTACACTTAAATTCCCTGACGTGTGGGCGTCTCTCTTACAGGAATAACACACTCTTATATTTCTAGAGAGACGTGTTCTCAACACATGAGACGTCTCTCTTCGATCTTAGAAAACGTTTTTCTAAAATCGAATACGGAAAGGTCACACTTTTTCTCTCTAGGGATTTGTTTTTCAGTCGTTCGTCGGTTCGTTCTCTGTCAAATCACATTTGACAATTTTATAAATCTGTTTTAAACTAATTCTTCATATTTATTTTAATAAAAATTAATTTTTAAAAAATAAATCTTATCTAATCAAATCTAATTTGATTAGCAGTTGATTTATCTAACAAATCAATTTATCAATTAATCATATAATCTTAAAAACAATTTTTAGAATATATTTATGAAAACTACTTTTCAAGATAATCTCATCTTATGAGATTCTTCAGATCTACTTTTAAATGGTAAACAAACTATAAGTCAACTGTAGATCAAATCTAATTTGATCAGATTTTCCAGATCTACTTTTATTCAAATTTCAAAAATTTGATTTGATAGCTTGTTAAATAACCACTTTAAATTTGAAGATCAAATCTCATCTGATGAGATTCTTCAAATCTAATTCAAATCCCTTAAAATATCTCATCTAATAAGATATTTTATTTTGAATTCAAAATATAAAAATTATTATATATTCAATATATTCATGTGAGTGTTTATAAATGAGTAATCATTATTAATCATTTATATATTTATTCTTATAACATGGAAATTAAATAGTGATATAAGATAACAGAGGGACCGATGAACCTATAGTTCTAAGCTTCAATAATATTTGTTATTAATATAACTCTTTATATTAAATAACACAATTATTAACTCTAGAGTAATCCACTAAATACCTAGAGTTGCACTCTTAGAACTATAAAGTATATTTACTCAAAGTAATGTCCATTGATATAGTCATACATATGGTGTATTAATCCTCCATTAAGATTCGAATAGAGCTAGGTATAAAATCCGTTAACCTCTCATATTACATCTTTATCCTTGACTACCATTAGTTCTTGATTGAATAATTAATTCATAACATTTATGCGCGTTTATTAGTCAATCCGTGGAAGGAATGAATAACAAACAAGGGAATCTTATATTATGAATTCATTGTATCATGTTAGCAGTCACAAGCTACTTCATTTAATTTATTCACCAAAATACAGGTTTATGTAATGTAACGCATACAAAACTATAACCGAGTTAAATCAAAGAATAAAATTAGAATGAAATAGAGTCTACTAAATACAATGAATTAAAGATCATACATATATGATCATCAATTAGTTATAAAATTAATTGTTCTTTCATTCAACGGATATTATAAGAACAATATAATTTCATCATGGTGCAGTCCTATATAATAATATTATATAAAATACAATCACTTTATGTCACTACATATATAGTCAGGATATGACTACACGTTCTCAAGGAAGTGAACTGTATTTATGACTTTATTAATTTGAAGATCATTTACTTCAATTATAAGTCATGGACTATTGTGATTATTTCTTTTTAAATTTAATCCCACATATATGAGCATATATGTAAATTTAAAATTGCATAAATAATCAAGAATTTTTCTTTGAATTTATAAAGCATATCGAATAATGCAAACATAAAAATTAATCATAAAATTTAATTATTAATTACAGCAATAAAAATGTTCATAACATTTGCTTGTTGGGCACATTATTCCCAACAATCTCCCACTTGCCCTAAAGCAAATGAGACATGTCTCTAATCCCTAGTCCTTTCAAGATGTTTATCAAAACTCTTTACAGGCAATGTCTTGGTGAAGGGATCTGCAAGATTCTCAGTGGTTGGAATCTTCAAAACGGCGACGTCTCCACGTTGCACGATCTCTCTAATCAGATGATATTTTCTTTCTATATGCTTTGATCTTTTGTGGCTTCTCGGTTCTTTAGAATTTGCCACTGCACCACTATTATCACAATAAAGTGTGAGTGGTTTATTCATATCTGGAACAACTTCCAGATCACTAAAGAACTTGCGGAGCCAAACAGCTTCTTTAGCTGCTTCTGAAGCAGCTATGTACTCGGCTTCCATAGTCGAGTCAGAAACTCCTCCTTGTTTGGTACTTCTCCAAACGATGGCTCCACCACCAAGAGTAAATACTGCTCCAGATATCGACTTTCGATCATCTATATCAGATTGAAAATCAGAATCCGTATATCCTGTAGGAATCAAATCCCTACCAGAATATACAAGCATATAATTTCTCGTTCTCCTAAGATACTTGAGAATGTGCTTGACTGCTATCCAGTGATCTAATCCTGGATTGGACTGAAAACGGCTAACTATCCCTACAGCATAGCAAATGTCAGGTCTTGTGCATAACATACATCAAGCTACCAACTACTGATGCATATGGATAGCGTCTCATATCCTCTTCCTTTTGAGGCGTGTCAGGACACAGCTTCTTAGAAAGAGTAACTGATGCGAACCTCGGATCGAAAGGACCCGGGACCCGACAACAATGCGGAATAATTGAAATGAACGCCTTTTTGATTCAAGAACAAAGTAAGGAACTAAGACCCCAATCGAAGAATTCGATGGAACCCTAGTTATCAAAACAGGAGCTTGACCCGAGCCATACCTGTTGGCTGAACCAAAGCTATCAAAACAGGAGCTTGACCCAAACCAAACTCGTTGGTAAGAACCAAAGCTATCAAGCGAGATTCTTCAAGCGTGACTTGAAGAAGATCGTTGTTCTTCGCAAAGAACCAAAGAGAAATCATCTCTAAAAAACTCAATTTTTAATTCAAACTTGTTCTTCTATTAAATCAAATAGTTTGCCATTAAATAGGCTACACATTAAAATTAAATTAAATAATAATAAAAAACGAAAATTAAAATAAAATAACTAATAAAATCAGTGAGATAATGATCCTTGGCATAATCAGATATCATCTCATGTTTGAATATGATTTGAATTGATTTAGTAGATTCTGTCGGATAAGATCTTTTCCCACGGGATTTGTATGATTTGCAAGTGCTTTGCATGTGACCTTTTAATTCCTCGTATATGCATGTGTTTGGCGCATGTCCTCTTTAATTCCTACATGTGCATGTGCATGGCACATGTGTTTTAATTCTTACATGTGCATGTGCGTCGCATCCTCCCAAATCTTCATGCATCTTCGACTTCCCTTGCTTCAAAAGATCTTTCAATACTCTTGGGCTTCTTACTCTGCTCATTGGGCCGCCCATATCTTCAATTGAATCTTTGTTCTTGGGCCTTGATCTGGTCTCAACTTGGATCACATCATAAATCAAGTCATGTGGATCTTTATCTCTTTCCAACCCACGTGAATCTTTATCTCTTTGTAGTTTGCGTGGATCTTTACCCTTCTCTCTCCAATTCATTGGGATTTGTGGAGCCCAACTCTGTGCCTTATGGGTCTTCTTTTGCCAATTTCATGGGGCCCACTTCCATGCTACAAAGCTCTTTATTTTTATAGCCTTTTGCTTTTGTTGTGATGACTCTTTTTCTCGGATTTTCGCGACTAAACCATGTGACGCTTTGTTCGTTGGACCTCCTTTATCTTCTAATAGATCATGGTCCTTGACTTTGAGATTTATCGCTTCTCGGTTCACATCATTCCCTCCCCCTTCGAAAAGATTCGTCATCGAATCTCTTGCATCATATAAAAGCAATTTAGTAAAATTAAAAGATATGCTTACATTACCGTATTCACTCGGTAGGTCGATCTTGTAAGCGATGTCGTTGATACGCTCTAGGACTTCAAAATGTCTATCTCCTCGAGATGTAGCTGTTCCGTTTTGTTCGGAAACCTTTCTTTTTGTAGACGTAGACAAACCAAATCTCCGGGTTCAAAAATAAGTCTTACCATTGCATGAAATTCTTTAGCAAATTCGTCTTTTTTACTTTCATGCACAAGAACAAACTTATTAGTAAACAAAGTTAATAAATTTAACGGATTTAATAAATTATAATCATCAATAATATCAAACAGTGAATATATTAATAGAATTAAAATCCCTTAAAACATAAAAATCAGATTTGAAACTCGCAAAATATGCATCTTCAATTTTGTCATAAAATAAGTTATGTGCAAAGTAATCAATGACAAATTTTCAATAAAATAATTGTGCATATTATCTATCAACCTTATACATATAATAGGTGCAATATAAAAATCATATGGCCTTCCCAAACCACTCAAACCTGTTTGATATTTCCTTGACTTTGAGATTTATCGCTTCTCGGTTCACATCATTCCCTCCCCCTTCGAAAAGATTCGTCCTCGAATCTCTTGCATCATATAAAAGCAATTTAGTAAAATTAAAAGATATGCTTACATTACCGTATTCACTCGGTAGGTCGATCTTGTAAGCGATGTCGTTGATACGCTCTAGGACTTCAAAATGTCTATCTCCTCGAGATTGTAGCTTGTTCCGTTTGTTCGGAAACCTTTCTTTTTGTAGACGTAGACAAACCAAATCTCCGGGTTCAAAAATAAGTCTTACCATTGCATGAAATTCTTTAGCAAATTCGTCTTTTTTACTTTCATGCACAAGAACAAACTTATTAGTAAACAAAGTTAATAAATTTAACGGATTTAATAAATTATAATCATCAATAATATCAAACAGTGAATAATATCTAATAGAATTAAAATCCCTTAAAACATAAAAATCAGATTTGAAACTCGCAAAATATGCATCTTCAATTTTGTCATAAAATAAGTTATGTGCAAAGTAATCAATGACAAATTTTTCAATAAAATAATTTTGCATATTATCTATCAACCTTATACATATAATAGGTGCAATATAAAAATCATATGGCCTTACCAACCACTCAAACCTGTTTGATATTTCCGGTTGACTTGGAACTATCGTACTTGAGACGAGATTTTTTTGCTTCTTAATCTCCCTCAACAGAGAAATTTCCCTTCGAAACTCCTCGGGAATTTCATATTTATTTTTCTGCAAAAGAAAAGAAACAACACTTCGAAGAAAACTTGGTAAGTCATTAGATGATAAATAAACATCTTTATATAAAAGCAAAATCATCTCACGCTTATCCTCACTTTTGTTCATCAACACAATTTGTTTCTCACTTGACTTTTCTTTCCTCTCTCCCTCGGTTTTTATCTCTTTTCTCTCAATTTTTCTCTCTTGCTCCCTCGATTTTTCATCCCTCTTTATGCTCTTTTCAACTATTTTTCTTTCTCCACTTTCTTTTTCTATTTTGGCTTCTTTTTCAACTAATTTCTTTTCACCACTTTCTTTTTCTATTTTGGCTTCTTTTTCAACTAATTTCTTTTCACCACTTTCTTTTTCTATTTTGGCTTCTTTTTCAACTAATTTCTTTTCACCACTTTCTTTTTCTATTTTGGCTTCTTTTTCAACTAATTTCTTTTCACCACTTTCTTTTTCTATTTTGGCTTCTTTTTCAACTAATTTCTTTTCACCACTTTCTTTTTCTATTTTGGCTTCTTTTTCAACTAATTTCTTTTCACCACTTTCTTTTTCTATTTTGGCTTCTTTTTCAACTAATTTCTTTTCACCACTTTCTTTTTCTATTTTGGCTTCTTTTTCAACTAATTTCTTTTCACCACTTTCTTTTTCTATTTTGGCTTCTTTTTCAACTAATTTCTTTTCACCACTTTCTTTTTCTATTTTGGCTTCTTTTTCAACTAATTTCTTTTCACCACTTTCTTTTTCTATTTTGGCTTCTTTTTCAACTAATTTCTTTTCACCACTTTCTTTTTCTATTTTGGCTTCTTTTTCAACTAATTTCTTTTCACCACTTTCTTTTTCTATTTTGGCTTCTTTTTCAACTAATTTCTTTTCACCACTTTCTTTTTCTATTTTGGCTTCTTTTTCAACTAATTTCTTTTCACCACTTTCACTTTCTTTTTCTATTTTGGCTTCTTTTTCAACTAATTTCTTTTCACCACTTTCTTTTTCTATTTTGGCTTCTTTTTCAACTAATTTCTTTTCACCACTTTCTTTTTCTATTTTGGCTTCTTTTTCAACTAATTTCTTTTCACCACTTTCTTTTTCTATTTTGGCTTCTTTTTCAACTAATTTCTTTTCACCACTTTCTTTTTCTATTTTGGCTTCTTTTTCAACTAATTTCTTTTCACCACTTTCTTTTTCTATTTTGGCTTCTTTTTCAACTAATTTCTTTTCACCACTTTCTTTTTCTATTTTGGCTTCTTTTTCAACTAATTTCTTTTCACCACTTTCTTTTTCTATTTTGGCTTCTTTTTCAACTAATTTCTTTTCACCACTTTCTTTTTCTATTTTGGCTTCTTTTTCAACTAATTTCTTTTCACCACTTTCTTTTTCTATTTTGGCTTCTTTTTCAACTAATTTCTTTTCACCACTTTCTTTTTCTATTTTGGCTTCTTTTTCAACTAATTTCTTTTCACCACTTTCTTTTTCTATTTTGGCTTCTTTTTCAACTAATTTCTTTTCACCACTTTCTTTTTCTATTTTGGCTTCTTTTTCAACTAATTTCTTTTCACCACTTTCTTTTTCTATTTTGGCTTCTTTTTCAACTAATTTCTTTTCACCACTTTCTTTTTCTATTTTGGCTTCTTTTTCAACTAATTTCTTTTCACCACTTTCTTTTTCTATTTTGGCTTCTTTTTCAACTAATTTCTTTTCACCACTTTCTTTTTCTATTTTGGCTTCTTTTTCAACTAATTTCTTTTCACCACTTTCTTTTTCTATTTTGGCTTCTTTTTCAACTAATTTCTTTTCACCACTTTCTTTTTCTATTTTGGCTTCTTTTTCAACTAATTTCTTTTCACCACTTTCTTTTTCTATTTTGGCTTCTAACAAATCGAGTAATTGTTTCTTCATCGTCTTCCTCCACATTAGCCCTTTTCATGGCTATTTTCATCTCTTTATAATAATCTTCCACGCTTTTATAACCTTGAGTCAAATTTTGGAGTTTTCGACAAAAATCTCTATAATACTGTGATGGAACAAATCTTTTTCGCATGAGTGCCTTCATGTCCTTCCATGTCTGAACTTGTGACTCACCATACCTTCTTCGGTACTTTACTAGTTCATCCCACCAATTGTTAGCGTAGTCCGTGAACTTCATTGTCACCAATTTAAGTTTTTTCTCATCCGTGTAGTTTTGGTATTCAAACAATAGGTCCACCTTTCTTTCCCATTCCAAATACACTTCGGGATCACTTTTTTCCTTGGAAAGAAGGGATATTTACCTTGATGTTACTTAGATCACCATCTCCTCGGTACGACCTATCATTTCTTTCCCTTTGATAATAATATCCATTATACTCTTCGAATTCTACATCAAAATCCTTCCTTCGCCGCATATGACTAGGGGATGGAGATTCCAATCGGTCCATCCTCGTATTTAAAGCCTTGAAATTTTCTTGCATGGCTTTCATGAACAACTTTAAGACCACCTCGTTTTGTTCTCCACTCATGATTTTCTTTCCGACACAATAAGAAAATAAAAGAAAATAGTTAGAAGTAAAAGAAAAATAATCAAGTAATGGACCTTACCTCTCCCTCACGTGTTTGCTCTCAATGGATGTCACTCCACTCGTGTTTCGCTAAAAAATTAAAGCTTTTTCTATAATAGTCTCACCCTCTTGCCTTTTACCTCTAGATCTCCCTTTTAGTTCTTTACATAAGAACTTGATCGATCGTAAATATTCAACAAGCCAAACTATAAAAAATCAAACTTTAAAGCTTAAAAGTTCAAACTTGTAAAGATGGCTAAATCAAGGGTACAATTGAAATAAAACAAAACTTTGGACGAAGACAATATTTCAAATGAAGATTCAACAATTTGAACCTTCAAAGAATAAATTTGGATAAAGACAATATTCTGAATGAAGATTCAACAATTTGAATTTTCAAAATCTCTATAACAAAATTTTGATTTTTTTTTTTTTGACTTCTCACAACTCTTTTTTTTTTTTTACTTTTGACAACTCTTTTTTTTTTTTTTTACTTTTAACAACTCTTTTTTTTTTTTTTTTTTTTTACTTTTGACAACTCTTTTTTTTTTTTTTTTTTTTTTTTTTTTTTTTTTTTTTTTTTTTTTACTTTTGACAACTCTTTTTTTTTTTTTTTTTTTTTTTTTTTTTTACTTTTGACAACTCTTTTTTTTTTTTTTTTTTTTTTTTTTTTTTTTTTTTTTTACTTTTGACAACTCTTTTTTTTTTTTTTTTTTTTTTTTTTTACTTTTGACAACTCTTTTTTTTTTTTTACTTTTGACAACTCTTTTTTTTTTTTTTTTTTTTTTTTTTTTTTTTTTTTTACTTTTGACAACTCTTTTTTTTTTTTTTTTTTTTTTTTTTTTTTTTTTTTTTTTTTTTTTTTTTTTTTTTTTTTTTTTTTTTTTTACTTTTGACAACTCTTTTTTTTTTTTTTTTTACTTTTGACAACTCTTTTTTTTTTTTTTTTTTTTTTTTTTTTTTTTTTTTTTTTTACTTTTGACAACTCTTTTTTTTTTTTTACTTTTGACAACTCTTTTTTTTTTTTTTTTTTTTTTTTTTTTTTTTTTTTTTTTTTTTTTTTTTTTTTTTTTTTTTTTTTTTTTTTTTTTTTTTTTTTTTTTTTTTACTTTTGACAACTCTTTTTTTTTTTTTTTTTTTTACTTTTGACAACTCTTTTTTTTTTTTTTTTTTTTTTTTTTTTTTTTTTTTTTTTTTTTTTTTTTTTTTTTTTTTTTTTTTTTTTTTTTTTTTTTTTTTTTTTTTTTTTTTTTTTTTTTTTTTTTTTTTTTTTTTTTTTTTTTTTTTTTTTTTTTTTTTTACTTTTGACAACTCTTTTTTTTTTTTTTTTTTTTTTTTTTTTTTTTTTTTTTTTTTTTTTTTTTTTTTTTTTTTTTTTTTTTTTTTTTTTTTTTTTTTTTTTTTTTTTTTTTTTTTTTTTTTTTTTTTTTTTTTTTTTTTTTTTTTTTTTTTTTTTTTTTTTTTTTTTTTTTTTTTTTTTTTTTTTTTTTTTTTTTTTTTTTTTTTTTTTTTTTTTTTTTTTTTTTTTTTTTTTTTTTTTTTTTTTTTTTTTTTTTTTTTTTTTTTTTTTTTTTTTTTTTTTTTTTTTTTTTTTTTTTTTTTTTTTTTTTTTTTTTTTTTTTTTTTTTTTTTTTTTTTTTTTTTTTTTTTTTTTTTTTTTTTTTTTTTTTTTTTTTTTTTTTTTTTTTTTTTTTTTTTTTTTTTTTTTTTTTTTTTTTTTTTTTTTTTTTTTTTTACTTTTGACAACTCTTTTTTTTTTTTTTTTTTTTTTTTTTTTTTTTTTTTTTTTTTTTTTTTTTTTACTTTTGACAACTCTTTTTTTTTTTTTTTTTTTTTTTTTTTTTTTTTTTTTTTTTTTTTTTTTTTTTTTTTTTTTTTTTTTTTTTTTTTTTTTTTTTTTTTTTTACTTTTGACAACTCTTTTTTTTTTTTTTTTTTTTTTTTTTTTTTTTTTTTACTTTTGACAACTCTTTTTTTTTTTTTAC
This sequence comes from Begonia masoniana, assembly GCA_022432975.1. Taxonomy (NCBI): domain Eukaryota; kingdom Viridiplantae; phylum Streptophyta; class Magnoliopsida; order Cucurbitales; family Begoniaceae; genus Begonia; species Begonia masoniana. The sequence continues at coordinate 7,962,189 of CM039513.1, read as the reverse complement.
TTTTGACAACTCTTTTTTTTTTTTTTTTTTTTTTTTTTTACTTTTGACAACTCTTTTTTTTTTTTTTTTTTTTTTTTTTTTTTACTTTTGCCATTAAATAGGCTACACATTAAAATTAAATAATAATAAAAAACGAAAATTAAATAATAATAAAAAACGAAAATTAAAATAAAATAACTAATAAAATCGTGAGATAATGATCCTTGGCATAATCATATATCATCTCATGTTTGAATATGATTTGAGTAGATTCTGTCGGATAAGATCTTTTCCTACGGGATTTGTATGATTTGCAAGTGCTTTGCATGTGACCTTTTAATTCCTCGTATATGCATGTGCTTGACGCATGTCCTCTTTAATTCCTACATGTGCATGTGCATGGCACATGTGTTTTAATTCTTACATGTGCATGTGCGTCGCATCCTCCCAAATCTTTCATTTGGAATTGCTTAGCCAACCAAGCTTTTATGTCTGATAATAATCCTACATTATTCCCAATAAGTAGAATGTCATCGACATAAAGAATTAGAAAAACCACTTGCTTCTCCTTGAAGAGCTTGTATACATAAGACTCATCAAGACATTGCACAAATCCATAAGATTTGATCGCATCATCAAATCTCATATTCCATGACATGGATGCTTGCTTGAGTCCATAAATAGACCTATGCAATTTACAAACCTTTTGTTTTGCATCATGTGCTATGAAACCCTCTGGCTGCTCCATGTAGATAGACTCCTCAAGATAGCCATTCAAAAAAACTGTCTTGACGTCGATCTGCCAAATCTCATAATCATAATGAGCAGCTATGGAAAGCAGAATACGAATAGACTTAAGCATTGCTACTGGTGAGAAGGTTTCTTCATAGTCAATCCCTTCTTTTTGGGTATAACCCTTAGCCACCAGTCTAGCTTTGAATGTCTCTACATTCCCGTCTATTCCAAGTTTCCTCTTGTAGATCCATTTACACCCAATAGGTTTTACCCCTTCAGGTAAATCTACAAGATCCCAAACTGAGTTGGAATACATAGATTCCATTTCAAGTTTCATAGCTTCAAGCCATGCTTCTTTGTCAGAGTCTTCCATTGCACATCTATATGTCAATGGATCATCCTTCCCATCATCGGTGATAGCAACTTGTGCTTCACCATCATGTCGATATCGAGATGGTAGTCGTACTACCCTATCGCTACGACGAAGTGTAATGATAGGTTGACTAGAAAGAGTGGTGTTTCTTGTAACTTGTGGATCAACAACTGTTGTTGTAACCGGTCTAACCTGGTCAGATTGAATCTCTTGTAAGACAATCTTACTATGAGGTTTGTAATTTGTTATATAGTCATGTTCAAGAAATGCGGCATTTGTCGATACAAATACCTTATTATCCTGAGGACTATAAAACAAACCTCCTCTCGTGCCTACTAGATATCCAACAAACATGCAAACCTCAGTTCTTGGTTCCAACTTCCCGGTCTTACCTACTAGCACATGTGCTGGACAACCCCATTTTTTTTTTCCCTTCTTTTTGGGTATAACCCTTAGCTACCAGTCTAGCTTTGAATGTCTCTACATTCCGCTACTCCAGGTTTCCTCCTTGGAGATCCATTTACACCCAATGAGTTTTACTCCTTCAGGTAAATCGACAAGATCCCCAACTGAGTTGAAACACATAATTCCATGTCAAGTTTCATAGCTTCAAGCCATGCTTCTTTGTCAGAGTCTTCCATTGCACATCTATATGTCAATGGATCATCCTTCCCATCATCGGTGATAGCAACTTGTGCTTCACCATCGTGTCGATATCGAGATGGTAGTCGTACTACCCTATCGCTACGACGAAGTGTAATGATAGGTTGACTAGAAAGAGTGGTGTTTCTTGTAACTTGTGGATCAACAACTGTTGTTGTAACCGGTCTAACCTGGTCAGATTGAATCTCTTGTAAGACAATCTTACTATGAGGTTTGTAATTTGTTATATAGTCATGTTCAAGAAATGCGGCATTTGTCGATACAAATACCTTATTATCCTGAGGACTATAAAACAAACCTCCTCTCGTGCCTACTAGATATCCAACAAACATGCAAACCTCAGTTCTTGGTTCCAACTTCCCGGTCTTACCTACTAGCACATGTGCTGGACAACCCCATATGCGAAAGTGTCTCAAACTAGGTTTGTGACCACTCCACAACTCTAAGGGTGTATTAGGTATGGACTTAGATGGAACTACATTAACTATGTAGGTTGCTGTTTGTAAAGCATAACCCCAAAACGATTTTGGAAGAGAAGAATAGCTCATCATGGATCTTACCATATTAAGCAATGTTCGATTTCTTCTTTCAGCAACACCATTTTGCTGAGGTGTGCCTGGTGCTGTTAGTTGGGATACTATCCCATTTTCTAACAGATAATCCTTGAATTCACTGTCAAGGTACTCACCACCTCGATTTGATCGAAGACACTTGATTGTCTTACCTAATTGGTTCTCAACGTCAACTTTAAAATCTTGAAAACTTTCTAAAAGTTTCTGATTAAACTGAATAAGGTAAGTATATCCATATCTTGAGTAATCATCTATGAATGTCATAAAGTATCATAGCCAACCTCTGGCCCGTGTAGATATTGGCCACATACATCTGAATTGTATTAGCTCAAGTGTTTCTTGGCCTTTGCCCTTTCCAATAAAGGACCTCTTGGTGATTTTACCTTCTAGACATGATTTACAAACAGGTAAAGATCCAACGGTTAGATCTTTTAAAGGACCATCCTTAACAAGTCTGTAATTCTATAAGATTAATATGACCAAGTCGTAGGTGCCAAAATATGTATCAGCAAAATGAGAAATCTTTTGCTTCTTGGATTTAGGCAATTCAACTTTGAACATTTCCGTATTCAACAGTGATGAACTATGATGGGCCTTATCCATAGAAGCCCATTTTCCGTGAGCCTGAACAATATTAAACCATTTCGAGAATAATAACTGAATTATTATTAAAAGAAATAGCATATAATGTCAATTATCAGAAGAAACAAAAATGAGGTTTCTAGTAAACCCTGGGAATAAATAATGTTTCTAAAAACAACTATTTATTGTTCTCAAAATAAATTTTGCTTCTCCCCTGCTGAAGCTGAAACAACCGCCCGTTGCCAACTCTAGAGTGAACTCTCCATCAGCTAGTCTCCTGTAGAGTTTAGCATCTGCAAAGAACAACAACATGATTAGTCGCACCTGAATCAATTATCCAGAGTGATAAATCACTTTAACCAAACAGATCGAAGTAACTAGTAAATCAAATTACCTTTTTTTTCTTTTCAGCTCCGTCGAGATACTGCTTGTAGTTTCTCTTCCAATGGCCATCTACCCCACAATGAAAACATTTTCCTTTGGGCTTTAGATGGCTGAGCTTCTCCTTGTTTGACTTGTTCTTTTTCTTGAGCTTCTGGGCTCCCTGGTGTTGGCCCTTTTGACCTTGGCCTGTTTCTGGAATTCTTTCCTCTTCTTAAGAGAAGAATTGGATGAAGATGGTTCCACAACATTTGCTTCACTCTTCTTATCCACAGAAATAGACTCAAAAATGGTCAGCTCATTCAGCAACTAGTCAAGATCATAACTCAATTATTCATGAAATAATTGCTTTTGAACTGGAGGAATTGTGGGCTTAGCTTTCTAAAATCATGCCCACGTTGTGTTGGCCTCATCAATATGACTCCATTAATTTCAGCTTCATGAATAGTCTGATCAATCATCAGAACATTTGACGTACGGGGACTCCTGCTTTCATCTTAAGTTCATAACTCTCTTTATTGCTTCATGTCGGCTTGGTCAGACGGCTGCCAAACATGCCTTGAAGAGACTCCATTAGCTCATAAGCAGTCTCACAGTTCTCAAATTTTGCACTGAGAACATCAGACATGGTTGCAAGCAAATAACAGCGGGCTTTGATATTTGCTTTGATCCATGTATCATAAGCATCTTTCAGAGCCCGTTGAGCATTAGTCGCAGGAGTAGGAGGACATTCCTCCATCAGCACGAATTTCAAGTTGTCATGCACGAGAATGAGATTCAAATTCTTTTTCCACTTAACAAAATTGTCGCCGTCAAGCTTTTCAGTCGCAAGCAAATTTATCATTAATTGAGACATAATGCTGTAATAAATAAATAAAATTATAATCAATTTTATGCTATAAAATTCAAAATGTTATGGCATGCTAGTATGATGCATGAACATGCTAATCACAAAAATATGTAAATGCTACTATAGCCTCGATAACATAATAAATCACCTTAGGGTAGAAATATTATCAATTAATAAATTTACTCAAAATATCTCATATTTTCGAAATTTATTAACTTACCGAAAATTTTGGTCAAAATATAACTAACACGTTTAGTTATATTTTCATGAGTGTGACCCACTGTTTTGGATTTATGAAACTTAACTTATAGTCGCCGCCGTAGGGTCGGACAACTATAAAATACATTTCATATATCCTATCTCTAGGAAACCAACCTTGGTATTGACCTAAGTGAACACTCTCCGTAGGGAGGATGAAAATCAAAGTCATCTCGGAGTCCCACTTAGATCTCACGGTGTTGTGCCAACAGTGGAGACCATGGGATGTTACGCCTAACTTCCCGCTCCCACTCATTATTTTGAATTAGTGATTATGGAATATCAAATATTCCCTGATATCGATAAATTAATCATATTAATTTATCAATACTTAATTATTAATCTTATAATCATATTATAAAATTAATAATTTCAAATAATCAAATTATTTGAATAAAATAAATTTTTAACAAATTAAAAATTATTTTATTTTTCATTCTCACATCATTCAATAAAATGAATTAATATTAGTTTTAATCAAATTAAAACTAATTTATTTAATAAACTCTTTATTAAATCAATATGCAATTTAATATATGTTTAAATGCATGACATGTGAGAAATTTAAAATAAACCTAAACATGCATAATCTATATGACATGTGAATGCATGGCAATATAACAAATTATATCAACATAAAAATAAATGAAATAGTGACCGGGTTGACCTTTGGGTATTTCTAAAATTACAACCCCAAAATTAAAATAAAATAAAATTATAATCAATTTTATGCTATAAAATTCAAAATGTTATGGCATGCTAGTATGATGCATGAACATGCTAATCACAAAAATATGTAAATGCTACTATAGCCTCGATAACATAATAAATCACCTTAGGGTAGAAATATTATCAATTAATAAATTTACTCAAAATATCTCATATTTTCGAAATTTATTAACTTACCGAAAATTTTGGTCAAAATATAACTAACACGTTTAGTTATATTTTCATGAGTGTGACCCACTGTTTTGGATTTATGAAACTTAACTTATAGTCGCCGCCGTAGGGTCGGACAACTATAAAATACATTTCATATATCCTATCTCTAGGAGACCAACCTTGGTATTGACCTAAGTGAACACTCTCCGTAGGGAGGATGAAAATCAAAGTCATCTCGGAGCCCCACTTAGATCTCACGGTGTTGTGCCAACAGTGGAGACCATGGGATGTTACGCCTAACTTCCCGCTCCCACTCATTATTTTGAATTAGTGATTATGGAATATCAAATATTCCCTGATATCGATAAATTAATCATATTAATTTATCAATACTTAATTATTAATCTTATAATCATATTATAAAATTAATAATTTCAAATAATCAAATTATTTGAATAAAATAAATTTTTAACAAATTAAAAATTATTTTATTTTTCATTCTCACATCATTCAATAAAATGAATTAATATTAGTTTTAATCAAATTAAAACTAATTTATTTAATAAACTCTTTATTAAATCAATATGCAATTTAATATATGTTTAAATGCATGACATGTGAGAAATTTAAAATAATAAAACATGGCTTTGATACCAATTGTTGGTTTTCGAGGTTCCTACGCATGGCGGAATTCACTATTATTCATAATAATAGTGACATGCGTTACCCTGTGATTTTAAAACTATTTTAAAATCAACAAAAACCATAAGTTGGATCGTTAGTCTAAAAGAAATTATTTTTGATAAATATGTAATTTTTCAAAATGTAAACAATTTACATTGAGAAAAATTATTAGAATTTAGATTGGGAAATAATAAAAGGAAATACCTTTTTGGAGCAACGCTTTTACTCAGGTACTCCCGTCTGATCTTAACAGCTTTAACTCAGGATCAGGTGTTTTTTCCCAAAGACTTTGAAACCGTCGAGTCTTCTCTGAAGATCTTTACACTTAAATCCTCTGACGTGTGGGCGTCTCTCTTACAGGAATAACACATTCTTATATTTCTAGAGAGACGTGTTCTCAACACATGAGACGTCTCTCTTCGATCTTAGAAAACGTTTTTCTAAAATCGAATACGGAAAGATCACACCATTTCTCTCTAGGGATTTGTTTTTTTTTTTTTGTTTTTTTTTTTTTTTGTTTTTTTTTTTTTTGTTTTTTTTTTTTTGTTTTTTTTTTTTTTTTGTTTTTTTTTTTTTTTTTTTGTTTTTTTTTTTTTTGTTTTTTTTTTTTTTTTTTGTTTTTTTTTTTTTTGTTTTTTTTTTTTTTTGTTTTTTTTTTTTTTTTTTTTTTTTTTTTTTGTTTTTTTTTTTTTTTTGTTTTTTTTTTTTTGTTTTTTTTTTTTTGTTTTTTTTTTTTTTTGTTTTTTTTTTTTTTTGTTTTTTTTTTTTTTTTTTTTTTTTGTTTTTTTTTTTTTTTTTTTTTTTGTTTTTTTTTTTTTTGTTTTTTTTTTTTTGTTTTTTTTTTTTTGTTTTTTTTTTTTTTGTTTTTTTTTTTTTGTTTTTTTTTTTTTTTTTTTTTTTTTGTTTTTTTTTTTTTTTTTTTGTTTTTTTTTTTTTTTTTTTTTTTTTTTGTTTTTTTTTTTTTGTTTTTTTTTTTTTTTTTGTTTTTTTTTTTTTTTTTTTTTTTTTTTTTTTTGTTTTTTTTTTTTTTTTTGTTTTTTTTTTTTTTGTTTTTTTTTTTTTGTTTTTTTTTTTTTTTTTTTTTTTTTTTTGTTTTTTTTTTTTTTTTTTTGTTTTTTTTTTTTTTTTTGTTTTTTTTTTTTTTTGTTTTTTTTTTTTTTGTTTTTTTTTTTTTGTTTTTTTTTTTTTTTTTTTTTTTTTTTTTTTTTTGTTTTTTTTTTTTTTTTTTTTTGTTTTTTTTTTTTTGTTTTTTTTTTTTTTTTTTTTTTTTGTTTTTTTTTTTTTTGTTTTTTTTTTTTTGTTTTTTTTTTTTTTTTTTTTGTTTTTTTTTTTTTTTTTTTTGTTTTTTTTTTTTTTTTTTTTTTTTTTTTGTTTTTTTTTTTTTTTTTTTTTTGTTTTTTTTTTTTTTTTTTTTTTTGTTTTTTTTTTTTTGTTTTTTTTTTTTTGTTTTTTTTTTTTTGTTTTTTTTTTTTTTTGTTTTTTTTTTTTTTTTTGTTTTTTTTTTTTTGTTTTTTTTTTTTTTTTTTTTTTTTTTTTTGTTTTTTTTTTTTTGTTTTTTTTTTTTTGTTTTAATAAAAACTAATTTTTAAAAAATAAATCTTATCTAATCAAATCTAATTTGATTAGAAGTTGATTTATCTAATAAATCAATTTATCAATTAATCATATAATCTAAAAACAGTTTTTAGAATATATTTATGAAAACTACTTTTCAAGATAATCTCATCTTATGAGATTCTTCAAATCTAATTCAAATCCCTTAAAAATATCTCATCTAATGAGATATTTTATTTTGAATTCAAAATATAAAAACTATTTATATATTTTGAATAACAATATATTCATTTGAGTGTTTATAAATGATTAATCATTATTAATCATTTATATATTTTGAATAACAATATATTCATTTGAGTGTTTATAAATGATTAATCATTATTAATCATTTATATATTTTTGAATTCAAAATATAAAAACTATTTATATATTTTGAATAACAATATATTCATTTGAGTGTTTATAAATGATTAATCATTATTAATCATTTATATATTTATTCTTATAACATGGAAATTAAATAGTGATATAAGATAACAGAGGGACCGATGGACCTATAGTTCTAAGCTCCAATAATATTTGTTAATTAATATAAACTCTTTATATTAAATAACACAATTATTAACTCTAGAGTAATTCCACTAAATACCTAGAGTTGCACTCTTAGAACTATAGAGTATATTTACTCAAAGTAATGTCCATTGATATAGTCATTACATATGTATTAATCCTCCATTAAGATTCGTAATAGAGCTAGGTATAAAATCCGTTAACCTCTCATATTACATCTTTATCCTTGACTACCATTAGTTCTTGATTGAATAATTAATTCATAACATTTATGAATTTGCGCGCTAATTATTCAATCCCTGAACTAACAAACAAGGGAATCTTATATTATGGATTTCATTGTATCAATGTTAGCATTCCCAGCTACTCATTTAATTTATTCCCAAAATACAAGGTTTATGTAATGTAACTCATACAAAACTATACCGAGTAAATCAAAGAATAAATTATAATGAAATAGGAGTCTACTAAATACAATGAATTAAGATCATACATATATGACCATCATTATGATAAAATTAATTGTTCTTCATTCAACGGATATTATAAGAACAATATAATTTCATCTGGTCCAGTCCTATATAATCATATTATATAAAATACAATCACTTTATGTCCTTACATATATAGTCGGGATATGACTACACATTCTCAACGAAGTGAACTGTATTTATGACTTTATTAATTTAAAGATCATTTACTTCAAATATAAGTCATGGACTATTGTGATTATTTCTTTTTAAATTTAATCCCACATATATCAGCATATATGTAAATTTAAAATTGCATAAATAATCAAGGATTTTTCTTTAAATTTATAAAGCATATCGAATAATGCAAACATAAAAATTAATCATAAAATTTATTTATTAATTACAGCAATAAAAATGTTCATAACATTTGCTTGTTGGGCACATTATTCCCAACAAAACCAAGTTGAAAAATCAGGATCTTTTGGGTATAATTCTTTGATGTGCTCAAAACCCAAAAATTTAGTGGAAAGGGTAGAAAGAAGAACATACCTTCGAGATAAAGCATCAGCTACAATATTGTCTTTACCTTGTTTGTATTGGATGGTATATGGAAATATTTCAATAAATTCAATCCAGCGAGCATGTCGTCGATTCAACTTATGTAACGACCCCAACCCGGTCAGGGCCGTCACGGCCTAACCATGACTTACTCCTAACTTAGCCTCCATAAGTTTACATAGAAATTCCCTCTTTTTTTTTTTTTTTTTTTTTTTTTTTTTTGTTTTTTTTTTTTTTTTTGTTTTTTTTTTTTTTTTTGTTTTTTTTTTTTTGTTTTTTTTTTTTTTGTTTTTTTTTTTTTTTGTTTTTTTTTTTTTTTTGTTTTTTTTTTTTTTTGTTTTTTTTTTTTTTTGTTTTTTTTTTTTTTGTTTTTTTTTTTTTTGTTTTTTTTTTTTTGTTTTTTTTTTTTTGTTTTTTTTTTTTTTTTGTTTTTTTTTTTTTTGTTTTTTTTTTTTTTGTTTTTTTTTTTTTTTGTTTTTTTTTTTTTTTTTTGTTTTTTTTTTTTTGTTTTTTTTTTTTTTTTTTTTGTTTTTTTTTTTTTTTTGTTTTTTTTTTTTTTTTTTTGTTTTTTTTTTTTTTGTTTTTTTTTTTTTTTTTTTTGTTTTTTTTTTTTTGTTTTTTTTTTTTTTGTTTTTTTTTTTTTGTTTTTTTTTTTTTTTTTGTTTTTTTTTTTTTGTTTTTTTTTTTTTTTTTTTTGTTTTTTTTTTTTTTTTGTTTTTTTTTTTTTGTTTTTTTTTTTTTTTGTTTTTTTTTTTTTTGTTTTTTTTTTTTTTGTTTTTTTTTTTTTTTTTTTTGTTTTTTTTTTTTTTTTTTTTTTTTTGTTTTTTTTTTTTTGTTTTTTTTTTTTTTTTTTGTTTTTTTTTTTTTGTTTTTTTTTTTTTTTTTTGTTTTTTTTTTTTTTGTTTTTTTTTTTTTTGTTTTTTTTTTTTTTGTTTTTTTTTTTTTTTTTTTTTTTTGTTTTTTTTTTTTTTTTGTTTTTTTTTTTTTTTTTTTGTTTTTTTTTTTTTGTTTTTTTTTTTTTTGTTTTTTTTTTTTTTGTTTTTTTTTTTTTTGTTTTTTTTTTTTTTTTTTTTTTTTTTTTTTTGTTTTTTTTTTTTTTTTTTGTTTTTTTTTTTTTTTTTTGTTTTTTTTTTTTTTTGTTTTTTTTTTTTTGTTTTTTTTTTTTTTTTGTTTTTTTTTTTTTGTTTTTTTTTTTTTGTTTTTTTTTTTTTTTTTTTGTTTTTTTTTTTTTTTTTTTGTTTTTTTTTTTTTGTTTTTTTTTTTTTTTTTTTTTTTGTTTTTTTTTTTTTGTTTTTTTTTTTTTTTGTTTTTTTTTTTTTTTTGTTTTTTTTTTTTTTTGTTTTTTTTTTTTTTTTTGTTTTTTTTTTTTTTTGTTTTTTTTTTTTTGTTTTTTTTTTTCGCCTCATACAATCGCCAAGCGATCGCCTGTTGGGTGATCGCTCGGCAACTGCTCTGGAAGTTTACTTCCAGAGCACTTGCCTTATGGCGATCGTTCCCCTTCCCAGGGTGATCGATCGCCCATGGCTCTGGAATCTCATTCCAGAGCCACGCTTCTTCCCTTCCCGTTTTCTTCATTCTTTCCCTCGTGTTTTTCTCAACCTATTCTCTATTCTTCACAACATAAATTACTCTTATACTACCACCAAAACACTCACTCATTGATCACCAAAAACCCAACACTAATATAACCTACAATTTCGGGAAAACTCAAGAAAACAAACCGCGTGGATCGCTCTAAAACCGAGCCAATCCTTATAGTTCAAAACACCTAAAACTTAGAATACATCAATAAAACCACAATTCCGACAATCAACTATAGACATGGAAATTCCTAAAACTTCATTAAAATCAGTACGTACCAATTCATCTAGTGATTCAATTCCAAGTCTACAATCACTACATAAATTCCCAAAATGTATAACTCATATAATCAACCTAAAGTCTATCCTTTTTCCTACTCATTCACCTCTATACATCGTATTACCCCAAAAAGTACGGAGCCCACTCGAATCGTCATACCAAGCCAAAACACGCCCCGTCGCCACGATCCTCATCCATCAACCTCCTAAGCATTATCGTCTAGAGGGAGATCCTCACCTTCGTTATCGTCACCTACATCATACGATAAATACGATAAGCCTAATGCTTAGTAAAGAGCTAAACATAACATTACATATATGCATGACATTTATAAAACATATTCGTTTTCGTTTTATTTTCTTTAACTTAAATCATTTGTCTATATAATAGACCATTTTCTTGCCCCGTGAGAATCGTGTCTTGCCCCGTAAGAACCGTGCCTTGCCCCGTAAGAACCACATCTTGCCCCGTGAGAACACATAGCACCTCACACAGTTCGTTGTCATTCATTCGTTCAACTTTTATAAAACATGCTTATAAATAGTTCGTATGCACATTTAGGAAAAACATGATGCATGAGGACAAACATTCACATAGAGAAATCCTCAAAGACAAACCCTTAAACATCTATAGCCCGTGGGCGAACGAACACTTAGTTAGAAGCTAAACATCCATCCTAGGATACCCGACTCACCAAGACCCTTACAACCAACGAACATCGTCAACTAAATCATATAATTTCTATATCGTTACGACGTAGGGCCTTAGGGGCCGGAAACCTAACACTCACTTACCTGACATCCTAGATATGCCGAGCACCGTCCTTGAACTTGGGTTACCTAAGGCAGTTTCATAAAACGTCATTAGTTTTAACTCTAAATCATAAAATCTAAAACTAAACGAAATCCCTAAATTTCTTTTACAAACCCTAAACCAAAACCACTCCAAAAACAACAACTAACTTGACTAAAACGTAGAGCTTACCTAGAGGGTTGCGTTGTTGAAGAAACTTGAAGAGAAACTCGCCAGAAATCGGAGGAGAATGGCCAAGGTTGAGGATCGGCGACAAGGAGAAGAAAATCGCCAAGGGGAGGGAGAGCTCGCGTTCTGGAGGGGAGAAGTGAGAGAAAAGGAAAAAGGGTTTTAAGTTTTATTAAGATTTTGACTTTGAAGATTACCTAAATGCCCCTTATGTTGATTTCTTTGATTTAATTAATATTTCTCCTATCATTTTGGTTTCTCCATAGTACCTTAACAAGAGGGATTGACTTATTGCGTAATACTTTAACCGAAGATTCGAGAACCTGTATTGGTCTCTCTTCGTAGGTCAAGGTTGGCCGTATCTCAAGGTTAACTGGTTCTACCACGTGTGTCGGATCCTTTACACATCTCCTTAACATCGACACGTGAAAAACATCATGTACACCTTCCATGGACAGTGGTAACTGAAGCCTGTATGCTGTAGCCCCAATCCTTTCTGTAATACGAAACGGTCCAACGAATAGCGGGTTCAACTTCCCTCTTCTTCCAAATCGAACCACGCCTTTGAACGGCGAAACATTTAAAAACACTTCATCACCAACAACAAACTCTAGACTTCGTCTTCTCCGATCAGCATAGCTCTTTTGGCGACTCTGTGCAGTTTCCATCCTCTGCCTGATCAAAGCAACCTTCTCAGACAACTGTTGTAAAATTTCCGGACCAAGCAATTTGGCTTCACCCACTTCATCCCAATACAGTGGCGACCTACACTTTCTGCCATAAAGCGCTTCGTACGGAGCCATTCCAATCGTGGACTGATAACTGTTATTGTATGCAAATTCAACCAAAGGCAAATATCGGCTCCACGACGCCTGAAACTCCAATACACATGCTCTCAGTATATCCTCGAGTATCTGAATCGTCCTCTCAGATTGTTCGTCGGTCTGTGGGTGGAAGGCTGTGCTAAAAGTCAATTTGGTACCCATAGAGCTTTGCAAACTCTTCCAAAATCTTGAAGTAAACTTGGGGTCCCGATCCGAAACAATCGACACGTGAAAAACATCATGTACACCTTCCATGGACAGTGGTAACTGAAGCCTGTATGCTGTAGCCCCAATCCTTTCTGTAAGACGAAACGGTCCAACGAATAGCGGGTTCAACTTCCCTCTTCTTCCAAATCGAACCACGCCTTTGAACGGCGAAACATTTAAAAACACTTCATCACCAACAACAAACTCTAGACTTCGTCTTCTCCGATCAGCATAGCTCTTTTGGCGACTCTGTGCAGTTTCCATCCTCTGCCTGATCAAAGCAACCTTCTCAGACAACTGTTGTAAAATTTCCGGACCAAGCAATTTGGCTTCACCCACTTCATCCCAATACAGTGGCGACCTACACTTTCTGCCATAAAGCGCTTCGTACGGAGCCATTCCAATCGTGGACTGATAACTGTTATTGTATGCAAATTCAACCAAAGGCAAATATCGCTCCACGACGCCTGAAACTCCAATACACATGCTCTCAGTATATCCTCGAGTATCTAATCGCCTCCTCAGATTGTTCGGCGGTCGGTGGGGGAAGGGCTGTGCTAAAAGTCAATTTGGTACCCATAGAGCTTTGCAAACTCTTCCAAAATCTTGAAGTAAACTTGGGGTCCCGATCCGAAACAATCGACACTGGAACCCCGTGTAACCTTATGATCTCTTGAACATACAGTTCTGCGAACTGATTCATTGTAAAAGTCATCTTAACTGGAAGGAAATGAGCCGTCTTCGTCAATCTATCCACTACGACCCATATACTATCATGCCCTTTTATTGTCCTTGGTAATCCGACCACGAAGTCCATCGTAATATGATCCCACTTCCACTCCAGAATCGGTAGTGGTTGCAACATCCCACCTGGTCTTTGGTGCTCTGCTTTCACTTGCTGGCATACTAGGCAAGATTGTACATAACTGGCCACATCGCGCTTCATGTTCGGCCACCAATAAAGCACTTTCAGATCTCTGTACATCTTGGTATTACCTGGATGCACTGAGAACGACGATGAATGCGCCTCTGCCATAATCAACCTCCTCAATTCCACATCCTTCGGAACATACCAACGGTCCCGAAATCTGAGAATACCATCTTCCGAGTAATTGAATTCGGAAGACGTATCAGATAACTTGGCTACAATAGTGTCCCTTTCATTCGTGTCTAATTGTTGAGCTTAATTTTGTCCAACAGAGTAGGCCGTATTGTTAAATCCGCAAGTAGGGTCGAGAGCTCAGAAACCACCTCTAAATCTAGCCTTTGAACCTCGTTCCTCAAAGAAGCTGGCATACTACTAACGATTGACCCCACGGTTCTGGGCATTCTACTCAATGCGTCGGCTACCGTGTTTGCTTTTCCAGGATGATACTTGATTTCGAAGTCATAGTCTTTCACAAATTCCAGCCACCTTCTCTGCCTCGTGTTTAAATCCTTCTGTGTAAAGAGATACTTTAAACTTTTATGGTCTGAATAAACTTCACACTTCTGTCCATAAAGGTAGTGTCTCCATATCTTCAACGCAAATACAACTGCAGCAAACTCTAAGTCATGCGTTGGATAATTCTGTTCATAGCTCTTCAACTGCCTAGAGGCATAGGCAATGACCTTCCCTTCCTGCATCAACACGCATCCCAATCCTACTTTGGACGCATCACAGTATATACTGAACACTTCATCCTCCACTGGTAGAATCAATAAAGGCGCTGTGGTCAACTTTTGTTTTAGAGTCTGAAAACTCTTCTCACAGGCTTTAGTCCATTCATACTTCACTTCCTTCCTTGTCAAGTTCGTTAGAGGCATGGCTATGATTGAGAACCCCTCGATAAACTTCCGATAATATCCAGCCAGGCCTACGAAACTTCGTACTTCACTCGCATTTTTAGGCTGAGGCCATCCCTTTACAACTTGAATCTTGGCCGGATCCACTGAAACGCCTTCTTTTGAAATCACGTGGCCTAAGAAATTCACCTGACTCAACCAGAACTCGCACTTAGAAAGCTTAGGCATACAACTGATCTCGCTTCAAAGTAGTCATAACAGCCCTTAAGTGCTCGGCATGTTCTTCGTCGTTTCTGGAATAAATTAAAATGTCATCTATGAACACTATAACAAACTTATCCAAGAACTCCCGAAACACTCTGTTCATGAGGTCCATAAACGCTGCTGGAGCATTGGTCAAACCGAAGGACATAACCCTAAACTCATAGTGCCGGTAACGTGTCCTGAAGGCAGTCTTTGGTACATCCTCGGCTCTAATTTTTAACTGGTAGTACCCCGAACGTAAATCGATCTTAGAAAATACCATGGCTCCTTGCAACTGGTCAAATAAGTCATCGATCCTCGGCAATGGATATTTATTCTTTATAGTCAGCTTATTCAACTCACGATAATCTACGCACATTCTTAAGGAGACATCTTTCTTCTTTACAAATAAAACCGGAGCGCCCCAAGGAGAAACGCTCGGCCGTACAAAACCATTGTCTGTTAGCTCTTTCAGCTGAATTTGCAATTCCCTCAGTTCAACCAGTGCCATTCTATAAGGATTCTTGGATACTGGCGCCGAACCAGGAATAATCTCAATTGTGAACTCCATTTCCTGATCTGGAGGCAATCCGGGCAACTCATCCAGGAATACTTCCGTAAAGTCCCTAACCACTGGAATGTCACATAACTTTAACTCATCTCGCATGCTTACTTCCTCAACACTTGCTATAAATCCAAAACACCTATGCTTCATCGAGCATAAAGCACTTACAGGCGGGCTGGGTAACTCGTCTAGGAACACTTTCGAAAAACTTTCCTCCACCGAAATGTCACTTAACTTCCGCTCATCTTGCTTTCTTACATCTACGATGCTTGCTACAAAGCTGAAACATCTGGGTTTTATGGAGTACTGGGCACTCATTGACAATACAAGAGGCATCTCACTCGTACGGAGGGTCGCTAGAAAACTGTAATTCTCCCCGCTCGGGGGTCTAAAATCTACTACTCCCGACCTGCAATTGATTGTGGCATAGTGCCGAAACAACCAATCCATGCCCAAGATTACATCATACCCCTTCATACTTATGATGATCAGGTTCGCATACAGCTGCCGACTACCAACAGATATAATTTCACCCCGTATCGCCTGATCTGAGTGTAAATACTCTCCAGAAGGTAACATAACACTATAATCACGATCAGCTGGGACGACATCTAAATTCCATTTAATTGTATACTTCTGTGCTATGAAGGAATGGGTTGCCCCAGTGTCAATTAAAACATGAGCCGTGTTTCCACAGACCAAAATAGTACCTGAAACAACTGAAGGCTAAACAGCTTCCTCGTCTTCAATAAGAGAAAAGATCCGGGAGGGACCGCCCGGTGGCCTTCTACTTGGCTCTAGGCAATCCACGACCTTGTGGCCCACTTTGTCACATCGAAACATTGTCCACTATGAAGCTTGCACTCCCCATGATGGTTCTTTTGGCAAATAGGGCACAAAGGAGCCTACGACGCCCCTTGCTGACGTTTACCCTTATCTTGAACTCTAAGCATCTCATTGGCCCGTTTGACACCACGTTGTGGTTGTGGCTGCCAACCCTGGTTCTGTTGCTGTGGTCGCACATCTCTAACAAACCTTCTCGACGCTTCTCTCTGTCGCTGAAGCTTCATTTCGATGTCATCAAGTCCGAGGGCACTTTCCACTATCTTATGATAAGGCACGCACCCACCGTCATCACCCATTTTGATTTCTAATTTCAACCTTGTACAAATTGGTGAATTTTGTCCTCCTCCTCATATATCATATATCCAGCATACCGAGATAGTGACTCAAACCTTTGTACATATTCGGCCACCGTCCCCGTTTGGCGCAATTGGGTGAACTCTACCTTCTTACTAGCCCGAAGAGTGCGACTGAAATACTTGTTGTAGAATACCGTTTTGAATCTTTCCCATCTCATAATCTCCACATCTGTAGTAGCCTTAATCGTGTCCCACCAGAATAGAGCGCCTTTAATACTTAATCAAACGCATTACGAAATCTTAATTACGCGTCCATGAAGGTTGTTGGGTCCTCAATACACATCGTTCTAATCTCTTCAAGTTAAAACCTTGAATGTAAAATGGATAACTTAGGTACTAACCACAAGTCTGTCACACTCAACCTCATTTGCTTGATACAATGAACACTTTTAGAACAAATCGATTGAAGTGAAGTTCTTATACCATCCCCCCCCCCCCCCCCCCCCCCCCCCCCCCCCCCCCCCCCCCCCCCCCCCCCCCCCCCCCCCCCCCCCCCCCCCCCCCCCCCCCCCCCCCCCCCCCCCCCCCCCCCCCCCCCCCCCCCCCCCCCCCCCCCCCCCCCCCCCCCCCCCCCCCCCCCCCCCCCCCCCCCCCCCCCCCCCCCCCCCCCCCCCCCCCCCCCCCCCCCCCCCCCCCCCCCCCCCCCCCCCCCCCCCCCCCCCCCCCCCCCCCCCCCCCCCCCCCCCCCCCCCCCCCCCCCCCCCCCCCCCCCCCCCCCCCCCCCCCCCCCCCCCCCCCCCCCCCCCCCCCCCCCCCCCCCCCCCCCCCCCCCCCCCCCCCCCCCCCCCCCCCCCCCCCCCCCCCCCCCCCCCCCCCCCCCCCCCCCCCCCCCCCCCCCCCCCCCCCCCCCCCCCCCCCCCCCCCCCCCCCCCCCCCCCCCCCCCCCCCCCCCCCCCCCCCCCCCCCCCCCCCCCCCCCCCCCCCCCCCCCCCCCCCCCCCCCCCCCCCCCCCCCCCCCCCCCCCCCCCCCCCCCCCCCCCCCCCCCCCCCCCCCCCCCCCCCCCCCCCCCCCCCCCCCCCCCCCCCCCCCCCCCCCCCCCCCCCCCCCCCCCCCCCCCCCCCCCCCCCCCCCCCCCCCCCCCCCCCCCCCCCCCCCCCCCCCCCCCCCCCCCCCCCCCCCCCCCCCCCCCCCCCCCCCCCCCCCCCCCCCCCCCCCCCCCCCCCCCCCCCCCCCCCCCCCCCCCCCCCCCCCCCCCCCCCCCCCCCCCCCCCCCCCCCCCCCCCCCCCCCCCCCCCCCCCCCCCCCCCCCCCCCCCCCCCCCCCCCCCCCCCCCCCCCCCCCCCCCCCCCCCCCCCCCCCCCCCCCCCCCCCCCCCCCCCCCCCCCCCCCCCCCCCCCCCCCCCCCCCCCCCCCCCCCCCCCCCCCCCCCCCCCCCCCCCCCCCCCCCCCCCCCCCCCCCCCCCCCCCCCCCCCCCCCCCCCCCCCCCCCCCCCCCCCCCCCCCCCCCCCCCCCCCCCCCCCCCCCCCCCCCCCCCCCCCCCCCCCCCCCCCCCCCCCCCCCCCCCCCCCCCCCCCCCCCCCCCCCCCCCCCCCCCCCCCCCCCCCCCCCCCCCCCCCCCCCCCCCCCCCCCCCCCCCCCCCCCCCCCCCCCCCCCCCCCCCCCCCCCCCCCCCCCCCCCCCCCCCCCCCCCCCCCCCCCCCCCCCCCGTCTTAATTACGCGTCCATGAAGGTTGTTGGGTCCTCAATACACGTCGTTCTAATCACTTCAAGTTAAAACCTTGAATGTGAAATGGATAACTTAGGTTCTAACCACAAGTCTTGTAACACTCAACCTCATTTGCTTGATGCGTTCAACTCTTTTAGAACAAATCGATTGAAGTGAAGTTTCTAATACTTCATCAAACGCATTACTAAGTCTTAATTACGCGTCCATGAAGGTTGTTGGGTCCTCAATACACGTCGTTCTAATCACTTCAAGTTAAAACCTTGAATGTGAAATGGATAACTTAGGTTCTAACCACAAGTCTTGTAACACTCAACCTCATTGCTTTAATGCGATTCAACTCTTTAGAACAAATCGATTGAAGTGAAGTTTCTTATACATCATCAAGACGCATTACTAAGTCTTAATTACGCGTCCATGAAGGTTGTTGGGTCCTCAATACACTCGTTCTAATCACTTCAAGTTAAAACCTTGAATGTGAAATGGATAACTTAGGTTCTAACCACAAGTCTTGTTAACACTCACCTCATTTGCTTTATGCGTTCAACTCTTTTAGAACAAATCGATTGAAGTAAGTTTCTAATAACTTCATCAAACGCATTACTAAGTCTTAATTACGCGTCTATGAATGTTGTTGGTTCCTCAATACACATCGTTCTTATTACTTCAAGTTAAAACCTTGAATGTGAAATGGATAACTTAGGTCTAACCACAAGTTTTGTAACACTCAACCTCATTTGCTTTATACGACTAACTCTTTTAGAACAAATCAATTGAAGTGAAGTTTCTTATACATAATCAAACGCATTACTAAGTCTTAATTACGCGTCCATGAAGGTTGTTGGGTCCTCAATACACGTCGTTCTAATCACTTCAAGTTAAAACCTTGAATGTGAAATGGATAACTTAGGTTCTAACCACAAGTCTTGTAACACTCAACCTCATTTGCTTGATGCGTTCAACTCTTTTAGAACAAATCGATTTAAGTGAAGATTCTAATACTTCATCAAACGCATTACTAAGTCTTAATTACGCGTCCATTGAGGTTGTTGGGTCCTCAATACACGTCGTTCTAATCACTTCAAGTTAAAACCTTGAATGTGAAATGGATAACTTAGGTTCTAACCACAAGTCTTGTAACACTCAACCTCATTTGCTTGATGCGTTCAACTCTTTTAGAACAAATCGATTTAAGTGAAGTTTCTAATACTTCATCAAACGCATTACTAAGTCTTAATTACGCGTCCATGAAGGTTGTTGGGTCCTCAATACACTCGTTCAATACTTCAAGTAAAACCTTGAATGTGAAATGGATAACTTAGGTTCTAACCACAGTCTTGTAACACTCAACCTCATTTGCTTGATGCGTTCAACTCTTTTAGAACAAATCGATTTAAGTGAAGTTTCTAATACTTCATCAAACGCATTACTAAGTCTTAATTACGCGTCTATGAAGTTTGTTGTTTCCTCAATACACGTCGTTCTAATTATTTTAATTTAAAACATTGAATGTGAAATGGATAACATAGGTTCTAACCACAAGTCTTGTAACACTCAACCTCATTTGCTTGATACGATTCAACTCTTTAGAACAAATCGATTGAAGTGAAGTTTCTATACATCATCAAACGCATTACTAAGTCCTTAATTACGCGTCCATGAAGGTTGTTGGGTTACTCAATACACTCGGTTCTAATAACTTCAAGTTAAAACCTTGAATGTGAAATGGATACTTAGGTTCTAACCACAAGTCTTGTAACACTCAACCTCATTTGCTTTATGCGTAATCAACTCTTTTAGAACAAATCAGATTGAAGTGAAGTTTCTAATACTTCATCAAAACGCATTACTAGTCCTTAATTACGCGTCCATGAAGGTTGTTGGGTACTCAATACCGTCGGTTCTAATCACTGTCAAGTTAAAACCTTGAATGTGAAATGGATAACTTAGGTTCTAACCAAAAGTCTGGTAACACTCAACCTCATTTGCTTTATACATCAACTCTTTTAGAACAAAGTCGATTGAAGTGAAGTTTCTTATACCTCATCAACGCATTACTAAGTCTTAATTACGCGTCCATGAGGGTTGTTGGGTACTCCAATACACGTGGTTCTAATCACTTCAAGTTAAAACCTTGAATGTGAAATGGATAACTTAGGTTCTAACCACAGTCTTGTAACACTCAACCTCATTTGCTTATAACAAGTCAACCTTTTAGAACAATCGATTGAAGTGAAGTTTCTTATACATCATCAAACGCATTACTAAGTCTTAATTACGCGTCCATGAAAGGTTGTTGGGTTACTCAATACACGTGGTTCTAAATCACTTCAAGTTAAAACCTTGAATGTGAAATGGATAACTTATGTTTCTAACCACAAGTATTGTAACACTCAACCTCATTTGCTTAATGACGTTCAACCTCTTTTAGAACAAATCGATTGAAGTGAATGTTTCTATATACTTCATCAAACGCATTACTAAGTCTTAATTACGCGTCCATGAAGGTTGTTTGGTTCCTCAATACACGTCGTTCTAATATACTTCAAGTTAAAACCTTGAATGTGAAATGGATAACTTAGGTTCTAACCACTAGTCTTGTACACTCAACCTCATTTGCTTATGCTTCAACTCTTTAGAACAAATCGATTGAAGTGAAGTTTCTATATACATTCATCAAACGCATTACTAAGTCTTAATTACGCGTCCATGAAGGTTGTTGGGTCCTCAATACACGTCGTTCTAATACTTCAAGTTAAAACCTTGAATGTGAAATGGATAACTTAGGTTCTAACCACAAGTCTTGTAACACTCAACCTCATTTGCTTTATACAGTCAACTCTTTTAGAACAAATCGATTGAAGTGAAGTTTCTTATACATCATCAAACGCATTACTAAGTCTTAATTACGCGTCCATGAAGGTTGTTGGGTACTCAATACACGTCGGTTCTAATCACTTCAAGTTAAAAACTTGAATGTGAAATGGATAACTTAGGTTCTAACCACTAAGTCTTGTAACACTCAACCTCATTTGCTTTATACAATCAACTCTTTTAGAACAATCGATTGAAGTGAAAGTTTCTATACATTCATCAAACGCATTACTAAGTCTTAATTACGCGTCCTATGAAGGTTGTTGGGTACTCAATACACGTCGGTTCTAATCACTTCAAGTTAAAACCTTGAATGTGAAATGGATAAACTTAGTTCTACCACAAGTCTTGTAACACTCAACCTCATTTGCTTTATACAATCAACTCTTTTAGAACAATCGATTGAAGTGAAGTTTCTTATACATCATCAAACGCATTACTAAGTCTTAATTACGCGTCCATGAAGGGTTGTTGGGTACTCAATACACGTCGTTCTAATCACTTCAAGTTAAAACCTTGAATGTGAAATGGATAACTTAGGTTCTAACCACAAGTCTTGTAACACTCAACCTCATTTGCTTTATACAATCAACTCTTTTAGAACAAATCGATTGAAGTGAAGTTTCTTATACATCATCAACGCATTACTAAGTCTTAATTACGCGTCCATGAAGGTTGTTGGGTCCTCAATACACGTCGTTCTAATCACTTCAAGTTAAAACCTTTAATGTGAAATGGATAACTTAGGTTCTAACCACAAGTCTTGTAACACTCAACCTCATTTACTTTATACAATCAACTCTTTTAGAACAAATCGATTGAAGTGAAGTTTCTTATACATCATCAAACGCATTACTAAGTCTAATTACGCCGTCCATGAAGGTTGTTGGGTCTCAATACACGTGGTTCTAATCACTTCAAGTTAAAACCTTGAATGTGAAATGGATAACTTAGGTTCTAACCACAAGTCTTGTAACACTCAACCTCATTTGCTTTATCGATCAACTCTTTTAGAACAATCGATTGAAGTGAAGTTTCTTATACATCATCAAACGCATTACTAAGTCTTAATTACGCGTCCATGAAGGTTGTTGGGTCCTCAATACACGTCGTTCTAATCACTTCAAGTTAAAACCTTGAATGTGAAATGGATAACTTAGGTTCTAACCACAAGTCTTTGTAACACTCAACCTCATTTGCTTTATACAGTCAACTCTTTTAGAACAAATCGATTGAAGTGAAGTTCTTATACATCATCAAACGCATTACTAAGTCTTAATTACGCGTCCATGAAGGTTGTTGGGTCCTCAATACACGTCGTTCTAATCACTTCAAGTTAAACCTTGAATGTGAAATGGATAACTTAGGTTCTAACCACAAGTTTTGTAACACTCAACCTCATTTGCTTTATACAATCAACTCTTTTAGAACAATCGATTGAAGTGAAGTTTCTTATACATCATCAACGCATTACTAAGTCTTAATTACGCGTCCATGAAGGTTGTTGGGTCCTCAATACACGTGGTTCTAATCACTTCAAGTTAAAACCTTGAATGTGAAATGGATAACTTAGGTTCTAACCACAAGTCTTGTAACACTCAACCTCATTTGCTTTATACAATCAACTCTTTTAGAACAAATCGATGAAGTGAAGTTTCTTATACATCATCAAACGCATTACTAAGTCTTATTACGCTCCATGAAGGTTGTTGGGTCCTCAATACACGTGGTTCTAATCACTTCAAGTTAAAACCTTGAATGTGAAATGGATAACTTAGGTTCTAACCACAAGTCTTGTAACACTCAACCTCATTTGCTTTATACAATCAACTCTTTAGAACAAATCGATTGAAGTGAAGTTTCTTATACATCATCAAACGCATTACTAAGTCTTATTACGCGCTCCATTAAGGTTGTTGGGTCCTCAATACACGTGGTTCTAATCACTTCAAGTTAAAACCTTGAATGTGAAATGGATAACTTAGGTTCTAACCACACTCTTGTAACACTCACCTCATTGCTTATACAATCAACTCTTTTAGAACAAATCGATTGAAGTAAGTTCTATACATCATCAAACGCATTACTAAGTCTTATTTACGCGTCCATGAAGGTTGTTGGGTCCTCAATACACGTGGTTCTAATCACTTCAGTTTAAAACCTTGAATGTGAAATGGATAACTTAGGTTCTAACCACAAGTTTGTAACACTCAACCTCATTTGCTTTATACAATTCAACTCTTTTAGAACAAATCGATTGAAGTGAAGTTTTATACATCATCAAACGCATTACTAAGTCTTATTACGCGTCCATGAAGGTTGTTGGGTCCTCAATACACGTCGTTCTAATCACTTCAAGTTAAAACTTGAATGTGAAATGGATAACTTAGGTTCTAACCACAAGTCTTGTAACACTCAACCTCATTTGCTTTATACAATCAACTCTTTTAGAACAAATCGATTGAAGTGAAGTTTCTTATACATCATCAACGCATTACTAAGTCTTAATTACGCCTCCATGAAGGTTGTTGGGTCCTCAATCACGTGGTTCTAATCACTTCAAGTTAAAACCTTGAATGTGAAATGGATAACTAGGTTCTAA
Organism: Begonia masoniana; assembly: GCA_022432975.1. Lineage (NCBI taxonomy): Eukaryota > Viridiplantae > Streptophyta > Magnoliopsida > Cucurbitales > Begoniaceae > Begonia > Begonia masoniana. The sequence continues at coordinate 7,938,264 of CM039513.1, read as the reverse complement.
CCACAAGTCTTGTAAACTCAACCTCATTTGCTTTATACAATCAACTCTTTTAGAACAAATCGATTGAAGTGAAGTTTCTTATACATCATCAAACGCATTACTAAGTCTTAATTACGCCTCCATGAAGGTTGTTGGGTCCTCAATACACGTGGTTCTAATCACTTCAAGTTAACAACCTTGAATGTGAAATGGATAACTTAGGTTCTAACCACAAGTCTTGTAAAACTCAACCTCATTTGCTTGATACAATCAACTCTTTTAGAACAAATCGATTGAAGTGAAGTTTCTTATACATCATCAACGCAATTACTAAGTCTTAATTAAGCCTCCTAGAAGGTTGTTTGGGTCCTCAATACACGTGGTTCTAAGCACTTCAAGTTAAAACCTTGAATATGAAATGGATAACTTAGGTTCTAACCACAAGTCTTGTACAACTTCAACCTCATTTGCTTTATACAATCAACTCTTTAGAACAATCGATTGAAGTGAAGTTTCTTATACATCATCAAACGCATTACTAAGTCTTAATTACGCGTACCATGAAGGTTGTTGGGTACTCAATACACGTCGTTCTAATCACTTCAAGTTAAAACCTTGAATGTGAAATGGATAACTTAGGTTCGAACCCCAAGTTTGTAACACTCAACCTCATTTGCTTTATACAGTCAACTCTTTAGAACAAATCGATTGAAGTGAAGTTTTTATACATCATCAACGCATTACTAAGTCATAATTTACGCGTCATGAAGGTGTTTGGGTCTCAATACACGTCGTTCTAATCACTTCAAGTTAAAACCTTGAATGTGAAATGGATAACTTAGGTTCTAACCACAAGTCTTGTAACACTCAACCTCATTTGCTTATACAATTCAACTCTTTTAGAACAAATCGATTGAAGTGAAGTTTCTTATACATCATCAAACGCATTACTAAGTCTTATTACGCGTCCATGAAGGTTGTTGGGTCCTCAATACACGTCGTTCTAATCACTTCAAGTTAAAACCTTGAATGTGAAATGGATAACTTAGGTTCTAACCACAAGTCTTGTAACACTCAACCTCATTTGCTTTATACAATCAACTCTTTAGAACAAATCGATTGAAGTGAAGTTTCTTATACATCATCAAACGCATTACTAAGTCTTAATTACGCTCCATGAAGGTTGTTGGGTCCTCAATACACGTGGTTCTAATCACTTCAAGTTAAAACCTTGAATGTGAAATGGATAACTTAGGTTCTAACCACAAGTCTTGTAACACTCAACCTCATTTGCTTTATACAATCAACTCTTTTAGAACAAATCGATTGAAGTGAAGTTCTTATACATCATCAAACGCATTACTAAGTCTTAATTACGCGTCCATGAAGGTTGTTGGGTTCCTCAATACACGTCGGTTCTAATCACTTCAAGTTAAAACCTTGAATGTGAAATGGATAACTTAGGTTCTAACCACAAGTCTTGTAACACTCAACCTCATTTGCTTTATACGATCAACTCTTTTAGAACAAATCGATTGAAGTGAAGTTTCTTATACATCATCAAACGCATTACTAAGTCTTAATTACGCGTCCATGAAGGTTGTTGGGTCCTCAATACACGTCGTTCTAATCACTTCAAGTTAAAACCTTGAATGTGAAATGGATAACTTATGTTCTAACCACAAGTCTTGTAACACTCAACCTCATTTGCTTTATACAATCAACTCTTTAGAACAAATCGATTGAAGTGAAGTTTCTTATACATCATCAAACGCATTACTAAGTCTAATTACGCGTCCAAGAAGGTTGTTGGGTCCTCAATACACGTCGTTCTAATCACTTCAAGTTAAAACCTTGAATGTGAAATGGATAACTTAGGTCTAACCACAAGTTTTGTAACACTCAACCTCATTTTCTTTATACAATTAACTCTTTTAGAACAAATCAATTGAAGTGAAGTTTCTATACATAATCAAACGCATTACTAAGTCTTAATTACGCCTCCATGAAGGTTGTTGGGTCCTCAATACTCGTCGTTCTAATCACTTCAAGTTAAAACCTTGAATGTGAAATGGATAACTTAGGTTCTAACCACAAGTCTTGTAACACTCAACCTCATTTGCTTTATACAGTCAACTCTTTTAGAACAAATCGATTGAAGTGAGTTTCTTATACATCATCAAACGCATTACTAAGTCTTAATTACGCGTCCATGAAGGTTGTTGGGTCCTCAATACACGTCGTTCTAATCACTTCAAGTTTAAACCTTGAATGTGAAATGGATAACTTAGGTTCTAACCACAAGTCTTGTACACTCAACCTCATTTGCTTTATACAATCAACTCTTTTAGAACAAATCGATTGAAGTGAAGTTTCTTATACATCATCAAACGCATTACTAAGTCTTATTACGCCGTCCATGAAGGTTGTTGGGTCCTCAATACACGTGTTCTAATCACTTCAAGTTAAAACCTTGAATGTGAAATGGATAACTTAGGTTCTAACCACAAGTCTTGTAACACTCAACCTCATTTGCTTTATACATCAACTCTTTTAGAACAAATCGATTGAAGTGAAGTTTCTTATACATCATCAAACAGCATTACTAAGTCTTAATTACGCGTCCATGAAGGTTGTTGGGTCCTCAATACACGTCGTTCTAATCACTTCAAGTTAAAACCTGAATGTGAAATGGATAACTTAGGTTCTAACCACAAGTCTTGTAACACTCAACCTCATTTGCTTTATACAATCAACTCTTTTAGAACAAATCGATTGAAGTGAAGTTTCTTATACATCATCAAACGCATTACTAAGTCGTTATTACGCCGTCCATGAAGGTTGTTGGGTACTCAATACACGTGGTTCTAATCACTTCAAGTTAAAACCTTGAATGTGAAATGGATAACTTAGGTTCTAACCACAAGTCTTGTAACACTCAACCTCATTTGCTTTATACAATCAACCCTTTTAGAACAAATCGATTGAAGTGAAGTTTCTTATACACTCATCAACGCATTACTAAGTCTTATTACGCGTCCATGAAGGTTGTTGGGTCCTCAATACACGTCGTTCAAATCACTTCAAGTTAAAACCTTGAAGTGAAATGGATAACTTAGGTTCTAACCACAAGTCTTTGTAACACTCAACCTCATTTTGCTTTATACAGTCAACTCTTTAGAACAATCGATTGAAGTGAAGTTTCTTATCATCATCAAACAAAGCATTACTAAGTCTTAATTACGCGTCCATGAAGGTTGTTGGGTACTCATACACGGTCGTTCTAATCACTTCAAGTTAAAACCTTGAATGTGAAATGGATAACTTAGGTTCTAACCAAAGTCTTGTAACACTCAACCTCATTTGCTTTATACAATCAACTCTTTTAGAACAAATCGATTGAAGTGAAGTTTCTTATACATCATCAAACGCATTACTAAGTCTTATTTACGCGTCATAGAAGGTTGTTGGGTCCTCAATACACGTGGGTTCTAATCACTTCAAGTTAAAACCTTGAATGTGAAATGGATAACTTAGGTTCTAACCACAAGTCTTGTAACACTCAACCTCATTTGCTTTATACAATAACTCTTTTAGAACAATCGATTGAAGTGAAGTTCTTATACATCATCAAACGCATTACTAAGTCTTAATTACGCGTCCATGAGGTTGTTGGGTCCTCAATACACGTCGTTCTAATCACTTCAAGTTAAAACCTTGAATGTGAAATGGATAACTTAGGTTCTAACCACAAGTCTTGTAACACTCAAACCTCATTTGCTTTATACATTCAACTCTTTTAGAACAAATCGATTGAAGTGAAGTTTCTTATACATCATCAAACGCATTACTAAGTCGTATTACGCGTCCATGAAGGTTGTTGGGTACTCAATACACGTCGTTCTAATCACTTCAAGTTAAAACCTTGAATGTGAAATGGATACTAGGTTCTAACCACAAGTCTTGTAACACTAACCTCATTTGCTTTATACAAGGCAACTCTTTTTAGAACAATCGATTGAAGTGAAGTTTCTTATACATCATCAAACGCATTACTAAGTCGTATTACGCTTCCATGAAGGTTGTTGGGTCCTCAATAACACGTCGGTTCATAATCACTTCAAGTTAAACCTTGAATGTGAAATGGATACTTAGGTTCTAACCACAAGTCTTGTAACACTCAAACCTCATTTGCTTTATACAGTCAACTCTTTTAGAACAAATCGATTGAAGTGAAGTTTGCTATACATCATCAAACCGCATTACTAAGTCTTAATTACTCGTCCATGAAAGGTTGTTGGGACCTCAATACACGTCGTTCTAATCACTTCAAGTTAAAACCTTGAATGTGAAATGGATAACTTAGGTTCTAACCACAAGTCTTGTAACACTCAACCTCATTTGCTTGATGCGTTCAACTCTTTTATAACAAATCGATTGAAGTGAAGTTTCTTATACATCATCAAACGCATTACTAAGTCTTAATTACGCGTCCATGAAGGTTGTTGGGTCCTCAATACACGTCGTTCTAATCACTTCAAGTTAAAACCTTGAATGTGAAATGGATAACTTAGGTTCTAACCACAAGTCTTGTAACACTCAACCTCATTTGCTTTATACGATCAACTCTTTTAGAACAAATCGATTGAAGTGAAGTTTCTTATACATCATCAAACGCATTACTAAGTCTTAATTACGCGTCCATGAAGGTTGTTGGGTCCTCAATACACGTCGTTCTAATCACTTCAAGTTAAAACCTTGAATGTGAAATGGATAACTTAGGTTCTAACCACAAGTCTTGTAACACTCAACCTCATTTGCTTGATAGCGTTCAACTCTTTTAGAACAAATCGATTGAAGTGAAGTTTCTTAATACATCATCAAACGCATTACTAAGTCTTAATTACGCGTCATGAAGGTTGTTGGTACTCAATACACGTCGTTCTAATCACTTCAAGTTAAAACCTTGAATGTGAAATGGATAACTTAGGTTCTAACCACAAGTCTTGTAACACTCAACCTCATTTGCTTGATGCAGTCAACTCTTTTAGAACAATCGATTGAAGTGAAGTTCTAATACTTCATCAAACGCATTACTAAGTCTAATTACGCGTCCATGAAGGTTGGTTGGGTACTCAATACACGTCGTTCTAATCCCTTCAAGTTAAAACCTTGAATGTGAAATGGATAACTTAGGTTCTAACCACTAAGTCTTGTCACACTCAACCTCATTTGCTTATACAATCAACTCTTTTAGAACAAATCGATTGAAGGAAGTTTCTTATACATCATCAAACGCATTACTAAGTCTTAATTACGCGTCCATGAAGGTTGTTGGGTCCTCAATACACGTCGTTCTAATCACTTCAAGTTAAAACCTTGAATGTGAAATGGATAACTTAGGTTCTAACCACAAGTCTTGTAACACTCAACCTCATTTGCTTGATGCGTTCAACTCTTTTAGAACAAATCGATTGAAGTGAAGTTTCTTATACATCATCAAACGCATTACTAAGTCTTAATTACGCGTCCATGAAGGTTGTTGGGTCCTCAATACACGTCGTTCTAATCACTTCAAGTTAAAACCTTGAATGTGAAATGGATAACTTAGGTTCTAACCACAAGTCTTGTAACACTCAACCTCATTTGCTTGATGCGTTCAACTCTTTTAGAACAAATCGATTGAAGTGAAGTTTCTTATACATCATCAAACGCATTACTAAGTCTTAATTACGCGTCCATGAAGGTTGTTGGGTCCTCAATACACGTCGTTCTAATCACTTCAAGTTAAAACCTTGAATGTGAAATGGATAACTTAGGTTCTAACCACAAGTCTTGTAACACTCAACCTCATTTGCTTGATGCGTTCAACTCTTTTAGAACAAATCGATTGAAGTGAAGTTTCTTATACATCATCAAACGCATTACTAAGTCTTAATTACGCGTCCATGAAGGTTGTTGGGTCCTCAATACACGTCGTTCTAATCACTTCAAGTTAAAACCTTGAATGTGAAATGGATAACTTAGGTTCTAACCACAAGTCTTGTAACACTCAACCTCATTTGCTTTATACAATCAACTCTTTTAGAACAAATCGATTGAAGTGAAGTTTCTTATACATCATCAAACGCATTACTAAGTCTTAATTACGCGTCCATGAAGGTTGTTGGGTCCTCAATACACGTCGTTCTAATCACTTCAAGTTAAAACCTTGAATGTGAAATGGATAACTTAGGTTCTAACCACAAGTCTTGTAACACTCAACCTCATTTGCTTGATGCGTTCAACTCTTTTAGAACAATCGATTGAAGTGAAGTTTCTTATACTTCATCAAACGCATTACTAAGTCTTAATTACGCGTCCATGAAGGTTGTTGGGTACTCAATACACGTCGTTCTAATCACTTCAAGTTAAAACCTTGAATGTGAAATGGATAACTAGTTCTAACCACAAGTCTTGTAACACTCAACCTCATTGCTTTATACAATCAACTCTTTTAGAACAAATCGATTGAAGTGAAGTTTTCTTATACATCATCAAACGCTTACTAGTCTTAATTACGCGTCCATGAAGGTTGGTTGGTTACTCAATACACGTCGGTTCTAATCACTTCAAGTTAAACCTTGAATGTGAAATGGATAACTTAGGTTCTAACCACAAGTCTTGTAACACTCAACCTCATTGCTTTATACAATCAACTCTTTTAGAACAAAGTCGATTGAAGTGAAGTTCTTATACATCATCAAACGCATTTACTAAGTCTTAATTACGCGTCCATGAAGGTTGTTGGGTACTCAATACACGTGGTTCTAATCACTTCAAGTTAAAACCTTGAATGTGAAATGGATAACTTAGGTTCTAACCACAAGTCTTGTAACACTCAACCTCATTTGCTTTATACAATCAACTCTTTTAGAACAAATCGATTGAAGTGAAGTTTTCGTTATACATCATCAAACGCATTACTAAGTCTTAATTACGCGTCCATGAAGGTTGTTGGGTACTCAATACACGTGGTTCTAATCACTTCAAGTTAAAACCTTGAATGTGAAATGGATAACTTAGGTTCTAACCACAAGTCTTGTAACACTCAACCTCATTTGCTTTATACAATCAACTCTTTTAGAACAAATCGATTGAAGTGAGTTTCTTATACATCATCAAACGCATTACTAAGTCTTAATTACGCGTCCATGAAGGTTGTTGGGTACTCAATACACGTGTTCTAATCACTTCAAGTTAAAACCTTGAATGTGAAATGGATAACTTAGGTTCTAACCACAAGTCTTGTAACACTCAACCTCATTTGCTTTATACAATCAACTCTTTTAGAACAAATCGATTGAAGTGAAGTTTCTTATACATCATCAAACGCATTACTAAGTCTTAATTACGCGTCCATGAAGGTTGTTGGGTCCTCAATACACGTCGTTCTAATCACTTCAAGTTAAAACCTTGAATGTGAAATGGATAACTTAGGTTCTAACCACAAGTCTTGTAACACTCAACCTCATTTGCTTTATACAATCAACTCTTTTAGAACAAATCGATTGAAGTGAAGTTTCTTATACATCATCAAACGCATTACTAAGTCTTAATTACGCGTCCATGAAGGTTGTTGGGTCCTCAATACACGTCGTTCTAATCACTTCAAGTTAAAACCTTGAATGTGAAATGGATAACTTAGGTTCTAACCACAAGTCTTGTAACACTCAACCTCATTTGCTTTATACAATCAACTCTTTTAGAACAAATCGATTGAAGTGAAGTTTCTTATACATCATCAAACGCATTACTAAGTCTTAATTACGCCGTCCATGAAGGTTGTGGGTACTCAATACACGTGGTTCTAATCACTTCAAGTTAAAACCTTGAATGTGAAATGGATAACTTAGGTTCTAACCACAAGTCTTGTAACACTCAACCTCATTTGCTTTATACAATCACTCTTTTAGAACAATCGATTGAAGTGAAGTTTCTTATACATCATCAAACGCATTACTAAGTCTTAATTACGCGTCCATGAAGGTTGTTGGGTACTCAATACACGTCGGTTCTAATCACTTCAAGTTAAAACCTTGAATGTGAAATGGATAACTTAGGTTCTAACCACAAGTCTTGTAACACTCACCTCATTTGCTTTATACAATCAACTCTTTTAGAACAAATCGATTGAAGTGAAGTTTCTTATACATCATCAAACGCATTACTAAGTCTTATTACGCGTCCATGAAGGTTGTTGGGTCCTCAATACACGTGGTTCTAATCACTTCAAGTTAAAACCTTGAATGTGAAATGGATAACTTAGGTTCTAACCACAAGTCTTGTAACACTCAACCTCATTTGCTTTATACAATCAACTCTTTTAGAACAAATCGATTGAAGTGAAGTTTCTTATACATCATCAAACGCATTACTAAGTCTTAATTACGCGTCCATGAAGGTTGTTGGGTCCTCAATACACGTCGTTCTAATCACTTCAAGTTAAAACCTTGAATGTGAAATGGATAACTTAGGTTCTAACCACAAGTCTTGTAACACTCAACCTCATTTGCTTTATACAATCAACTCTTTTAGAACAAATCGATTGAAGTGAAGTTTCTTATACATCATCAAACGCATTACTAAGTCTTAATTACGCGTCCATGAAGGTTGTTGGGTCCTCAATACACGTCGTTCTAATCACTTCAAGTTAAAACCTTGAATGTGAAATGGATAACTTAGGTTCTAACCACAAGTCTTGTAACACTCAACCTCATTTGCTTTATACAATCAACTCTTTTAGAACAAACGATGAAGTGAAGTTGCTATACATCATCAAACGCATTACTAAGTCTTATTACGCCTCCATGAAGGTTGTTGGGTCCTCAATTACACGTCGTTTTAATCACTTCAAGTTAAAACTGAATGTGAAATGGATAACTTAGGTTCTAACCACAAGTCTTGTAACACTCAACCTCATTTGCTTTATACAATCAACTCTTTTAGAACAAATCGATTGAAGTGAAGTTTCTTATACCTCATCAAACGCATACTAAGTCTTAATTACGCGTCCCTGAGGTTGTTGGGTACCAATACACGTCGTTAATCTACTTCAAGTTAAAACCTTGAATGTGAAATGGATAACTTTAGGTCTAACCACAAGTCTGTAACACTCAACCTCATTTGCTTTATACAAGTCAACTACTTTTAGAACAAATCGATTGAAGTGAAGTTTCTTATACATCATCAAACGCATTACTAAGTCTTATTTACGCCGTCCACTGAAGGTTGTGGGTACTCAATACACGTCGGTTCTAATCACTTCAAGTTAAAACCTGAATGTGAAATGGATAACTTAAGTACTAAACCACAAGTCTTGTAACACTCAACTGCATTTGCTTTATAAAATCAACTCCTTTTAGAACAAATCGATTGAAAGTGAAGTTTGCTTATACATCATCAAACGCATTACTAAGTCTTATTTACGCCTCCATGAAGGTTGTTGGGTCCTCAATACACGTGGTTCTAATCACTTCAAGTTCAAACCTTGAATGTGAAATGGATAACTTAGGTTTCTAACCACAAGTCTTGTAACACTCAACCTCATTTGCTTTATACAATCACTCTTTTAGAACAAATCGATGAAGTGAAGTTTTCTTATTACATCATCAAACGCATTACTAAGTCTTAATTACGCGTCCATGAAGGTTGTTTGGGTACCTTAATACACGTGTTCTAATCACTTCAAGTTAAAACCTTGAATGTGAAATGGATAACTTAGGTTTCTAACCACAAGTCTTGTAACACTCAACCTCATTTGCTTTATACAGTCAACTCTTTTAGAACAAATCGATTGAAGTGAAGTTTCTTATACATCATCAAACGCATTACTAAGTCTTAATTACGCGTCCATGAAGGTTGTTGGGTCCTCAATACACGTCGTTCTAATCACTTCAAGTTAAAACCTTGAATGTGAAATGGATAACTTAGGTTCTAACCACAAGTCTTGTAACACTCAACCTCATTTGCTTTATACAGTAACTCTTTTAGAACAATCGATTGAAGTGAAGTTTCTTATACATCATCAAACGCATTACTAAGTCTTAATTACGCGTCCATGAAGGTTGTTGGGTACTCAATACACTCGTTCTAATCACTTCAAGTTAAAACTTATGTAACCGAGAAGCGATAAATTTCATTGCAAGGACCATGCTTATTAAAGATAAGTAGGTCCAACCGAACAACAGCTTCACATGTTTTAGTCATGGAACCCTAGGAAAAGAGCGATCACACAAGCAAGCGACTATAAAAATAAAGAGCTTTGTAGCATGGAAGTGGGCCCCACGAACTTGGCAAAGTAAGACCCACAAGGCACGGAGTTGGGCTCCACAAAGCCCAATGGATTGGAGAGAAAAGGGTAGAGATCCACACAAACTACAAAGAGATAAAGATTCACGTGGATTGGAAAGAGATAAAGATCCACATGATTTGGTTTATGATGTGATCCAAATTGAGACCAGATCAGGCCCAAGAACAAAGATTCAATTGAAGATACGGGCGGCCCAATGAGCAGAGTAAGAAGCCTAAGATTATTGGAAGATCTTTTGAAGAAAGGGAGGTGCGACGCACATGCACATGTAAGAATTAAAACACATGTGCCATACACATGCACATGTAGGAATTAAAGAGGACATGTGCCAAGCACATGCATATACGAGGAATTAAAAGGTCACGTGCAAGCACTTGCAAATCATATAAATCTCGTGGGAAAAGATCTTATCCGACAGAATCTACTCAAATCAATTCAAATCATATTCAAACGTGAGATGATATCTGATATGCCAAGGATCATTATCTCACGATTTTATTATTTTATTTTTATTTACTTTTTCGTTTTTTATATGATGTTAAATTTTTTAAATGTGAGATATTTAACTGGCCAACTATTTGATTAATAGAATACCAAGTTTGAATAAAATGATTGTTTTTTTTTAGAGAGGCATTTCTCTTTAGTTTCCTTTGCGAAGAACCACGTCTTCTTCAAGTCATCGCTGAAAATCTCGCTTGATAGCTTTGGTTCTTACCACGAGTTTGGTTTGGGTCAAGCTCCTGTTTTGATAGCTTGGTTCAGCCAACAGGGGTTGCTCGGGCCGCTCCTGTTTTGATAACTAGGGTTCCCTCGCATTTTCTTCGATTGTGGTCCTTAGTTCCTTACTTGTCTTGAATCAAAAAGGCGTTCCTTTCAATTTATCCGCTTGTTGTCGTTCCTGGGGCCTTTCGACCGAGGTTTCGCATCAGTGGATCATGCTTCGGCTCCTTGCTTCAAGAAGTTTTTGTTATCCCTCTTTTTCTTCATCTTTCTATTATCCTCTATTCCAAAAAAAAAAAAAAAAAAACCCCACAAAAGAATTCAATCTTTTTTTTTCATCCTTATTATCAAAGTTCAATTTGTATCATGATATCTTTTTGTCTCAGAATTTGTCTTCTTGAAAGTACCAAAAAAAAAGAGTTTGTCAAAATAAAAAAAAAAAAAAAAAAAAGTTGTTCAAAATTCAAAAAAAAAATAGTTGTGAGAATTCAAAAAAAAAAAAAAAAAAAAAAAATCGAAATTTTCGTGTATAGATTTGAAATTCAATTGTTTGAATCTTCCATTCAAAATATTGTCTTTATCCAATTTAAATTCTTTTAAGGGTTCACATTGTTTGTGAATCTTCGTTTGAAATTGGCATCATCCAAACGTTTGTCTATTCAATTATAACCCTTGATTTAGCCATCCTTACAATTTAAACTTTTAACTTTAAAGTTTGATTTTTTTATAGTTTTTGGCTGTTGAATATTTTCATCGATCAAGTTCTTACGTAAAGACTTAAACGGGAGAGCAATAGATGTAAAGCAAGAGGTGAAACTTTATCGAAAAAGCCTTATTTTTGAGCGAAATACGAGTGGAGTTACATCCATCGAGAAGTAAACACGTTAGGAGAGGTAACTATGCCCTTACTTGATTATTTTTCTTTTACTTCTCACAATTTTCTTATCTCTTATTGTGGTCGAAAAAGATCTCATGAGTGAGAAAAAACGGGTGATTTAAAGTTGTTTCATGAAAGCCATGGCAGAAACTTTCAAGGCCTCTAAAATACTAGGATGGCCGATTGGAATCTCCATTCCCTATTCAACCCGGCAAAGAAGAATTTCGATGAAAATTCAAAGATAATATGGATATTATAGGGAAGGGAATGATAGTCATCCCGAGAGATGAGAACTACAGTAACACAAGTAACTATTCCCACCTTTTACGAGGAAGAACTATCCCAATAGATATTTCGATTGCAACGAAAAGTAGACTTGATGGCGGAACCATAAAGAGCTCGAATCTATATTTACAGGCGAGGATTGAATGTCAAACTAGGAAGATGGAGCCAAAGTACAACGTGTAGGCATATATTCCATACAAGATGCCTGTGCTTACAAAGTTTTAGTTTGATCATCAATAGTTAAAATTGCACCAATTAGCAGCACATTCTAGTCCCAAAGTTGGAACTGAAAACGAGCAACATCCAAATCCCATACAATTGCAATGGTCAGCTGTTTTGGGAAATCAGGTGACTAGTAGGTGGCAGTTCCTTTCTCATTGGAGGTACCAGATAAAGTTTTATGTGATGAGTGCCGATTCAGCTACACACATACTTTTGGGTATACCTGCAATGTGACCCGAACGGCAAGTATAATTGTACCAGAATGAGTATTCGTTGGTTTACAATGGCAAAAACTGTTATCCGTACCCCATTAAAGGCCATGGAGGCAATGAAATCAAGAGAGGATCGCGAAAGGGTTTCAAATATTTAAGGATGAATAACAGAGAGAAAGAAAGTGTGAAAAGAAAGTAGTTGAAATAAAAAAAAAGAGAAAGTGTGAAAGAAACTTAGTTGAAAGAGCAAAAATATAGCGAAAGAAAGGGAACAGAAAAATATTGAAAAGAGCATACAGAGGTATTAAATCCGATGGAGCAGAGAGAAAAATCGGGAACAGAGTAAAACCGAGGGAGAGAGTGAACAAAAGCAAGTGCAAACAACTCGTGTTGATGAACAAAAGTGAGGGATAGGCTTAGTGATTTTGGCTTTTTAACAGATGTTTATTTCATCTAAAACTACTTAACCAAGTTTTCTTGCCAATTGCTTTTTGTTTCTTTTCTTTTGCAAAAAATAAATATGAATTCCCAAGGATTTTTCGAGAGAAATTCTTCCTTATGAGAGAGATTAGAAGCACAAAAATCTCGAGCGGGACGCTAGTGACAATCCGCCGGAAACAGTCAAATAGGTTTGAGTGGTTGGTAGACCATTACTTTTATGCCTCTATTATATGTTTAAGTTAATAATCATATGCCAAAGTATTGTTATTGGAAATGTGTCCATTGAAGTACTTTGCACACAACTTGGCTTATGACAAAATTGTGGATCGGATTTTGCGAGTTTCAAATCTGTTTTTTATGGTTTAAATGATTTTGAATTCTCTTAGGTATATTCATTTTTGTATTGTTTGATGATTTTAATCCATGTAATCGTTCAGGTATTAATTTTATGTTTTACTAATCGGTTTGTTCTCGTGCATTAAAGTAAAAAGGCTAAATTTGCTAAGAAATTTCTGCATTGAGAGACTTATTTTGAACCTGGAAGTTGGGTTTGGCTCCGTCTACAAA
>CM039513.1:7859610-7919610 GCA_022432975.1 Begonia masoniana | reverse complement strand
CCTCATTTGCTTTATACAATCAACTCTTTTAGAACAAATCGATTGAAGTGAAGTTTCTTATACATCATCAAACGCATTACTAAGTCTTATTTACGCGTCCATGAAGGTTGTTGGGTACTCAATACACGTGGTTCTAATCACTTCAAGTTAAAACCTTGAATGTGAAATGGATAACTTAGGTTCTAACCACAAGTCTTGTAACACTCAACCTCATTTGCTTTATACAATCAACTCTTTAGAACAAATCGATTGAAGTGAAGTTTCTTATACATCATCAAACGCATTACTAAGTCTTATTTACGCGTCCATGAAGGTTGTTGGGTACTCAATACACGTGGTTCTAATCACTTCAAGTTAAAACCTTGAATGTGAAATGGATAACTTAGGTTCTAACCACAAGTCTTGTAACACTCAACCTCATTTGCTTTATACAATCAACTCTTTTAGAACAAATCGATTGAAGTGAAGTTTCTTATACATCATCAAACGCATCACTAAGTCTTATTACGCGTCCATGAAGGTTGTTGGGTACTCAATACACGTGGTTCTAATCACTTCAAGTTAAAACCTTGAATGTGAAATGGATAACTTAGGTTCTAACCACAAGTCTTGTAACACTCAACCTCATTTGCTTTATACAATCAACTCTTTTAGAACAAATCGATTGAAGTGAAGTTTCTTATACATCATCAAACGCATTACTAAGTCTTATTTACGCGTCCATGAAGGTTGTTGGGTACTCAATACACGTGGTTCTAATCACTTCAAGTTAAAACCTTGAATGTGAAATGGATAACTTAGGTTCTAACCACAAGTCTTGTAAACACTCAACCTCATTTGCTTTATACAATCAACTCTTTTAGAACAATCGATTGAAGTGAAGTTTCTTATACATCATCAAACGCATTACTAAGTCTTAATTACGCGTCCATGAAGGTTGTTGGGTACCTCAATACACGTGGTTCTAATCACTTCAAGTTAAAACCTTGAATGTGAAATGGATAACTTAAGTTCTAACCACAAGTCTTGTAACACTCAACCTCATTTGCTTTATACAATCAACTCTGTTAGAACAAATCGATTGAAGTGAAGTTTCTTATACATCATCAAACGCATTACTAAGTCTTATTACGCGTCCATGAAGGTTGTTGGTACTCAATACACGTGGTTCTAATCACTTCAAGTTAAAACCTTGAATGTGAAATGGATAACTTAGGTTCTAACCACAAGTCTTGTAACACTCAACCTCATTTGCTTTATACAATCAACTCTTTTAGAACAAATCGATTGAAGTGAAGTTTCTTATACATCATCAAACGCATTACTAAGTCTTATTTACGCGTCCATGAAGGTTGTTGGGTACTCAATACACGTGGTTCTAATCACTTCAAGTTAAAACCTTGAATGTGAAATGGATAACTTAGGTTCTAACCACAAGTCTTGTAACACTCAACCTCATTTGCTTTATACAATCAACTCTTTTAGAACAAATCGATTGAAGTGAAGTTTCTTATACATCATCAAACGCATTACTAAGTCTTATTTACGCGTCCATGAAGGTTGTTGGGTACTCAATACACGTGGGTTCTAATCACTTCAAGTTAAAACCTTGAATGTGAAATGGATAACTTAGGTTCTAACCACAAGTCTTGTAACACTCAACCTCATTTGCTTTATACAATCAACTCTTTTAGAACAAATCGATTGAAGTGAAGTTTCTTATACATCATCAAACGCATTACTAAGTCTTATTACGCGTCCATGAAGGTTGTTGGGTCCTCAATACACGTGGTTCTAATCACTTCAAGTTAAAACCTTGAATGTGAAATGGATAACTTAGGTTCTAACCACAAGTCTTGTAACACTCAACCTCATTTGCTTTATACAATCAACTCTTTTAGAACAAATCGATTGAAGTGAAGTTTCTTATACATCATCAAACGCATTACTAAGTCTTATTTACGCGTCCATGAAGGTTGTTGGGTCCTCAATACACGTGGTTCAAATCACTTCAAGTTAAAACCTTGAATGTGAAATGGATAACTTAGGTTCTAACCACAAGTCTTGTAACACTCAACCTCATTTGCTTTATACAATCAACTCTTTTAGAACAAATCGATTGAAGTGAAGTTTCTTATACTTCATCAAACGCATTACTAAGTCTTATTTACGCGTCCATGAAGGTTGTTGGGTACTCAATACACTTGGTTCTAATCACTTCAAGTTAAAACCTTGAATGTGAAATGGATAACTTAGGTTCTAACACAAGTCTTGTAACACTCAACCTCATTTGCTTTATACAATCAACTCTTTTAGAACAAATCGATTGAAGTGAAGTTTCTTATACATCATCAAACGCATCACTAAGTCTTATTACGCGTCCATGAAGGTTGTTGGGTACTCAATACACGTGGTTCTAATCACTTCAAGTTAAAACCTTGAATGTGAAATGGATAACTTAGTTTCTAACCACAAGTCTTGTAACACTCAACCTCATTTGCTTTATACAATCAACTCTTTTAGAACAAATCGATTGAAGTGAAGTTTCTTATACATCATCAAACGCATTACTAAGTCTTATTTACGCGTCCTTGAAGGTTGTTGGGTCCTCAATACACGTGGTTCAAATCACTTCAAGTTAAAACCTTGAATGTGAAATGGATAACTTAGGTTCTAACCACAAGTCTTGTAACACTCAACCTCATTTGCTTTATACAATCAACTCTTTTAGAACAAATCGATTGAAGTGAAGTTTCTTATACATCATCAAACGCATTACTAAGTCTTATTTACGCGTCCATGAAGGTTGTTGGGTACTCAATACACGTGGTTCTAATCACTTCAAGTTAAAACCTTGAATGTGAATGGATAACTTAGGTTCTAACCACAAGTCTTGTAACACTCAACCTCATTTGCTTTATACAATCAACTCTTTTAGAACAAATCGATTGAAGTGAAGTTTCTTATACATCATCAAACGCATTACTAAGTCTTATTTACGCGTCCATGAAGGTTGTTGGGTACTCAATACACGTGGTTCTAATCACTTCAAGTTAAAACCTTGAATGTGAAATGGATAACTTAGGTTCTAACCACAAGTCTTGTAACACTCAACCTCATTTGCTTTATACAATCAACTCTTTTAGAACAAATCGATTGAAGTGAAGTTTCTTATACATCATCAAACGCATTACTAAGTCTTATTTACGCGTCCATGAAGGTTGTTGGGTACTCAATACACGTGGTTCTAATCACTTCAAGTTAAAACCTTGAATGTGAAATGGATAACTTAGGTTCTAACCACAAGTCTTGTAACACTCAACCTCATTTGCTTTATACAATCAACTCTTTTAGAACAAATCGATTGAAGTGAAGTTTCTTATACATCATCAAACGCATTACTAAGTCTTATTACGCGTCCATGAAGGTTGTTGGGTCCTCAATACACGTGGTTCTAATCACTTCAAGTTAAAACCTTGAATGTGAAATGGATAACTTAGGTTCTAACCACAAGTCTTGTAACACTCAACCTCATTTGCTTTATACAATCAACTCTTTTAGAACAAATCGATTGAAGTGAAGTTTCTTATACATGAAGGTTGTTGGGTACTCAATACACGTGGTTCTAATCACTTCAAGTTAAAACCTTGAATGTGAAATGGATAACTTAGGTTCTAACCACAAGTCTTGTAACACTCAACCTCATTTGCTTTATACAATCAACTCTTTTAGAACAAATCGATTGAAGTGAAGTTTCTTATACATCATCAAACGCATTACTAATTCTTATTTACGGCTCCATGAAAGTTGTTGGGTACTCAATACACGTGGTTCTAATCACTTCAAGTTAAAACCTTGAATGTGAAATGGATAACTTAGGTTCTAACCACAAGTCTTGTAACACTCAACCTCATTTGCTTTATACAATCAACTCTTTTAGAACAAATCGATTGAAGTGAAGTTTCTTATACATCATCAAACGCATTACTAAGTCTTATTACGCGTCCATGAAGGTTGTTGGGTACTCAATACACGTGGTTCTAATCACTTCAAGTTAAAACCTTGAATGTGAAATGGATAACTTAGGTTCTAACCACAAGTCTTGTAACACTCAACCTCATTTGCTTTATACAATCAACTCTTTTAGAACAAATCGATTGAAGTGAAGTTTCTTATACATCATCAAACGCATTACTAAGTCTTATTACGCGTCCATGAAGGTTGTTGGGTCCTCAATACACGTGGTTCTAATCACTTCAAGTTAAAACCTTGAATGTGAAATGGATAACTTAGGTTCTAACCACAAGTCTTGTAACACTCAACCTCATTTGCTTTATACAATCAACTCTTTTAGAACAAATCGATTGAAGTGAAGTTTCTTATACATCATCAAACGCATTACTAAGTCTTATTTACGCGTCCATGAAGGTTGTTGGGTCCTCAATACACGTGGTTCAAATCACTTCAAGTTAAAACCTTGAATGTGAAATGGATAACTTAGGTTCTAACCACAAGTCTTGTAACACTCAACCTCATTTGCTTTATACAATCAACTCTTTTAGAACAAATCGATTGAAGTGAAGTTTCTTATACATCATCAAACGCATTACTAAGTCTTATTTACGCGTCCATGAAGGTTGTTGGGTACTCAATACACGTGGTTCTAATCACTTCAAGTTAAAACCTTGAATGTGAAATGGATAACTTAGGTTCTAACCACAAGTCTTGTAACACTCAACCTCATTTGCTTTATACAATCAACTCTTTTAGAACAAATCGATTGAAGTGAAGTTTCTTATACATCATCAAACGCATTACTAAGTCTTAATTACGCGTCCATGAAGGTTGTTGGGTACTCAATACACGTGGTTCTAATCACTTCAAGTTAAAACCTTGAATGTGAAATGGATAACTTAGGTTCTAACCACAAGTCTTGTAACACTCAACCTCATTTGCTTTATACAATCAACTCTTTTAGAACAAATCGATTGAAGTGAAGTTTCTTATACATCATCAAACGCATTACTAAGTCTTAATTACGCGTCCATGAAGGTTGTTGGGTACTCAATACACGTGGTTCTAATCACTTCAAGTTAAAACCTTGAATGTGAAATGGATAACTTAGGTTCTAACCACAAGTCTTGTAACACTCAACCTCATTTGCTTTATACAATCAACTCTTTTAGAACAAATCGATTGAAGTGAAGTTTCTTATACATCATCAAACGCATTACTAAGTCTTATTACGCGTCCATGAAGGTTGTTGGGTACTCAATACACGTGGTTCTAATCACTTCAAGTTAAAACCTTGAATGTGAAATGGATAACTTAGGTTCTAACCACAAGTCTTGTAACACTCAACCTCATTTGCTTTATACAATCAACTCTTTTAGAACAAATCGATTGAAGTGAAGTTTCTTATACATCATCAAACGCATTACTAAGTCTTATTACGCGTCCATGAAGGTTGTTGGGTACTCAATACACGTGGTTCTAATCACTTCAAGTTAAAACCTTGAATGTGAAATGGATAACTTAGGTTCTAACCACAAGTCTTGTAACACTCAACCTCATTTGCTTTATACAATCAACTCTTTTAGAACAAATCGATTGAAGTGAAGTTTCTTATAAATCATCAAACGCATTACTAAGTCTTATTACGCGTCCATGAAGGTTGTTGGGTACTCAATACACGTGGTTCTAATCACTTCAAGTTAAAACCTTGAATGTGAAATGGATAACTTAGGTTCTAACCACAAGTCTTGTAACACTCAACCTCATTTGCTTTATACAATCAACTCTTTTAGAACAAATCGATTGAAGTGAAGTTTCTTATACATCATCAAACGCATTACTAATTCTTATTTACAGCTCCATGAAAGTTGTTGGGTCCTCAATACACGTGGTTCTAATCACTTCAAGTTAAAACCTTGAATGTGAAATGGATAACTTAGGTTCTAACCACAAGTCTTGTAACACTCAACCTCATTTGCTTTATACAATCAACTCTTTTAGAACAAATCGATTGAAGTGAAGTTTCTTATACATCATCAAACGCATTACTAAGTCTTATTTACGCGTCCTTGAAGGTTGTTGGGTCCTCAATACACTTGGTTCTAATCACTTCAAGTTAAAACCTTGAATGTGAAATGGATAACTTAGGTTCTAACCACAGGTCTTGTAAAACACAACCTCATTTGCTTTATACAATCAACTCTTTTAGAACAAATCGATTGAAGTGAAGTTTCTTATACATCATCAAACGCATTACTATTCTTAATTACGCGTCCATGAAGGTTGTTGGGTCCTCAATACACGTGGTTCTAATCACTTCAAGTTAAAACCTTGAATGTGAAATGGATAACTTAGTTTCTAACCACAAGTCTTGTAACACTCAACCTCATTTGCTTTATACAATCAACTCTTTTAGAACAAATCGATTGAAGTGAAGTTTGTTATACATCATCAAACGCATTACTAAGTCTTAATTACGCGTCCATGAAGGTTGTTGGGTACTCAATACACGTCGTTCTAATCACTTCAAGTTAAAACCTTGAATGTGAAATGGATAACTTAGGTTCTAACCACAAGTCTTGTAACACTCAACCTCATTTGCTTTATACAATCAACTCTTTTAGAACAAATCGATTGAAGTGAAGTTTCTTATACATCATCAAACGCATTACTAAGTATTAATTTATGCGTCCATGAAGGTTGTTGGGTACTCAATACACGTCGTTCTAATCACTTCAAGTTAAAACCTTGAATGTGAAATGGATAACTTAGGTTCTAACCACAAGTCTTGTAACACTCAACCTCATTTGCTTTATACAATCAACTCTTTTAGAACAAATCGATTGAAGTGAAGTTTCTTATACATCATCAAACGCATTACTAAGTCTTATTTACGCGTCCATGAAGGTTGCTGGGTACTCAATACACTTGGTTCTAATCACTTCAAGTTAAAACCTTGAATGTGAAATGGATAACTTATGTTCTAACCTTAAGTCTTGTAACACTCAACCTCATTTGCTTTATACAATCAACTCTTTTAGAACAAATCGATTGAAGTGAAGTTTCTTATACATCATCAAACGCATTACTAAGTCTTATTTACGCGTCCATGAAGGTTGTTGGGTCCTCAATACACGTGGTTCAAATCACTTCAAGTTAAACCTTGAATGTGAAATGGATAACTTAGGTTCTAACCACAAGTCTTGTAACACTCAACCTCATTTGCTTTATACAATCAACTCTTTTAGAACAAATCGATTGAAGTGAAGTTTCTTATACATCATCAAACGCATTACTAAGTCTTATTACGCGTCCATGAAGGTTGTTGGGTACTCAATACACGTGGTTCTAATCACTTCAAGTTAAAACCTTGAATGTGAAATGGATAACTTAGGTTCTAACTACAAGTCTTGTAACACTCAACCTCATTTGCTTTATACAATCAACTCTTTTAGAACAAATCGATTGAAGTGGAGTTTCTTATACATCATCAACGCATTACTAAGTCTTAATTACGCGTCCATGAAGGTTGTTGGGTACTCAATACACGTGGTTCTAATCACTTCAAGTTAAAACCTTGAATGTGAAATGGATAACTTAGGTTCTAACCACAAGTCTTGTAACACTCAACCTCATTTGCTTTATACAATCAACTCTTTAAGAACAAATCGATTAAAGTGAAGTTTCTTATACATCATCAAACGCATTACTAAGTCTTAATTACGCGTCAATGAAGGTTGTTGGTTACTCAATACACGTCGTTCTAATCACTTCGAGTTAAAACCTTGAATGTGAAATGGATAACTTAGGTTCTAACCACAAGTCTTGTAACACTCAACCTCATTTGCTTTATACAATCAACTCTTTTAGAACAAATCGATTGAAGTGAAGTTTGTTATACATCATATAACGCATTACTAAGTCTTATTTACGCGTCCATGAAGGTTGTTGGGTACTCAATACATGTGGTTCTAATCACTTCAAGTTAAAACTTTGAATGTGAAATGGATAACTTAGGTTCTAACCACAAGTCTTGTAACACTCAACCTCATTTGCTTTATACAATCAACTCTTTTAGAACTAATCGATTGAAGTGGAGTTTGTTATACATCATCAATCGCATTACTAAGTCTTAATTACGCGTCCATGAAGGTTGTTGGGTACTCAATACACGTCGTTCTAATCACTTCAAGTTAAAACCTTGAATGTGAAATGGATAACTTAGGTTCTAATCACAAGTCTTGTAACACTCAACCTCATTTGCTTTATACAATCAACTCTTTTAGAACAAATCGATCGAATTGAAGTTTGTTATACATCATCAAACGCATTACTAAGTATTAATTACGCGTCCATGAAGGTTGTTGTGTACTCAATACACGTCGTTCTAATCACTTCAAGTTAAAACCTTGAATGTGAAATGGATAACTTAGGTTCTATCCACAAGTCTTGTAACACTCAACCTCATTTGCTTTATACAATCAACACTTTTAGAACAAATCGATTGAAGTGAAGTTTCTTATACATCGTCAAACGCATCACTAAGTCTTTATTACGCGTCCATGAAGGTTGTTGGGTACTCAATACACGTGGTTCTAATCACTTCAAGTTAAAACCTTGAATGTGAAATGGATAACTTTGGTTCTAACCACAAGTCTTGTAACACTCAACCTCATTTGCTTTATACAATCAACTCTTTTAGAACAAATCGATAGGACTGAAGTTGGTTATACATCATCAAACGCATTACTAAGTCTTTATTACGCGTCCATGAAGGCTGTTGGGTCCTCAATACACGTGGTTCTAATCACTTCAAGTTAAAACCTTGAATGTGAAATGGATAACTTAGGTTCTAACCACAAGTCTTGTAACACTCAACCTCATTTGCTTTATACAATCAACTCTTTTAGAACAAATCGATTGAAGTGAAGTTTCTTATACATCATCAAACGCATTACTAAGTCTTATTTACGCCTCTAGGAAGGTTGTTGGGTCCTGAATACACGTGGTTCTAATCACTTCAAGTTAAAAACTTGAATGTGAAATGGATAACTTAGGTTCTAACCACAAGTCTTGTAACACTCAACCTCGTTTGCTTTATAGAATCAACTCTTTTAGAACAAATCGATTGAAGTGAAGTTTCTAATACTTCATTAAACGCATTACTAAGTCTTAACTACGCGTCCATGAAAGTTGTTGGGTCCTCAATACACGTCGTTCTAATCACTTCAAGTTAAAACCTTGAATGTGAATGGATAACTTAGGTTCTAACCACAAGTCTTGTAACACTCAACCTCATTTGCTTGATGCGTTCAACTCTTTTCGAACAAATCGATTGAAGTGAAGTTTCTAATACTTCATGAAACGCATTACTAAGTCTTAACTACGCGTCCATGAAAATTGTTGGGTCCTCAATACACGTGGTTCTAATCACTTCAAGTTAAAACCTTGAATGTGAAATGGATAACTTAGGTTCTAACCACAATACTTGTAACACTCAACCTCATTTGCTTGATGCGTTCAACTCTTTTCGAACAAATCGATTGAAGTGAAGTTTCTAATACTTCATGAAACGCATTACTAAGTCTTAACTACGCGTCCATGAAAGTTGTTGGGTCCTCAATACACGTCGTTCTAATCACTTCAAGTTAAAACCGTGAATGTGAAATGGATAACTTAGGTTCTAACCACAAGTCTTGTAACACTCAACCTCATTTGCTTGATGCGTTCAACTCTTTTAGAACAAATCGATTGAAGTAAAGTTTCTAATACTTCATGAAACGCATTACTAAGTCTTAATTACGCTTCCATGAAAGTTGTTGGGTCGTCAATACACGTTGTTCTAATCACTTCAAGTTAAAACTTTGAATGTGAAACGGATAACTTAGGTTCTAACCACAAGTCTTGTCACGCTCAAACTCATTTGCTTGATGCGTTGAACTCTTTTAGAACAAATCGATTCAAGTGAAGTTTCTTATACATCATCAAACGCATTACTTAGTCTTAATTACGCGTGCATGAATGTTGTTGGGTCCTTAATACACGTTGTGCTAATCACTTCAAATTAAAACCTTGAATGTGAAATGAATAACTTAGGTGCTAACAACAAGACTTGTAACACTCAACCTCATTTTCTTGATGTGTTCAACTCTTTTAGAATAAATCGATTGAAGTGAAGTTTCTAATACTTCATCGAACGCATTACTAAGTTTTAATTACGAGTCCATGAAAGTTGTTGGGTCGTCAATACACGTCGTTCTAATAACTTCAAGTTAAAACTTTGAATGTGAAACGGATAACTTAGGTTCTAACCACAAGTCTTGTCACACTCAACCTCATTTCCTTGATGCGTTGAACTCTTTTAGAACAAATCGATTGAAGTGAAGATTCTTATACATCATCAAACGCATTACTTAGTCTTAATTACGCGTGCATGAAGGTTGTTGGGTCCTCAATACACGTCGTGCTAATCACTTCAAATTAAAACCTTGAATGTGAAATAGATAACTTAGGTTCTAGCCACAAGACTTGTAACACTCAACCTCATTTGCTTGATGCGTTCAACTCTTTTCGAACAAATCGATTGGAGTGAAGTTTCTAATACTTCATGAAACGCATTACTAAGTCTTAACTACGCGTCCATGAAAGTTGTTGGGTCCTCAATACACGTCGTTCTAATCACTTCAAGTTAAAACTTTGAATGTGAAATGGATAAGTTAGGTTCTAAGCACAAGCCTTATAACACTCAACCTCATTTGCTTGATGTGTTCAACTCTTTTAGAATAAATCGATTGAAGTGAAGTTTCTAATACTTCATCGAACGCATTACTAAGTCTTAATTACGCGTCCATGAAATATGTTGGGTCGTTAATACACGTCGTTCTAATCACTTCAAGTTAAAACTTTGAATGTGAAACGTATAACTTAGGTTCTAACCACAAGTCTTGTCACACTCAACCTCATTTGCTTGATGCGTTGAACTCTTTTAGAACAAATCGAATGAAGTGAAGTTTCTTATACATCATCAAACGCATTACTTAGTCTTAATTACACGTGCATGAAGGTTGATGGGTCCTCAATTCACGTCGTGCTAATCACTTCAAATTAAAACCTTGAATGTGAAATAGATAACTTAGGTTCTAACCACAAGACTTGTAACACTAAACCTCATTTGCTTGATGCGTTCAACTCTTTTCGAACAAATCGATTGAAGTGAAGTTTCTAATACTTCATGAAACGTATTACTATGTCTTAACTACGCGTCCATGAAAGTTCTTGGGTTCTCAATACACGTCGTTCTAATCACTTCAAGTTAAAACCTTAAATGTGAAATTGATAACTTAGGTTCTAACCACAAGTCTTGTAACACTCAACCTCATTTGCTTGATGCGTTCAACTCTTTTCGAACAAATCGATTGAAGTAAATTTCTAATACTTCATCAAATGCATTACTAAGTCTTAACTACTCGTCCATGAAAGTAGTTGGGTCCTCAATACACGTTGTTCTAATCACTTCAAGTTAAAACCTTGAATATGAAATGGATAACTTAGGTTCTAACCACAAGTCTTGTCACACTCAACCTCATTTGCTTGATGCGTTGAACACTTTTAGAACAAATCGATTGAAGTGAAGTTTCTTATACATCATCAAAAGCATTACTAAGTCTTAATTACGCGTGCATGAAGGTTGTTGGGCCCTCAATACACGTCGTGCTAATCACTTCAAGTTAAAACCTTGAATGTGAAATGGATAACTTAGGTTCTAACAACAAGACTTGTAACACTCAACCTCATTTTTCTTGATGTGTTCAACTCTTTTAGAATAAATCGATTGAAGTGAAGTTTCTAGTACTTCATCGAACGCATTACTAAGTCTTAGATACGCTTCCATGAAAGTTGTTGGGTCGTCAATACACGTCGTTCTAATCACTTCAAGTTAAAACTTTGAATGTGAAACGGATAACTTAGGTTCTAACCACAAGTCTTGTCACACTCAACCTCATTTGCTTGATGCGTTGAACTCTTTTAGAACAAATCGATTGAAGTGATGTTTCTTATACATTATCAAACGCATTACTTAGTCTTAATTACACGTGCATGAAGGTTGTTGGGTCCTTAATACACGTCGTGGTAATCACTTCAAATTAAAACCTTGAATGTGAAATGGATAACTTAGGTTCTAACAACAAGACTTGTAACACTCAACCTCATTTTCTTGATGTGTTCAACTCGTTTAGAATAAATCGATT
The DNA here is from genome assembly GCA_022432975.1 of Begonia masoniana. NCBI lineage: Eukaryota > Viridiplantae > Streptophyta > Magnoliopsida > Cucurbitales > Begoniaceae > Begonia > Begonia masoniana. Next base: position 7,907,347 of record CM039513.1, on the reverse strand, counting down.
GAAGTGAAGTTTCTAATACTTCATCGAACGCATTACTAAGTTCTAATTACGCGTCCATGAAAGTTGTTGGGTCGTCAATACACGTCGTTCTAATCACTTCAAGTTAAAACTTTGAATGTGAAACAGATAACTTAGGTTCTAACCACAAGTCTTGTCACACTCTACCTCATTTACTTGATGCGTTGAACTCTTTTAGAACAAATTGATTGAAGTGAAGTTTCTTATACATCATCAAATGCATTACTTAGTCTTAATTACGCGTGCATGAAGGTTGTTGGGTCCTCAATATACGTCGTGCTAATCACTTCAAATTAAAACCTTGAATGTGAAATAGATAACTTAGGTTCTAACCACAAGACTTGTAATACTCAACCTCATTTGCTTGATGCGTTCAACTCTTCTTGAACAAATCGATTGAAGTGAAGTTTCTAATACTTCATGAAACGCATTACTCAGTCTTAACTACGCGTCCATGAAAGTTCTTGGGTCCTCAATACACGTCGTTCTAATCACTTCAAGTTAAAACCTTAAATGTGAAATGGATAACTTAGGTTCTAACCACAAGTCTTGTAACACTCAACCTCATTTGCTTGATGCGTTCAACTCTTTTCGAACAAATCGATTGCAGTGAATTTTCTAATACTTCAAGAAACGCATTACTATGTCTTAACTACGCGTCCATGAAAGTTGTTGGGTTCTCAATACACGTCGTTCTAATCATTTCAAGTTAAAACCTTGAATGTGAAATGCATAACTTAGGTTCTAACCACAAGTCTTGTAACACTCAACCTCATTTGCTTGATGCGTTCAACTCTTTTCGAACAAATCGATTGACGTGAAGTTTCTAATACTTCATGAAATGCATTACTAACTCTTAACTACTCGTCCATGAAAGTTGTTGGGTCCTCAATACACGTCGTTCTAATCACTTCAAGTTAAAACCTTGAATGTGAAATGGATAACTTAGGTTCTAGCCACAAGTCTTGTCACACTCAACTTAATTTGCTTGATGCGTTGAACACTTGTAGAACAAATCGATTGAAGTGAAGTTTCTTATACATCATCAAACGCAATACTAAGTCTTAATTACGCGTGCATGAAGGTTGTTGGGCCCTCAATACACGTCGTGCTAATCATTTCCAGTTAAAACCTTGATTGTGAAATGGATAACTTAGGTTATAACAACAAGTCTTGTAACACTCAACCTCATTTGCTTGATGCGTTCAACTCTTTTCGAACAAATCGATTGAAGTGAAGTTTCTAATACTTCATGAAATGCATTACTAAGTCTTAACTACGCGTCCATGAAAGTTTTTGGGTCCTCAATACACGTCGTGCTAATCACTTCAAGTTAAAACCTTGAATGTGAAATGGATAGCTTAGGTTCTAACAACAAGACTTGTAACACTCAACCTCATTTGCTTGATGCGTTTAACTCTTTTAGATCAAATCGATTGAAGTGAAGTTTCTTATACTTCATCAAACGCATTACTAAGTCTTTATTACGCGTCCGTGAAATTTGTTCGGGTCGTCAATACACGTCGTTCTAATCACTTCAAGTTAAAACCTTGAATGTGAAACGAATAACTTAGGTTCTAACCACAGGTCTTGTAACACTCAATCTCATTTGCTTGATGCGTTGAACTCTTTTAGAACAAATCTATTGAAGTGAATTTTCTAATACTTCATGAAATGCATTACTGAGTCTTAACTACGCGTCTATGAAAGTTGTGGTGTCCTCAATACACATCGTTCTAATCACTTCAAGTTAAAACCTTGAATGTGAAATGGATAACTTAGGTTCTAACCACAAGTCTTGTAACACTCAACCTCATTTGCTTTATACAATCAACTCTTTTAGAACAAATCGATTGAAGTGAAGTTTGTTATACATCATCAAACGCATTACTAAGTCTTATTTACGCCTCCATGAAGGTTGTTTGGTCCTCAACCTCATTTAGTTTTATACAATCAACTCTTTTAGAATAAATCGATTGAAGTGAAGTTTCTAATACTTCATCAAACGCATTACTAAGTCTTAATTACGCGTCCATGAAAGTTATTGGGTCCTCAATACACGTCGTTCTAATCACTTCAAGTTAAAACCTTGAATGTGAAACGGATAACTTAGGTTCTAACCACAGGTCTTGTAACACTCAATCTCATTTGCTTGATGCGTTGAACTCTTTTAGAACAAATCTATTGAAGTGAATTTTCTAATACTTCATGAAATGCATTACTGAGTCTTAACTACGCGTCCATGAAAGTTGTTGTGTCCTCAATACACATCGTTCTAATCACTTCAAGTTAAAACCTTGAATGTGAAATGGATAACTTAGGTTCTAACCACAAGTCTTGTAACACTCAACCTCATTTGCTTTATACAATCAACTCTTTTAGAACAAATCGATTGAAGTGAAGTTTGTTATACATCATCAAACGCATTACTAAGTCTTATTTACGCCTCCATGAAGGTTGTTTGGTCCTCAACCTCATTTACTTGTAACACTCAACCTCATTAGTTTTATACAATCAACTCTTTTAGAATAAATCGATTGAAGTGAAGTTTCTAATACTTCATCAAACGCATTACTAAGTCTTAATTACGCGTCCATGAAAGTTATTGGGTCCTCAATACACGTCGTTCTAATCACTTCAAGTTAAAACCTTGAATGTGAAACGGATAACTTAGGTTCTAACTACAAGTCTTGTCACACTCAACCTCATTTGCTTGATGCGTTGAACTCTTTTAGAACAAATCGATTGAAGTGAAGTTTCTTATACGTCATCAAAGGCAATACTAAGTCCTAACTACGTGTGCATGAAGGTTGTTGGGTCCTCAATACACGTCGTAATAATCACCTCCTAGTTAAAACCTCGAATGTGAAATGGATAACTTAGGTTCTAACCACAAGACCTGTAACACTCAACCTCATTTGCTTGATGCGTTCAACTCTTTTCGAACAAATCGATTGAAGTGAAGTTTCTCATACTTCATCAAACGCATTACTAATTCTTAATTACCCGTCCATGAAAGTTGTTGGGTCCTCAATACCCGTCGTTCTAATCACCTCAAGTTAAAACCTTGAATGTGAAATGGATAACTTAGGTTCTAACCACAAGTCTTGTAACACTCAACCTCATTTGCTTGATGCGTTCAACTCTTTTCTAACAAATCGATTAAAGTGAAGTTTCTAATACTTCATGAAACGCATTACTAAGTTTTAATTACGCATCCATGAAAGTTGTTAGGTCCTTAATACACGTCGTTCTAATCACTTCAAGTTAAAACCTTGAATGTGAAATAGATAACTTAGGTACTAACTGTAACGACCCCGGCCAGGAGCCGTCACGTGTTCATAAACTTTCATTAATCGTTCGCTTGACTTTTACTATTATTACATCTTTTCTATTTCTCGACAGACATTCACTTACATAATATATATATTTTTTATTTAAACTGGAAACAGAGACGTAGAACCATCAAAGAAGGCGAATCCTCTCGTGCTCAATTTCCTACACCTCGTCGGCTCAAACTCTCACAGAGTCGAGCGACTAGGCTCGGTCATCGATTTCTTGACAAATTCGGGCAAGGAAGGAATGCCCTCATCTCTCTTAACATGATTCTACTCTGGTTTGCATGGGTTGCATGTATTGACAATCTACAGAGATTTCATCGTCCGGTCATCACGTGCATTGCGCGTGACTCGCTTAACACCGCCTAAAAGGAGACATCTTCCGGTGGGCACGTGGGCCTCGCACGCTCAATTAAAACATCATCCGGTGACATCCACCGGTCACTAGACGACAAGATAACATTTACAACTTCCGGTGACGTCAGCCAACATCTACCGGTCGCTAAACGACAAAACACATTCTACATCTACCTGTCGCTAAACGACAAAACACATTCTACATCTACCGGTCGCTAAACGACAAAACACATTCTACATCTACCGGTGACGTCATCCGGAAGATTAAACCATCAAACTACTATCATTTGGCATCTGCCGATGACGTCAGCCGGAAGACTAAGCCATCAAACTACTATCATTCGGCATCTGCCGATGACGTCAGTCGGACGATTTCCTCATCCAGCTTCCATCTTACGGTAGAAAACACTAAATCATCAAATGACTCCTTCCAACAGAAAGAAACCACAACTCATTCAGAATGCATATAGTGGAAGACTTAAGCTACAGATCATTTATAAATCTATATAATCATTCCCTGACTCAGTGATCAACTAGACAGTCTCAAGGCTCAACATTATAAAATAATCTCATCCTACTTAAGCTACCATATCCTTTATTATACTGAAACAAAAGAGCATTAACCAGGGGTCATAAATCGCCTTTCCAGTCCTGCACTGTCATTTTGAGCTTCCTCCAGCAACCAGCCTTAAGCATCCTCTTTGAACAAAGTATCCTCACCTGAACCTCCTTCACCTACACCATAAGGTTCAACTATAAGCCTAATGCTTAGTAAGGAATGCATGCTGACAGATATACATGAGTGCACAAATTAAAGAACACAAGTTCATAAACCTTTCTTCATTCATGTTCATTTTCATTATTTACATGGCATGTATTAAGGCAGGAGACGAGGGAGAAAGACAGGGGTTCATAGTCATTTGCCTATCGCGGCAATCATAGTAACGACTAACTCGGCCTCCACCAGTGGGAGAATTCACGAGCCATACACATCATCAACTCGGCCTCCACCAGGGGGAGAATTCGCGAGCCATACATATCATCAGCTCGGCCTCCACCAGGGAGAGAATCCGCGAGCTATACTTGTCATGGTCTCTTTTCCCCGTCCTGCACTTAATCATGATTACATTTACTTTTCATGTTCTTAACTCAGTCATAAACGTGGACTCAATACATAAACATGAAGTTCACAGAGAGAAATCATACCATAAGGACAAGCAAAACATCCTGTAACTTAACATCTTCTTACACAATTTCTTCATATCATGGCAATAACTAGTCATAGTCAACAGACAGACATCTCAATGATTTCCTAATACCCTTGTGGTGTAGGGCCCTAGTGGCCGGAAATCTTAATACATTCACTTACCTGGTTTCCTTAGCAATCCGAGCTTCTTCCCTTTAAACTTCTTCACCTAAAACATGTACATTACAGTAGTTAAAACAAAGGTCCTAATAGTTCTATTCATAAATCGTCCTAGGACTCTAATAGCTAAGGTTACTCCGAATCCTCTGTTTGACACACTGCAGTCTGAAATCTGAAACTAGGTGGACAGGTTTTACCATTGATTAAATCTGAGTTGGTTACTTTGAAATGTTCAGAATCGATTTGGGATGACATTTCTACTCTCAGACTTAAAAGGGTCTTAAACTACTCGGCCACTGCTAAGAAAATTCCGAACTCAAATGCCGAGCTGAAAGCAGAACTTTAATCACTAATAAATGACTACATTGTCCATTTCATACCTCGAGTGCGGATTTGCAGAGAAAAACAGGCTGAAACCAGCCGTCAGCAAGGGAAGATTCTGGTAGCCGAGAGCAAAAGCTTGGGAGAGAAGGAATCGCCGAGAGGGAATGTCGGCTACAGTGGTAATAAAATGAGGTTTAAGGTTTCCATTTTCTATTTATACTCAACCCATCAATCTTAATTACAAAACTGCCACCCAACCTAGTTTTACTCTACTTGTAATAAATTTGTCTTAACATTAAATTTAAATCATAAAGGTTAAATAAGAGGGTGACAATGAAAATGGTCAGAGAATCACCTGGCCGAAATGTCGGGTGTTACACTAACCTCAAGTCTTGTCACACTCAACCTCATTTGCTTGATAGGTTGAACTCTTTTAGAACAAATCGATTGAAGTGAAGTTTCTAATACTTCATCAAATGCATTACTAAGTCTTAATTACGATTCCATTAAAGTTGTTGGGTTGTCAATACATGTCGTTCTAATCACTTCAAGTTAAATCATTGAAAGTGAAACGGATAACTTAGGTTCTAACCACAAGTCTTGTCACACTCAACCTAATTTGCTTGATGCGTTGAACTCTTTTAGAACAAATCGATTGAAGTCAAGTTTCTTATACATCATCAAATGCATTACTTGATGAGGACCTCAAGACGGATACATTACAGGTGGCTGGACCAATAAGGAGAGCAAAGGCAAAGCAGATCAAGGAGAAAATGAGCAATTTGGTCCGTCAAATCTTACCTTAAGAAGGAAATTGCGTTCCGAACCAAGAACCAGAGCTTGTTCTTGTAATCCAAGCTGTTTTGGGATGATATTTATGTCATTGTCGTTTTATTTATTTAGTTACTTCCAGATTGTCATTTTTAGGGTTTAAAAAGTACTTGTCGTATGTCGAGTCATAAGTTGTTTTTCTTAAGTTGTCATTATTTTAGCAATTGTCATTATTTTAATTAGGAATTACAAGGACAGAATAGTAATTTTGTTCTTTAAACCCTAGCATGAAGGGGTGTTTCATGCTTATAAATTCATTCTTAGTTGAATAAAAAAGGGATTCAGGTTTTTATCTAATTGTGAGAGAATTTCTCTTAGTTTCTTGAAGAAACTCCGAACTTATCAAGGTTATCCTTGTGGCGTTCAAAATCCGACTTATCAAACGAACAGGCATATTCGTTTGTGGCGTCCTCCTCATTCCAAGGTTCGGATCTGTATAGATTTCGGGTCAAGGATTTCCTCTTATTCGAACTTGTAGATTCTGGGTTAGCGACGACGCCAATATTTTGATCGTGGGTCACCGTCACATTGTTGGCGTGGTTCACATCATTTGGTATCAGAGCCAAATCGAGTTCGTCAGGTTCTATCTCTTCCTTTCCGTTTGGCTTTTGTTTCAGAAATTTCGTTCTTGAGTCTTGAAATCTGTTTCAATTTATCTTGATGATTCTCTATTAAAATATGTGTCAAACAAAAACGTCGTCTTCATATGAATCATAGAACGACGTGTTAGCTTTCCGATCTGTGTTGAAACGTCAAAACCGGATCTTGTTTGCCTATTCAAATTCACATTTTTGTAACTGTCGCCGATTTCGTTCTGGTGTACGCGAATCTGGTTAAAACCATTTTAATCATTCGAATATTTTCTAGACCTAAAACAAAATTGTCAGCATCTTATGATTTGTGAATTAGCGTTTTATCTTTCCGATCTGTATTGAAACGTCAAAATCGAATCTTGTTTGCTTATTCAAAAGTGAAATTTTGTACCTGTCAATGATTGGTAATGCTTAAAAGTATTTCGCAGTTTTCATCTTGATAAAGATTCCAATTTCGAAAGTGTTATTCTTTAAGTTGTTAGATGAGATTTTTCTCTTTCCAAATCATACCTGAACGTAAAAATTCCGATCTGGTTTGGGCACTAAAACATCATCTACAAATTCGGTTACCAATTCTGTTACAAATTCGATTACAAATTCGGTTACCAAATTCGGTTACAAATTCAGTTACAAATTCAAAAAAAAAAAATTGTGGCTCTTTAAATCTGTTTGACTAGCTTACTTCATTGGATTGATCATTTGCATCCTTATACTATTCTAATTTTTTTGAGCTAGTTCTTTCATCACTAATTGTAGTGTCTGTTATTTTGGTTTGTCTTGTTTAGTTCGCCACTTGTGAACTTCCATTACTATTCGGTTAGTTTCGAAAGAAATCAAAGAGAATCCAAGTGGAAAAAGGCACGAGTGAGTGAGCATATAAGAGGGTAACAGCCAATATTACTGAGTGTAAACACGAGTGCAATTGAGTGATTTTTCTTCTTTTCGAGTGAAACACGTGAGGTAGTGCTGTGAGGTCCTATATTTCTTCACCTTTTACTTTCTTATTTGTTTCGCAATTGTAGTACTTATTTTGCCATTATTTATTTATTTTTTGTTCTTTTTATTTTGGTTTGTCAGTTTTTGTTATTGCAGGAAGACTCATTTATTACTATTTGATTAGTTTTAAAAAAAAAAAAATTCGAGTGGAAAAGGCACGAGTGGGTGAGCATATCTAAAGGTAAAAGCCAGTATTATTGAGTGCAAACACGAGTGAAATTGAGTATTTTCCACATTTTCGAGTGAAACACGTGAGGGAGTGTTGTGAGGTCCTATTTTATTTCACCTTCTACGTTCTTGCAAAGAATACCTAACCATGTCTGACGCAGAAGACAACCAACGTCCAACTAACATGCCAAATTTACAAATGGAGGCGATCATGGGGGAGATGAGGCGGCTAATGAGACAAGGGTTCAATGAGATCAACGAGCGAATTGATCAAGTGGAATAGATTGCGACACGAGTCCAACCCCAGGCTGGGCATAATGCACTAAGAAGAAACCAACGTAGGCAGGTCCCTACGGAAGAGATCAATGAAATTGATGAGAGAAACTTGGAGGATGATATTGATAGGGTGTCCGTGGGTAGTCGTGGAAGACATGGGAACGACCACGCAAGACAAGACCGAGGCCGACTCGATTATAATTTGGGAAACATCAAGATGAAGATTCCTGAGTTTCGAGGAAAAAGTGATCCGGAGGAGTACCTGGACTGGGAGCGGAAAATAGAGCTAGTTTTTGATTGCCACAATTACTCCGAGCGAAAGAAAGTGAAGCTTGCTGCCATAGAATTTACGGAGTATGCGATAGTGTGGTGGGACAAGTTGTGTCTCGATCGAAGGCAAGACGGAGACCTTCCCATTGAGAGTTGGGCAGAGATGAAGAGGATGATGCGACGACGATTTGTACCAAGTCATTACCGGCGTGATCTACACAACAAATTGCAGACTCTTCGGTAAGGGAGTCGTAGTGTGGATGAGTATTACAATGATATGGAGATGACGATGATACGGGCCAACATCGAAGAGGATCAAGAAGCGACAATGATGTAGTCAAAGGAGCAACTAAGGACAATCAAGAAGCAATAGGGAGCCAAGATCCATTGATGAATATAGGAGGACCAATGACGAGATCAAGAACGAAGAAAATAAACAAAAGACTACAAATTTTAATCAAAGACATCCAAGAAAAGGAATCATCACAAAATGTGCAACGAGCAATAATATTACTAAGTGTTGATGAAGAAGCAAGGAATGGAAAAAAAGCCCAAAACGAAGCCCAAAAATAAAGACTTCCCACATGGTCACCCAACATGGCACTACTCTAGCCCAAGAGTTTTTAACTTCAAAGTTCTTACAAGTGTCACACCATTGGGCTAGGCCCACAATCTGAATTAAACTCGAGACTCACGTTACTTAAACCTAAGTTCCGCGGCCACCATCCACTTGCACCACTTTCCAATTTTCCTTCTCTTATTTTTGGAAACTTTCCTATTGTCTAATTAGGATATTTTGATTATTTCTAATTATGTTATTACCTTATTAGTTTTATCCCTTTGCCTATTTAAGGGAGGCTTGTAATAGATTTTAGGGACTTTTGAATGAATTGATTTTTATTAAGCTTTTGCTTTGAGGTGAGATCCTTATAATTCTCTTCTTGAGTTCTTGGATTAGAACTTGATCTTCTTCAAGTGTATTCTTGAAAAGATCGAACTTGATAGCTTAGGTTCAACCAACGAGTTTGATTCGGGTCTAGCTGCTTTTTCTGATAACTTTGGTTCCATCGCTATCTATCGATTGGGGTCAAGTTCCTTCTTCTTATTCTTTTGAATCAATAAAGGCATTATTCCCTTTGAATTCCGTATTGCGTGTTGGGTCTAAGATCTCTAATATCTTAGGTTCATATCATTTGGTATCAGAGCGAAGGTTCTTCGATTCAAAGAAGCTATCTTTATCATTCTTGTTATTCTTCTTTTCTTCTCCACAAAACCTTTCGATTATTCTATTTTTCGTTTTAGTTCAAAAAAAAAAAAAAAAAATCGAAAAAAAAAAAATTCCGAAAATTCAAAAAAAAAAAAAAAAGCTCTCGTTTGTTAATAACGAGAAACTTCTTTTGTACTGCCAATCGAGAAAGACATATCTTTGCTTGTCTCGAACCCTAGCATCCGAATCTCAAGTCGGATTTCTATTTCTGCAAGTTTGCCGGGTTTCAAAAAAAAATTCGTGAGAATACCTCATTAGTATCGAGGATTCACAACCGGAAACTATTCAAGCTTCTCAAAACGTTATATCCAGAGATCGATTCTAGCAAACACCTTTAGTGGTTTGACTTTAATCTATTCTCGAAAGTTGGATTTTAAGTTTGAAAGTTTGAAATTTTCACGTTATACTTGTTGGATTACATCTTGATTGGGTTCTAACTTTAAGAACCTAAAGAAGAGATTGAGTGGTAAAAGACAAGAGTGTGAGATTATCTTATAAAAGTCAAAATTTCGAGCGAAACACGAGTGAAGTGACATTGAACGAGTGTAAACACGTGAGGGAGAGGAGAGGTCCATTTAAATTTCTGCATTTCAATTCAGTCATTTAAATTTCTGTATTTCAATTCAGTCATTTAAATTTCCGCATTTCAATTCAGTCATTTAAATTTCCGCATTTTAATTCAGTTATTTAGATTTTTATTTCGCAATTTACCTTTTGCGTTATTTATTAAAAAAGAAAAGAAAAGAAAAATTCAGAATCATGAGCGGAGAGGAGAATGAGATTGATATAAAAATGTTCATGAGGGCCATACACGATCAATACGAGGCTCTTAATCGAAGGATGGAACGTTTGGAGATACCGTCACCTACCAATCCTCGTGAAAAAAAGTTTGACGACTACTATGACCATGATGAAAAACCATACCGAAAGGAAAGATACGATAAGAACGATCGAGAAGATGGAGATCTTAGTGATATCAAGGTTAACATCCCAGCCTTTCAAGGGAAAAGTGATCCCGAAGCCTATTTGGAATGGGAAAGGAAAGTCGATTCTTTACTCGAGTATCGAAACTACACGGAGGAAAAAAAGGTTAGGTTGGTCACAATGGAGTTCACCGATTATGCCAGCATTTGGTGGGATCAACTAGTCAAAACTCGGAGACGAAACGGAGAAACCCCAATCCGCACATGGGAAAGTGTAAAAACAATTATGAGAAAAAGGTACGTCCCATCATATTACTATAGGGATTTGTGTCGGAAACTTCAAGGTCTTACTCAAGGATATAAAAGTGTGGAGGAGTATTATAAAGAAATGGAGATGGCCATGATAAAGGCCGATGTTAACGAGGATGGAGAAGCCACAATGGCAAGGTTTGTGGGAGGACTTAATCGAGAAATTGCCGACATAGTAGATTTACAACACTATTTGGACATGGAGGAATTACTACACAAGGCGATCAAAATCGAACGACAACTAAATGCCAAGAAAAGTGCAAAGGTAAACACAGCGTCAAATAGTTCGTGGAAACCAAATTGGAAAGGAGAGAAGCCAAACCTGAGGGAGGACCACAAAGGAAAAATCGTCGCTAATAACTTCAACCCACCTAAAGGAAAGAGCGAGGTTCCAACACTAACTCGGACTAGAGAAGTCAAGTGTTATCGATGCCAAGGAATTGGGCACATTGCATCAAATTGTCCCAATAAGCGTGCAATGGTCTTTTTAGAGAATGGTGATATAGAAAGTGTGAGTTCAAGCGATAACGAGATGCCATCACTCGAAGATTGTAGTGACGTAGACGTGGAGGAACCGGTCAAAGGAGATTTATTAGTCACAAGGAGAGCCTTAAGTGTACAAATTAAGGAGGACGACGACAAAGCCCAAAGGGAAAACATCTTTCATACTAGGTGTCATGTCAACAACAAGGTATGTAGCATGATCATCGATAGCGGAAGTTGCACAAACGTGGCTAGTACATTATTGGTCCAAAAGTTAAATTTGCAAACCAAGCGACACCCAAAGCCGTACAAATTGCAATGGTTGAGCGATTGTGGCGAAATTAAGGTAACAAGACAAGTAAACATCACATTATCAATCGGAAAGTATAAAGATGAGATTTTGTGTGACGTAGTGCCAATGCAAGCAACTCACATCCTATTGGGGAGACCATGGCAATATGATAGAACGGTTAAGCATAACGGCTACAAAAATGAGTATTCGCTTACTCAAAATGGGAGGTTGGTAATACTAAAACCATTACCACCGTGGGAAGCAAGCTTGGATCAAGAGAGGATTGCCAAAGAGATCCAAAATGACAAAAATGGCGTAGTCGAAAATTCAAGCATGAAAGAAGAGAAGAAAAAAGGCGAAAAAGAAAGAGGAGACAAAAAAGCCGATGAGAGAAAAGTCATAAATAAAGAGAGCAAAAAAGACAAAGAGGAAGAAAAGAAATTGGAGGAAGGGAAAAGAAACGAGGGAGAAGAGAGAAAAAAGAGTGGACTTGTGAGGAAAGGTGAGGAGATGATTTTGTTACTCTACAAAGATGTTTATTTTTCCACTAACGAACTAACAAATTCTCTTCCCATAAGTGTTACCTCTCTTTTGCAGGAATTTGAAGACATATTTCCAGAGGAATTACCTAAAGGAGTTCCCCCACTTAGGGGAATCGAGCATCAAATCGATTTCATCCCCGGAGCGACGATCCCAAACCGACCCGCATACCGAGCAAATCCAGAGGAAACCAAGGAAATTCAAAGGCAAGTAGATGAGTTGGTAGAGAAAGGCCTAGTGAAGGAGAGTCTTAGCCCATGCTCGGTTCCGGTTATTTTGGTTCCAAAAAAGGACGGAACTTGGAGAATGTGCGTCGATTGTCGAGCGGTAAATAAAATTACGGTAAAGTATCGACACCCTATTCCTCGTCTTGATGATATGCTTGATGAACTGTATGGTGCATGTATGTTTTCCAAAATTGATTTAAAGAATGGATATTATCAAATTCGCATGAAACAAGGAGATGAATGGAAAACAGCTTTTAAAACAAATATGGTCTTTATGAATGGTTGGTTATGCCATTTGGACTATCTAATGCACCGAGCACGTTTATGAGATTGATGAATCATGTTTTAAGGCAATTTATTGGAAAATTTGTTGTGGTCTACTTTGATGATATTTTGGTGTATAGTAAGTCACTTGACGAACATGTTAAGCATTTGAGATCTGTATTTAGTGTGTTAAAATCGAATCTATTGTATGCTAATCTTAAAAAGTGTACCTTTTGCATGGAATCGGTAGTTTTCCTTGGTTTTATAGTTAGCTCAAAGGGGGTATCCGTAGATGAGGAAAAGATAAGAGCAATCAAGGAATGGCCCACACCAAAGAATGCAAATGAGGTACGTAGCTTTCATGGCTTGGCTAGCTTTTATAGGAGATTTGTAAGAGACTTTAGCACTATTGCGGCACCTATGAATGAGTTAGTTAAAAAGAATATTGCATTTAACTGGACCGAAGTACATGACAAAGCGTTTAATTTGTTAAAAGAGAAACTAACTAATGCTCCCCTTCTAGTTTTACCAAATTTTGATAAAACATTTGAAATTGAATGTGACGCGTCGGGAAAGGGAATTGGCGGTGTTTTGATGCAGGAAATGAAGCCGATTGCTTACTTCAGTGAAAAGCTTAGTGGAGCGGCATTAAATTATCCAACATATGACAAGGAACTCTATGCTTTGGTAAAGACGTTACAAACATGGCAACACTACTTGTGGCCCAAGGAGTTTATTATTCATTCCGATCACGAGAGTTTGAAGCACCTAAAGTCACAAGGTAAATTGCACAAGAGGCACGCCAAGTGGATGGAATTCATCGAGACCTTTCCATATGTCATCCATTACAAAAAAGGTAAAGACAACGTAGTCGCTGATGCGTTGTCAAGGAGGTACGTTTTAATCACTTCTCTACAATCTAAATTGTTAGGATTTGAATTTATTAAGGATTTGTATGAATCGGATATAGATTTTTGTCATGTATGGAGAGATTGTGAGAAAATTGCATGTGCTGATTATTATAGACATGATGGGTATTTATTTCGAAAGGATAAACTTTGTATACCTAAATGCTCATTACGTGAATTGCTTGTTAGAGAAACACATGGTGGAGGATTAATGGGACACTTTGGAATTGACAAAACTTTGAATGTCTTGATAGAACATTTCTTTTGGCCAAAAATGAAGCATGATGTTATAACTATTTGTGAAAGATGCATTGAATGTAGGAAGGCAAAGTCAAAGATCAAACCATATGGATTGTATAGTCCTTTACCCGTGCCCGAGCACCCTTGGACGGATATTTCCATGGACTTTGTGTTAGGTTTACCAAGAACACAAGGAGGTAAGGATAGTATTTTTGTGGTTGTGGATCGATTTAGTAAAATGGCACATTTTATAGCATGTTCTAAAACTAATGATGCTACACATATAGCGGATTTATTTTTTAAAGAAATTGTGCGTTTACATGGATTACCTAGAACAATTGTTAGTGATAGGGATGTGAAGTTTCTAAGTCACTTTTGGAGAACCTTATGGAATAAGCTAGGTACAAAATTGTTGTTTTCCACCGTGGCACACCCCCAAACGGATGGACAAACCGAGGTAGTGAATCGAACTTTATCTACTTTGTTGAGAGCAATAATTTCTAAGAATTTAAAACAATGGGAAAATTGCTTGCCACATGTTGAGTTCGCTTACAATAGAGTTGTTCATTCTACTACTTCTTACTCACCATTTGAAATTGTGTATGGCTTTAACCCTCTTACACCGCTTGATTTATTACCGTTACCTTCTAATGAATTGGTTGATTTAAATGGAAAAAGAAAGGCTGAATTCGTAAGAGAATTACACTCGAAGGTTCGAGAAAACATTATACAAAAGAACGAGCACTATGCGCGACAAGCCAACAAGAGTAGAAAAGAAATCATTTTTGAACCCGGAGATTGGGTTTGGGTGCATCTACGAAAGGAGAGATTTGCGGAGCGGAGAAAGAATAAATTACAACCGCGAGGAGACGGTCCCTTCCAAGTGTTGGAACGCATCAATGACAATGCTTATAAGATTGACTTACCGAGCGAATATGGTAATGTAAGCGCTACTTTTAATGTTAGTGACTTATCTTTGTTTGATGCAGATTCGAGGACGAATCTTTTCGAAGAGGGAGGGAATGATGTAGTCAAAGGAGCAACTAAGGACAATCAAGAAGCAATAGGGAGCCAAGATCCATTGATGAATATAGGAGGACCAATGACGAGATCAAGAACGAAGAAAATAAACAAAAGACTACAAATTTTAATCAAAGACATCCAAGAAAAGGAATCATCACAAAATGTGCAACGAGCAATAATATTACTAAGTGTTGATGAAGAAGCAAGGAATGGAAAAAAAGCCCAAAACGAAGCCCAAAAATAAAGACTTCCCACATGGTCACCCAACATGGCACTACTCTAGCCCAAGAGTTTTTAACTTCAAAGTTCTTACAAGTGTCACACCATTGGGCTAGGCCCACAATCTGAATTAAACTCGAGACTCACGTTACTTAAACCTAAGTTCCGCGGCCACCATCCACTTGCACCACTTTCCAATTTTCCTTCTCTTATTTTTGGAAACTTTCCTATTGTCTAATTAGGATATTTTGATTATTTCTAATTATGTTATTACCTTATTAGTTTTATCCCTTTGCCTATTTAAGGGAGGCTTGTAATAGATTTTAGGGACTTTTGAATGAATTGATTTTTATTAAGCTTTTGCTTTGAGGTGAGATCCTTATAATTCTCTTCTTGAGTTCTTGGATTAGAACTTGATCTTCTTCAAGTGTATTCTTGAAAAGATCGAACTTGATAGCTTAGGTTCAACCAACGAGTTTGGTTCGGGTCTAGCTGCTTTTTCTGATAACTTTGGTTCCATCGCTATCTATCGATTGGGGTCAAGTTCCTTCTTCTTATTCTTTTGAATCAATAAAGGCATTATTCCCTTTGAATTCCGTATTGCGTGTTGGGTCTAAGATCTCTAATATCTTAGGTTCATATCAGACAATGTCTAGATTCTTGAGGGGGTTGAATCGCGAGATCGCTGACGCGGTTGAGCTACAACATTACGTCGAGATTGAAGACTTGGTTCACATGTCCTTGAAGGTAGAGTGACAGCAGCAACGACGTAGTAGTAACCGTCAACATAGTTCGAACCAAATGCCTTGGAGACCAAAGTATCCAAAGAAGGAAGAGAGTCCCTCCACTTCCAAGGGTAAGTTTGAACAGCGGGCAACAACTACGCCCTCTTCCAACCAGGCCAAACCAACGCCTACACCCAATCGCTCCAGTGAGATAAGTGTTTCAAATGTCTTGGGCGAGGACATATCACAAGTCAATGTCCAAATAAGCGAGTGATGGTATTGCGGGAGAGTGGAGAGATCGAGTTCGATGCTAGTGATGACGAGGATGAATCGGATATGCCGTCATTGGAGTATGTTTTAACAGATGATGAGGAGGTAGGAGCTGCCAACGGAGACTTCCTTTTGGTTGCACGACGTGCCTTGAGTGCGCAGATAAAAGAGGACGAAGATGATAAGGTGCAGCGAGAAAATATTTTCCACACCCGGTGCCACGTGAAAGACAAAGTGTGCAGCGTCATAGTCGACGGGGGAAGTTGTACCAATGTGGCTAGTGCTTCTATGGTAGAGAAATTGGGACTTTTAACGTTGAAACATCCACGACCTTACAAGTTGCAATGGTTGAATGATAGCGGGGAGGTACGTGTCACCAAGCAAGTGGTGGTACCATTTTGGATTGGAAAGTACGAAGACGAAGTGAAGTGCGACGTGGTACCGATGCAAGCTAGTCATAACATGTTGGGAAGACCGTGGCAATTTGACCAAAGAGTGCAACATGATGGTTTCACCAACAAGTATTCATTCACCCATAAACACAAGCCAATCACGTTAGTACCTTTATCCCCGAGAGAGGTCTTTGCAGATCAAATCCAGTTGCAGAAATCGAGTGAACAAGAAAGAAAAGAGTGGAATCAAACAAAACCTGAGAGAAAACCAGAGAGTTCATCCATTTCTAAACAGAATCTTTTTGCAACCAAGAGTGATCTGAAACAAGCCATTACCAACAAATAGCCAATGATCCTTCTCACATACAAGGAAGATGTTTTGAATACTAACAAGCTAGATTTGTCCCTTCCAAGTCTGGTTGTTTCTCTTTTGCAGGACTTTGAGGACGTATTT
Source organism: Begonia masoniana (assembly GCA_022432975.1). Classification (NCBI taxonomy): domain Eukaryota; kingdom Viridiplantae; phylum Streptophyta; class Magnoliopsida; order Cucurbitales; family Begoniaceae; genus Begonia; species Begonia masoniana. The sequence continues at coordinate 7,890,274 of CM039513.1, read as the reverse complement.
CCTGATGAGCTTCCAAAAGGTTTGCCACCCATTCGCGGGATTGAGTACAAGATTGACCTTGTACCTGGAGCCTCCATTCCGAATCGGCCAGCTTATCACACCAACCCCGAGGAGACAAAGGAGTTACAGCGTCAAGTGGAAGACTTGATGGAGAAGGGGTACGTGAGGGAGAGCATGAGTCTGTGCGCTGTCCCTGTTCTTTTGGTTCCTAAGAAGGATGGAACATGGCGAATGTGCACCGATTGTCGCGCCGTCAACAATATCACGGTAAAGTATCGCTTTCCTATTCCTCGTTTAGATGATATGCTTGATGAGTTGCATGGTTCCTATATCTTTTCAAAGATTGATCTTAAGAGTGGGTACCATCAAATTAGAATGAATGAAGGCGATGAGTGGAAAACGGCGTTTAAAACAAAACATAGATTGTACGAGTGGATGGTCATGCCATTTGGGCTAACTAATGCACCTAGTACTTTCATGCGCTTGATGAATCATGTTTTGCATCCGTTTATTGGAAAATTTGGTGTTGTATATTTTGATGATATTTTAATATATAGCTCAAATTTGCATGACCATGTTTCCCATTTGCGAGCAGTTTTGAATGTTCTTAGGAAAGAGCAATTGTACGCTAACCAGGGCAAGTGCACCTTTTGCACCGACCAGCTTGTTTTTCTTGGTTTTATTGTTAGCGCGCAGGGAATCCAGGTTGACAATGAGAAGGTTTCCGCAATTCAAGAATGGCCAACTCCGACGACTGTTGGACATGTACGAAGTTTTCATGGACTTGCTAGCTTCTACAGGCGATTCGTGAAGGACTTTAGCACCGTGGCCGCACCGCTCACCGATGTGATGAAGAAGAATGTTCCATTCAAGTGGGGCGAGGCACAAGAGGAGGCATTTAAGATTTTGAAATATAAACTTTCGCATGCCCCTTTACTTGTTTTACCTAACTTTGATAAAATGTTTGAGGTTGAGTGTGATGCTTCAGGTGTAGGGATTGGAGCTGTTTTAATGCAGGAATGAAGACCAATTGCATACTTTAGTGAGAAGTTAAGCGGTGCAACGCTCAACTACCCGACGTACGACAAGGAGATCTACGCCGTAGTTCGTGCCCTCGAGACGTGGCAACACTACCTTATGCCAAAGGAGTTCGTGATCCGCACCGATCATGAAACCTTGAAGCATTTCAAGAGCCAACACAAGTTGAATAAACGCCATGGTCACTGGTCTGAATTCTTGGAGCCATTCCCATACGTCATCCAATACAAGAAAGGTAAGGAGAATGTGGTTGCTGATGCACTTTCTCGCAGGTATGTTTTAATATCAACCTTAGATGCTAAATTACTTGGATTCGAACATATCAAGCAGCTTTACATTGATGATGTTGATTTTGGAGAGAGTTACAGGTTGTGTGAGAAATCTGGGTTTGGGAAGTTCTTTAGGCATGACGAGTACCTATTTAGGGAAGGTAAATTGTGTGTTCCCAACTGTTCTTTGCGTGATTTATTAATTAGGGAATCCCATGGGGGAGGGTTGATGGGGCATTTTGGGGTAGCAAAAACTCTAGGAATCCTACAAGAACATTTCTATTGGCCCCACATTAAACGAGATGTTGAGAGGATAGTTGGTAGGTGTCTTACGTGTAAGCAAGCTAAATCGAGAGTACAACCGAACGGGCTTTACACACCTCTGCCTATTCCTAGTTCACCTTGTATTGACATTTTGATGGACTTTGTGTTAGGGTTACCTACAACTAAGCGTGGTAAGGATTCGATTTTTGTGGTTGTAGATCGTTTTTCTAAGATGGCTCATTTTATTCCTTGTCATAAAACTGATGATGCCTCTAATGTTGCTGAATTGTTCTTTCGAGAGATAGTACGGTTACATGGGATGCTGAGGACAATAGTTCCGGATCGTGATGCTAAGTTTTTAAGTTACTTTTGGAAGACTTTGTGGGGGAAATTAGGAACAAAACTTTTGTTTTCAACTACTTGTCATCCCCAAACTGATGGTCAAACTGAGGTAGTAAATAGAACTTTATCGACATTGTTGAGGGCAGTCATTAGCAAAAACATTAAGTCGTGGGAGGAATATTTGCCACATGTTGAGTTTGCCTACAACCCGTTCAATTCATTCAGCCACTAAATTTTTTTCAGATTGTTTATGGTTTTAATCCACTAACCCCATTGGATTTATCACCTTTACCTATTTCTGAACAAGTGAATTTAGATGGCGAGAAAAAGGCAGAAGTTGTGAAACAACTCCACGAGCGAGCTCGACAAAACATTGAGTGGAGAACTGATCAATACATCAAGAATGCCAACAAGGGTCGACGTCAGCTCATTTTTGACCCCGGAGATTGGGTTTGGTTACATATGCGCAAAGAGAGATTCCCCGCACAACGGCGTTCTAAGTTGCTTCCCCGTGCTGATGGAGCATTCCAAGTGCTTGAGCGAATTAACAACAACGCCTACAAGCTTGATTTACCTGGTGAGTACAATGTAAGTGCAACGTTTAATGTTTCTGACTTGAGTCCTTTTGATGCAGATTTCGATTTGAGGACAAATCATTTTTAAGAGGGAAGGAATGATGAGGACCTCAAGACGGATACATTACAAGTGGCTGGACCAATAACGAGAGCAAAGGCAAAGAAGATCAAGGAGCAAATGAGCAATTTGGTCCGTCAAATCTTACCTCAAAAAGGAAATTGCGTTCCGAACCAAGAAACAGAGCTTGTTCTTGTAATCCAAGCTATTTTGGGATGATATTTATGTCATTGTCGTTTTATTTATTTAGTTACTTCCAGATTGTCATTTTTAAGGTTTAAAAAGTACTTGTCGTATGTCGAGTCATAAGTTGTTTTTTTTTTAAGTTGTCATTATTTTAGCAATTGCCATTATTTTAATTAAGAATTACAAAGACAGAATAGTAATTTTGTTCTTGAAACCCTAGCATGAAGGGGTGTTTCATGCTTATAAATTCATTCTTAGTTGAATAAAAAAGGGATTCAGGTTTTTATCTAATTGTGAGAGAATTTCTCTTAGTTTCATGAAGAAAATCCGAACTTATCACGGTTATCCTTGTGGCGTTCAAAATCCGACTTATCCAACGAACAAACATATTCGTTTGTGGCGTCCTCCTCATTCCAAGGTTCGGATCTGTATAGATTTCGGGTCAAGAATTTCCTCCTATTCGAACTTGTAGATTCTGGGTTAGCGACGACGCCAATATTTTGATCGTGGGTCACCGTCACATTGTTGGCGTGGTTCGCATCATTACTAAAGCTTAATTACACATCCATTAAGGTTGTTTGGGTTCTAATCACTTCAAGTTAAAACCTTGAATGTGAAATGCATAATTTAGGTTCTAACCACAAGTCTTGTAACACTCAACCTCATTTGCTTGATGCGTTCAACTCTTTTAGAACAAATTGATGAAGTGAAGTTTCTAATAATTCATCAAACGCATTACTAAGTCTTAATAACGCGTCCATGAAGGTTGTTGGGTCCTCAATACACGTCGTCCTAATCACTTCAAGTTAAAAGTTTGAATGTGAAATGTATAACTTAGGTTCTAAACCACAAGTCTTGTAACACTCAACTTCATTTGCTTTATATAGTCAACTCTTTTAGAACAAATCAATTGAAGTGAAATTTCTTATACATCATCAAACGCATTACTGAGTCTTAATTACGGGTCCATGAAGGTTGCTGGGTCCTCAATAGACGTCATTCTAATCACTTCAAGTTAAAACCATTAATGTGAAATGGATAACTTAGGTTCTAACAACAATTCTTGTAACACTCAACCTCATTTGCTTTATACGATCAAATCTTTTAGAACAAATCGATTGAAGTGAAGTTTCTTATACATCATCAAACACATTACTAAGTCTTAATGACGCGTCCATGAAGGTTGTTGGCTCCTCAATACACGTGGTTCTAATCACTTAAAGTTAACACCTTGAATGTAAAATGGATAACTTAGGTTGTAACCACAAGTCTTGTAACACTCAACCTCATTTGCTTGATGCGTTCAACTCTTTTAGAACAAATCGATTGAAGTGAAGTTTCTAATACTTCATTAAACGCATTACTAAGTCTCAATTATGCGTCCATGAAGGTTGTTGGGTACTCAATACACGCCGTCCTAATCACTTCAAGTTAAAAGTTTGAATGTAAAATGGATAACTTAGGTTCTAACAACAAGTCTCATAACACTCAACCTCATTTGCTTTATACAATCAACTCTTTTAGAACAAATCTATTGAAGTGAAGTTTCTAATACTTCATCAAACGCATTACTAAGTCTTAATTACGCGTCCATGAAGGTTGTTGGGTCCTTAATTCACGTCGTTCTAATCACTTCAAGTTAAAACCTTAAATGTGAAATGAAAAACTTAGATTCTAACCACAAGTCTTGTAACACACAACCACATTTGCTTGATGCGTTCAACTCTTTTAAAACAAATCGATTGAAGTGAAGTTTCTAATACTTCATCAAACGCATTACTAAGTCTTAATTACGCGTCCATGAAGGTTGTTTGGTCTTCAATACACGTCGTTCTAATCACTTCAAGTTAAAACCTTGAATGTGAAATGAATAATTTAGGTTCTAACCACAAGTCTTGTAACACCCAACCTCATTTGCTTGTTGCGTTCAACTCTTTTAGAATAAATCGATTGAAGTGAAGTTTCTAATACTTCATTAAACGCATTACTAAGTTTTAATTATGCGTCCATAATGGTTGTTGGGTCCTCAATACATGTCGTCCTAATCACTTCAAGTTAAAATTTAAATGTGAAATGGATAACTTAGGTTCTAACCACGAGTCTTGTAACACTCAACCTCATTTGCTTTATACGATAAAACTCTTTTACAACAAATCGATTTAAGTTAAATTTCTTATACATCATCAAACGCATTACTAAGTCTTAATTACGCGTCCATGAAGGTTATTTAGTCCTCAATACACGTCGTCCTAATCACTTCAAGTTAAAAGTTTGAATGTGAAATGGTAACTTAGGAACCACAAGTCTTGTAACACTCAACTTCTTTTGCTTTATATAATCAACTCTTTGAGAAGAAATTGATTGAAGTAAAATTTCTTATACATCATCAAACGCATTATTAAGTCTTAATTACGCGTCCATGAAGGTTGCTAGGACCTCAATAGACGTGGTTCTAATCACTTCAAGTTAAAAACATTAATGTGAAATAGATAACTTAGGTTCTAACCACAAGTCTTGTAACACTCAACCTCAGATGCTTTATACGATCAAATCTTTTAGAACAAATCGATTGAAATTAAGTTTCTTATACATCGCCAAACGCATTATTAATTCTTAATTACGCGTCCATGGAGGTTGTTAGGTCCTCAATACACGTCGCCCTAATCACTTTAAGTTAGAACTTTGAATGTGAAATGGATAACTTAAGTTCTGACCACGAGTCTTGTAACACTCAACCTCATTTGCTTTATACAATCAACTCCTTAACAAAAATCGATTGAAGTGAAATGTCTTATACATCATCAAACGCATTACTAAGTCTTAATTACGCGTCCATGAAGGTTGTTGGGTCCTCAATACACGTCGTCCTAATCACTTCAAGTTAAAACCTTGAATGTGAAATAGATAACTTAGGTTCTAACCACAAGTCTTGTAACACTCAAACTCATTTTCTTTATACGATCAACTCTTTTAGAACAAATCGATTGAAGTGAAGTTTCTTATACATCATCAAACGCATTACTAAGTCTTAATTACGTCTCCATGATGGTTGTTGGGTCCTCAATACACGTCGTTCTAATCACTTCACGTTAAAACCTTGAATATGAAATGGATAACTTAGGTTCTAACCACAAGTCTTGTAACATTTAACCTCATTTGCTTGATACGTTCAACTGTTTTAGAACAAATAGATTGAAGTGAAGTTTCTAATACTTCATCAAACGCATTACTAAGTCTTAATTACGCGTCCATGAAGGTTGTTGGGTCTTCAATACACGTCGTCCTAATTACTTCAAGTTAAAAGTTTGAATATGAAATGGATAACTTAGGTTCTAACCACAAATCTTGTAACACTAAACTTCATTTGCTTTATACAATCAACTCTTTTAGCACAAATCGATTTAAGTGAAATTTCTTATACATCATCAAACGCATTACTAAGTCTTAATTACGCGTCCATGAAGGTTGCTGGGTCCTCAATACACGTGCTTCTAATCACTTCAAGTTAAAACCATTAATGTGAAATGGATAACTTAAGTTCTAACCACAAGTCTTGTAACACTGAACCGCAATTGCTTTATACGATCAACTCTTTTAGAATAAATCGATTGAAGGCAAGTTTCTTATAAATCATCAAACGCATTACTAAGTCTTAATGACGCGTCCATGAAGGTTGTTGGGTCCTCAATACACGTGGTTCTAATAACTTCAAGTTAACACCTTGAATGTAAAATGGATAACTTAGATTCTAACCACAAGTCTTGTAACACTCAATCTCATTTGCTTGATGCGTTCAACTCTTTTAGAACAAATCGATTGAAGTGAAATTTCTTATACATCATCAAACGCATTACTAAGTCTTAATTACGCGTTCACGAAGGTTGTTGGGTCCTCAATACACGTCGTCCTAATCACTTCAAGTTAAAACCTTGGATGTGTAATAGATAACTTAGGTTCTAACCACAAGTCTTGTAACACTCAATCTCATTTGCTTTATACGATCAACTCTTTTAGAACAAGTCGATTGAAGTGAAGTTTCTTATACATCATCAAACGCATTACTAAGTCTTAATTACGCCACCAAAATGGTTGTTGGGTCCTCATTACACGTCGTTTTACTCACTTCAAGTTAAAACTTTGAATGCGAAATGGATAACTTAGGTTCTAACCACAAGTCTTGTAACAGTCAACCTCATTTGCTTGATGCGTTCTACTATTTTAGAACAATACGATTGAAGTGAAGTTTCTAATACTTCATCAAACGCATTACTACGTCTTAATTACGCGTCCATGAAGGTTGTTGGGTCTTTAATACACGTCGTTCTAATCACTTCAAGTTAAAACCTTGAATGTGAAATGGATAACTTAGGTTCTAACCACAAGTCTTGTAACACTCAACCTCATTTTCTTTATACGATCAACTCTTTTAGAACAAATCGATTGAAGTGAAGTTTTTTATACATCATCAAACGCATTACTAAGTCTTAATTACGCCTCCATGATGGTTGTTGAGTCCTCAATACACGTCGTTCTAATCACTTCACGTTAAAACCATTAATGTGAAATGGATAACTTAGGTTCTAACCACAAGTCTTGTAACACTCAACCTCAATTGCTTTATACGATCAACTCTTTTAGAATAAATTGATTGAAGTCCAATTTCTTATAAATCATCAAACGCATTACTAAGTCTTAATGACGCGTCCATGAAGGTTGTTGGGTCCTCAATACACGTGGTTCTAATAACTTCAAGTTAACACGTTGAATGTAAAATGGATAACTTAGGTTCTAACCACAAGTCTTGTAACACTCAATCTCATTTGCTTGATGCGTTCAACTCTTTTAGAACAAATCGATTGAAGTGAAAGTTCTTATACATCATCAAACGCATTACTAAGTCTTAATTACGCGTTCACGAAGGTTGTTGGGTCCTCAATACACGTCGTCCTAATCACTTCAAGTTAAAACCTTGGATGTGAAATAGATAACTTAGGTTCTAACAACAAGTCTTGTAACACTCAATCTCATTTGCTTTATACGATCAACTCTTTTAGAACAAGTCGATTGAAGTGAAGTTTCTTATACATCATCAAACGCATTACTAAGTCTTAATTACGCCACAAAAATGGTTGTTGGGTCCTCAATACACGTCGTTTTAATCACTTCAAGTTAAAACCTTGAATGCGAAATGGATAACTTAGATTCTAACCACAAGTCTTGTAACAGTCAACCTCATTTGCTTGATACGTTCTACTCTTTTAGAACAATACGATTGAAGTGAAGTTTCTAATACTTCATCAAACGCATTACTAAGTCTTAATTACGCGTCCGTGAAGGTTGTTGGGTCTTTAATACACGTCGTTCTAATCACTTCAAGTTAAAACATCGATTGTGAAATGGATAACTTAGGTTCTAACCACAAGTCTTGTAACAGTCAACCTCATTTGCTTGATACGTTCTACTCTTTTAGAACAAATCGATTGAAGTGAAATTTCTTATACATCATCAAACGCATTACTAAGTCTTAATTACGCGTCCATGAAGGTTGCTGGGTCCTCAATACACGTGGTTCTAATCACTTCAAGTTAAAACCATTAATGTGAAATGGATAACTTCGGTTCTAACCACAAGTCTTGTAACACTCAACCTCATTTGCTTTATACGATCAACTCTTTTAGAACAAATAGATTGAAGTGAAGTTTCTTATACATCATAAAACGCATTACTAAGTCTTAATTACGCCTCCATGATGGTTGTTGAGTCCTCAATACACGTCGTTCTAATCACTTCACGTTAAAACCTTGAATGTAAAATGGATAACTTAGGTTCTAACCACAAGTCTTGTAACACTCAACCTCATTTGCTTTATACGATCAACTCTTTTAGAACAAATAGATTGAAGTGAAGTTTCTTATACATCATCAAACGCATTACTAAGTCTTATTTACGCCTCCAAGATGGTTGTTAGGTCCTCAATATACGTCGTTCTAATCACTTCAAGTTAAAACCTTGAATGTGAAATGGATAACTTAGATTCTAACCACAAGTCTTGTAACACTCAAACTCATTTGGTTGATGCGTTCAACTCTTTTAGAACAAATCGATTGAAGTGAAGTTTCTAATACTTCATCAAACGCAATACTAAGTCTTAATTACGCGTCCATGAAGGTTGTTGGGTCCTCAATACATGTCGTCCTAATCACTTCATGTTAAAAGTTTGAATGAGAAATGGATAACTTAGGTTCTAACCACAAGTGTTGTAACACTCAACCTCATTTGCTTGATACAATCAACTCTTTTAGAACAAATCAATTGAAGTGAAATTTCTGATACCACATCAAACGCATTACTGAGTCTTAATTACGCGTCCATGAAGGTTGCTGGGTCCTTAATAGACGTGGTTCTAATCACTTCAAGTTAAAACCATTAATGTGAAATGGATAACTTAGGTTCTAACCACAAGTCTTGTAACACTCAACCTCAATTGCTTTATACGATCAACTCTTTTAAAATAAATCGATTGAAATGAAGTTTCTTATACATCGTCAAACGCATTACTAATTCTTAATTACGCGTCCATGAAGGTTGTTGGGTCCTCAATACACGTCGTCCTAAACACTTCAAGTTAAAACTTTGAATGTGAAATGGATAAATTAGGTTCTGACCACGAGCCTTGTAACACTCAACCTCATTTGCTTTATACGATCAACTCCTTAACAAAAATCAACTGAAGTGAAATGTCTTATACATCATCAAACGCATTACTAAGTCTTAATTACGCGTCCATGAAGGTTGTTGGGTCCTTAATACACGTCGTTCTAATCACTTCAAGTTAAAACCTTGAATGTGAAATAGATAACTTAGGTTCTAACCAAGAGTCTTGTAACACTCAAACTCATTTTCTTTATACGATAAACTCTTTTAGAACAAATCGATTGAAGTGAAGTTTCTTATATATCATCAAACGCATTACTAAGTCTTAATTACGCCTCCATGATGGTTGTTGAGTCCTCATTACACGTCGTTCTAATCACTTCACGTTAAAATCTTGAATGTGAAATGGATAACTTAGGTTCTAACCACAAGTCTTGTAACACTCAACCTCATTTTCTTTATACGATCAACTCTTTTAGAACAAATCGATTGAAGTGAAGTTTCTTATACATCATCAAACGCATTACTAAGTCTTAATTACGCCTCCATGATGGTTGTTGAGTCCTCAATACACGTCGTTCTAATCACTTCACGTTAAAACCTTGAATGTGAAATGGATAACTTAGGTTCTAACCACACAGCTTGTAACATTGAACCTCATTTGCTTGATCCGTTCAACTCTTTTAGAACAAATCGATTGAAGTGAAGTTTCTAATACTTCGTCAAACGCATTAATAAGTCTTAATTTCGCGTCCATGAAGGTTGTTGGGTCATCAATACACATCGTCCTAATCACTTCAAGTTAAAAGTTTGAATATGAAATGGATAACTTAGGTTCTAACCACAAATCTTGTAACACTAAACTTCATTTGCTTTATACAATCAACTCTTTTAGCACAAATCGATTGAAGTGAAATTTCTTATACATCATCAAACGCATTACTAAGTCTTAATTACGCGTCCAGGAAGGTTGCTGGGTCCTCAATACACGTGGTTCTAATCACTTCAAGTTAAAACCATTAATGTGAAATGGATAAATTAAGTTCTAACCACAAGTCTTGTAACACTCAACCTCAATTGCTTTATACGATCAACTCTTTTAGAATAAATCGATTGAAGTCAAGTTTCTTATAAATCATCAAACGCATTACTAAGTCTTAATGACGCGTCCATGAAGGTTGTTGGGTCCTCAATACACGTGGTTCTAATAACTTCAAGTTTACACCTTGAATGTAAAATGGATAACTTAGGTTCTAACCACAAGTCTTGTAACACTAAATCTCATTTGCTTGAAGCGTTCAACTCTTTTAGAACAAATCGATTGAAGTGAAATTTCTTATACATCATCAAACGCATTACTAAGTCTTAATTACGCGTTCACGAAGGTTGTTGTGTCCTCAATACACGTCGTCCTAATAACTTCAAGTTAAAACCTTGGATGTGTAATAGATAACTTAGGTTCTAACCACAAGTCTTGTAACACTCAATCTCATTTGCTTTATACGATCAACTCTTTTAGAACAAGTCGATTGAAGTGAAGTTTCTTATACATCATCAAACGCATTACTAAGTCTTAATTACGCCACCAAAATGGTTGTTGGGTCCTCAATACACGTCGTTTTAATCACTTCAAGTTAAAACCTTGAATGCGAAATGGATAACTTAGGTTCTAACCACAAGTCTTGTAACAGTTAACCTCATTTGCTTGATGCGTTCTACTCTTTTAGAACAATACGATTGAAGTGAAGTTTCTAATACTTCATCAAACGCATTACTAAGTCTTAATTACGCGTCCATGAAGGTTGTTGGGTCTTTAATACACGTCGTTCTAATCACTTCAAGTTAAAACCTTGACTGTGAAATTGATAACTTAGGTTCTAACCACAAGTCTTGTAACAGTCAACCTCATTTGCTTGATACGTTCTACTCTTTTAGAATTAATCGATTGAAGTGAAATTTCTTATACATCATCAAACGCATTACTAAGTCTTAATTACGCGTCCATGAAGGTTGCTGGGTCCTCAATACACGTTGTTCTATTCACTTCAAGTTAAAACCATTAATGTGAAATGGATAACTTAGGTTCTAACCACAAGTCTTGTAACACTCAACCTCAATTGATTTATACGATCTACTCTTTTAGAATAAATCGATTGAAGTCAAGTTTCTTATAAATCATCAAACGCATTACTAAGTCTTAATGACGCGTCCATGAAGGTAGTTGGGTCCTCAATACACGTGGTTTTAATAACTTCAAGTTAACACCTTGAATGTAAAATGGATAACTTAGGTTCTAACCACAAGTCTTGTAACACTCAATCTCATTTGCTTGATGCGTTCAACTCTTTTAGAACAAATTGATTGAAGTGAAATTTCTTATATATCATCAAACGCATTACTAAGTCTTAATTACGCGTTCACGAAGGTTGTTGGGTCCTCAATACACGTCGTCCTAATCACTTCAAGTTAAAACCTTGAATGTGAAATAAATAACTTAAATTCTAACCACAAGTCTTGTAACAGTCAACCTCATTTGCTTGATGCGTTTTACTCTTTTAGAACAAATCAATTGAAGTGAAGTTTCTAATACTTCATCAAACGGATTACTAATTCTTAATTACGCTCATGAAGGTTGTTGGGTCTTCAATACACGTCGTTCTAATCACTTCAAGTTAAAACCTTGAATGTGAAATGGATAACTTAGGTTCTAACCACAAGTCTTGTAACATCTAACCTCATTTGCTTGATTCGTTCTACTCTTTTAGAACAAATCGATTGAAGTGAAGTTTCTAATACTTCATCAAACACATTACTAAGTCTTAATTACGCATCCATGAAGGTTGTCGGGTCTTCAATACACGTCGTTCTAATCACTTCAAGTTTAAACCTTGAATGTGAAATGGATAACTTAGGTTCTAACCAAAAGTCTTGTAACACTCAACCTCATTTGCTTGATGCGTTCAAAACTTTTAGAACAAATCGATTGAATTGAAGTTTCTAATACTTCATCAAACGCATTACTAAGTCCTAATTACGCGTACATGAAAGTTGTTCGGTCTTCAATACACGTCGTCCAAATCACTTCAAGTTAAAAGTTTGAATGTCAAATGGATAACTTAGGTTCTAACCACAAGTCTTGTAACACTCAACCTCATTTGCCTTATACGATCAACGCTTTTAGAACAAATCGATTGAAATGAAGTTACTTATACATCATCAAACGCATTACCAAGTCTTAATGACGCATCCATGAAGGTTGTTGGGTCCTCAATACACGTCGTCCTAATGACTTCAAGTTAAAACTTTGAATGTGAAATGGATAACTTAGGTTCTAACCACGTGTCTTGTAACACTCAACCTCATTTGCTTTATACGATCAACTCTTTTAGAACAAATCGATAGAAGTTAAGTTTCTAATACTTTATCAAACTCATTACTAAGTCTTAATTATGCGTACATGAAGGCTGTTGGGTACTCAATACACGTCGTCATAATCACTTCAAGTTAAAACCTTGAATGTGAAATAGATAACTTAGGTTCTAACCACAAGTCTTGTAACACTCAACCTCATTTTCTTTATACGATCAACTCTTTTTAGAACAAATCGATTGAAGTGAAGTTTCTTATACATCATCAAACGCATTACTAAGTCTTAATTACGCGTCCATGAAGGTTGTTGGGTCTTCAATACACATCGTCCAAATCACTTCAAGTTAAAAGTTTGAATATGAAATGGATAACTTAGGTTCTAATCACAAATCTTGTAACACTAAACTTCATTTGCTTTATACAATCGACTCTTTTAGCACAAATCGATTGAACTGATATTTCTTATACATCATCAAACGCATTACTAAGTCTTAATTACGCGTCCATGAAGGTTGCTGGGTCCTCAATACACGTGGTTCTAATCACTTCAAGTTAAAATCATTAATGTGAAATGAATAACTTAGGTTCTAACCACAAGTCTTGTAACACTCAACCTCCATTGCTTTATACGATCAACTCTTTTAGAATAAATCAATTGAAGTCAAGTTTCTTATAAATCATCAAACGCATTACTAAGTCTTAATGACGCGTCCATGATGGTTGTTGGGTCCTCAATACACGTGGTTCTAATAACTTCAAGTTAACACCTTGAATGTAAAATGGATAACTTAGGTTCTAACCACAAGTCTTGTAACCTCAATCTCAATTGCTTGATGCGTTCACCCTTTAGAACAAATCGATTGAAGTGAAATTTCTTATATATCATCAAACGCATTACTAAGTCTTAATTACGCGTTCACGAAGGTTGTTGGGTCCTCAATACACGTCGTCCTAATCACTTCAAGTTAAAACCTTGGATGTGAAATAGATAACTTAGGTTCTAACCACAAGTCTTGTAACACTCAATCTCATTTTTTTTGTACGATCAACTCGTTTAGAACAAGTCGATTGAATGAAGTTCTTATACATCATCAACGCATTAGTAAGTCTTAATTACGCCACCAAAATGGTTGTTGGGTCCTCAATACACGTCGTTCTAATCTTTCAAGTGTAAAACCTTGAATGTGGAAATGGATAACTTAGGTTCTAACCACTAGTCTTGTAACAGTCAACTTCATTTGCTTGATGCGTTCTGCTCTTTTAGAACAAATCAATTGAAGTGAAATTTCTAATACTTCATCAAACACATTACTAAGAGTCTTAATTACGCGTCCATGAAGGTAGTTGGCTGTTCAAACACGTCGTTTCTAATCGCTTCAAGTGTAAATTTAAGGGAAATGGATACTTTAGGGTTCTAACACTAAGTCTGTACACAGTCACCATCCATTGCTTGATGCGTTTCTCTCTTTTTAGAACAAATCGATTGAAGTGAAGTGTTCAATACTTCCATCAACGCTTTACTAATTCTTAATTACGCGTCCAGGAAGTTGTCGGGTCTTCACTACACTCGTCTAATCACTTCAAGTTTAAACTTGATGTTGAAAGGAAACTTAGTGTTCTAACACAAGTATTGTACACTCAACCTCATTCTTGATGCGTTCAACACTTGTAGAACACATCGTTGAATTGAAGTTTCTAATACTTCATTCAAACGCATTACTAAGTCCTTAATTACTCGTACATGACGGTTGTTGGTCTTCAATCCACGGCGTCCAATCAACTTCAAATAAAAGTGATGTGAAATGGATAACTTAGTTTACACAAGTTTGACACTCAACCACAATTTGAATTTATACGATCAACGCTTTTAGAACAAATCGATTGAAGTGAAGTTTCTTAATACATCATCAACGCATTACTAAGTCTTAATTACGCATCCATGAAGGTTGTGGGTCCTCAATACACGTCGTCCTAATGGACTTCAAGTTAAAACTTTGAATGGAAATGGTAACTTAGGTTCTAACCACGTGTCTTGTAACACTCAACCTCATTTGCTTTATACGATCAACTCTTTTAGAACAAATCGATAGAAGTTAAGTTTCTAATAACTTCATCAAACTCATTACTAAGTCTTAATTACGCGTACATGAAGGCTGTTGGGTACTCAATACACGTCGTCTTAATCATTCAAGTTAAACCTTGAATGTGAAATAGGTAACTTAGGTTCTAACCACAAGTCTTGTAAACTCAACCTCATTTTCTTATACGATCAACTCTTTTTAGAACAAATCGATTGAAGTGAAGTTTCTTATACATCATCAAACGCATTACTAAGTCTTAATTACGCCTCCATGAGGGTGTTGGGTCCTCAATACACGTCGTTCTAATCACTTCACATTAAAACCTTGAATGTGAAAATGATACTTAGGTTCTAACCACAAGTCTTGTAACGTCAACCTCATTTGCTTGATGCGTTCTACACTTTTAGAACAAATCGATTTGAAAGTGAGTTCTTTAACATACAACGCATTACTAAGTATTAATTACGCCTCCAAGATGGTTGTTGAGTCTCCAATACACGTCGTTCTATTTACTTCAAGTTAAAACTTGAATATGAAAGGAGAACTCCCCCCCTAGGTTCTAACGCACACGTCGTGGAACATCAACTTATTTTCTTTATTACAATCAACTCTGTTTAGAACAAAGATTGAAGTGAAGTTTTAATACTTCAACAAACGCATACTAGTCTTAATTACGCGTTCCATGAAGGTTGTGGGTCCTCAATACAGCCTATCATTTCAAGTTAAAGCTGAATGTGAAGTAGATAATTATGTTCTAACCACAAAGTCTTGAACATCAACCTCATTTGCTGGATAAGATCAATCTTTTAGAACAAATCGATTGAAGTGAATTTCTTATACATCATCAAACGCCATTAGTAAGTCTATTAGCCTCCATGAGGTTGTTCGGGTCTCAATACACGTCGTTCTAATACACTTCAAGTTAAAACTTTGAATTTTTTGTGGGAAATGGATAAAGGTAGGTTCTAGGCCCACGCCTTTGAAACACTCAACCTCATTCGCTTTATACGATCAATCTTTTAGAACAAACGATTGCAAGTGAAGGTTCTTATATATCATGCTCAAACCCCGTACTAAGTCTTATTAAGCCTCCCTTGATGGTTGGTAGGTCCTCAATCCAACGGGGGTTTTTTCCGTTCAACGCTCCAGTTAAAACTTGAATCGTGAAAATGGTAACTTAGGTTCTAAGACAATAGCCTTATAAACACTCAACTTCATTTGCTGTATAAGTCACTCTTTTAGAACAAAATCGATGAAGTGGAAGTTCTTATGCATCATAAAGCATTACTAAGTCTTAATTAAGCCTCCATCGATGGTTGGTTGGGTCCTCAAACACGCCGTTCTATCACATCAACGTTAAAACTTTGAAGTGAAATGGATAAACTTAGGTTTAACCAAAAGTCTTGTAAACAGCTCAACCTCATTTGCTTTATAAGATCAAACTCTGTTAAAATAAATCGAGTGAAGTGAAGTTCTTCATACATACATCAACAGCATTACTAGTCTTAATTATGCCTCCATGATGTTGATGGGTCCTCAATACACGTCGTTATAATACTCAAGTTAAAACCTGAATGTGAAAGGATAACTTAGGTTCTAACAACAAGTCCTTGCTAAAACTCCACCTCATTTCCTTTTTACGAATTCAACTTTTTAGAACAAATCGATTGAAGTAAAGTTTCTATTCATAGCACAATTGCTAATTACTAAGTCTTAATACGTGTCCATGAGGTTGTTGTGTCCTCAATACACGTCGTTCTAAAATCACTCAAGTTAAAAAATCTTACATGTGAATTGGATAACTTAGGTGCTAACCAGAAAGTCTTGTAACATCAACCTCATTGGTTTATCCGATCACTCTTTTAGAACAAAGCGTTGAATAAGTTGAAAGTTTCTTAATACATCATAAAAGCATTAGTAAGTCTAATTACACCCTCCATGATGGTTGGGGGTCTCATAACGTCGTTCTAATCACTTCAAGTTAAAACCTTGAAGTGAACTGGATATAATTAGGTTGTCTAACCACAAACCTTGTAACACTTAAAATCATTTACTTTATACGATCAACTCTTTTAGAACAAACGATTGTAGTGAGTTCTTATATATATCAACGCATTAACTAAGTCGTAATTACGCGTCCATGAGGTTGTGGGTCCTCAATAAAGTCGTCCTAATCATTCCGGTTAAACCTTGACTGTGAAATAGATAACGTAGGTTTAACCACAAAAGTCTTGTCACAATCAAACCTATTGCTTTATACGACAACACTTTTAGAACAACTCAATGAAGTGAAGTTTCTTATAATCATCAAACGCATTACTAAGTTCTTAATTCGCCTCCAGATGGTGTGGACCTCAATACAAGTCGTTTAATAAATTCAAGGAAAACTCGATGTGAAATGGAACTTAGTCTAACCACAAGATGTAACATCAACCTCATTTGCTTGATGCCGTCAACTCTTATAACACACGATGAAGTGAAGTTTATAATTCATCAAAGCATTACTAAGTCTTAATTACGCGTCCATGAAGTTGTGGGACCTCAATTCACGTGGTCACATCACTTAAGTGAAAATCTTGAATGTTGAAAGGAGAACTTAGGTTTAACCACAAGTCTTTTACCACTAACCTCATTGCCCTTAGACTATCAACTCCTTTTAGACAATCCGATTGAAGTGAAGTTTATTATACCTCATCAAACGCATTACTAAGTCTATTACGCGTCCATGAAGGTTGTTGGGTCACACAATACACGTCGTCCTAAGCGATTCAGTTAAAACCTTGAATGGAAATGGCTAACTTAGGTTCTAACCACAAGTCTTGTAACATTCAACCTCCATTTACTGTATACGATCAATCTTTTAGAACAAAATCGATGTAGTGAAGTTTCTATATATCATCAAACGCATACTAGGTATACATTACGCGTCAGAAGGTTGTTGGGTACTCAAGACACGTAAATTATAATCACTTCAAGTTAAAAATTTGAATGTGAAATGGATAACTTAGATTCTAAAACGTCTTGAAACAACAACTCATTTGCTTGGAGGCGTTCACTCTTTTATAACAAGTCGATTAAGTGAAGTTCTAATATTCATAAACGCCTTACTAAGTCTTAATTACGCGGTCCATTAATGTTGTTGGATTCCTCAATTAACGTGGTTCAAATCACTTCATGGTAAAACCTGAATGTCAAATGAATACTTAGGTTTAACCACAAGAATTGTAACACCAACCTCATTTGCTTTATACGATCAACACTGTGTGTTAGACAAATCGATGCAGTGAACGTTTCTTAGACGTATGAAACGCATTACACGTCTTAATGACGTGTCCATGAAGGTTGTTGTGTCCTCAATACACGTCGTTCTAATCACTTCAAGTTAAAAATCTGAATGTGAAATGGATAACTGAGGTTTCTAACCACAAGTCTTGTAACACTTCAACCTAATTTGTTTATAGATCAACTCTTTTAGAACAAATCGATTGAAGTGAAGTTCTATACATCATCAAAGCATACTAAGTCTTAATTACGCATCCATGAGGTTGTTTGGTCCTCAATAACGTCGTTCTAATCACTACAAGTAAAACCATGGAATGTGAAATAGATAACTTAGGTTCTAACCACAAGCCTTGTAACACTCAACCTGATTTACTTATACGGATCAACTCTTTTAGAACAAACGATTGTAGTAAAGTTCTTATATATCATCAAACGCATTACTAAGTCTTAATTACGCCTCCATGAAGGTTGTGGGTAATCAATACACAGTTTTAATAATCATTTCAAGTTAAAACCTTGAATGTGAAATAGCAACTTGGTTAACCAACACAGGGGGGACATTGTAACACTCAACCCATTTGCTTGATACGATCAACTCTTTTGGAACAAATCGATTGAAGTAAAGTTCCTTTTCATCATCAAACGCCATTACAAGTCTTAATGACGTGTCCAGAAGGGTGTTGTGTCTCAATACACGTCGTTCTAATCATTTCAAGTTAAAATCGGACGTGAAATAGATAACTTAGGTTATACCACAAGTCTTGTAACACTCAACCTCACTTTTTCTTAATTAAGATCAACTCTTTTAGAACAAACGATTGAAGTGAGTTTCTTAACTTATTCACACGCATTACTAGTCTTAATTACGCCTCCATGTGATGGTTGTTGGGTTCTCAATACACGTTTCGTTTACTCACTCAAGTTAAAACCTTGATGTGAAATGGTCTAACTATCGGTTCTTACCACAACTCTTGTAACACATCAACCTCATTTGCTTGATGCTTCAACTCTTTTAGGAACAAATGATTGAATGAAGTGTCTAATCCTCCTCAAAACGCATTACTAGAGTCCTAACTACTCGTACATGAATGTTGTTGGGTCGTCAATACACGTCGTTCATTCCCACTTCACCGTAAAATTTGGAAATGTGAAATGAAAACTTAGGTTCTAACCACAGTCTTTTAACACTAAACCTCATTTGCTTTATAACAACGCTTTTAGAACAATCGATGAAATGATTTCTTATACATCAGCAAACTTATTACTAAGTCTTAATTAGGCACCCATGACTGTTTGTTGGTCCTCAATACTATAATCATCGTCCTAAGTACTTCAAGTTAAAACTTTGAAATGTAAAATGGATTAACTTGTTTCTAACCCACTGTTGAAACCTCACCAGCATTTTGCTCTCTTATAACGATCACCTCTTTTGAACCAATAGATTCGAGTTAGTTTGCAAATACGTCACAAACTCATTACTAAGTCTTATTACGCGTACATGAAGGCTGTTGGTACTCAATACACGCACGTCCTTAATCACGTCAAGTAAAACCATGTAATGTGAAATAGATAACTTAGGTTCTAACCACAAGTCTTGTAAAACTCAACCTCAGTGCCTTTGATGGCGTGGTTCAACTCTTGTTAGAACAATAATTGAAGGAAAGTTTCTTATACATCATCAAACGCATTTACTAAAGTCTTATACGCCTCCAGATGGTGTTTTGGGTCCTCAATACACTCGTTCTAGAATCAACTTCAAGTTAAGAACGGCTTTGAATGTTAAATGCATACTTAGATTCTCAACACAGTCTTGTAACAATCAACCTTTTTTTGCTTGATGCGTTCACTCTTTAGAACAAATCGATTGAAGTGAAGTTTCTAATACTTCATCAACCATTACTAAGTCTTAATTACGCGTCCAAAAGGTTGTTGGGCTTCAATACACGTCGTCTAATCCACTTTCAAGTTAAAAACTTGATTGTCAAATGGATAACTAGGTCTAACCACAATTCCTTGTAACACTCAACCCATTGCCTTGCTGCGTTCAACTCTTTTACAACAACTTGATTGAAGTGAATTTCTAATACTTAAATCAAACGCATTACTAATCCTAATTAGCGTCCATGAAGGTTGTTGGGTCTTCAATAAACGTCATCCAAATCACTTCAAGTTAAAAGTTTGAATGTGGAATTATACACTTGAATTCTAATCACAATCTTGTAACACTCAACCTCATTTGCTTAATACGATCAACGTTTTAGAACAACTCGATTGAAATGAAGTTTCTTATACATCATCAACGTCATTACTAAGTCTTAATTACGCATCCATGAAGTTGTTTGGGGTCCTCAATACCGTCGTCCATCACTCAGTTAAAATTTTGAATGTGGAAATGGAAAACTAGTGCTAACCACGTTTCTTGTACACACTCACCGCATTTGCTTTATACGATCGAACTCTTTAGAACAAAATCGATCGAAGTAGTTTCTAAACTTCATCAAACTCATTATCAGGTCTTAATTACGCGTACATGAAGGCTGTTGGTACGTCACTGCACGTCGTCTTAATCACTTCAAGTTAAAACCTTGAATGGGAAATAGATAACTTAGGTTCTAACCACAAGTTTTTGTAACGCTCACACCTCATTTGCTTTATACGATTACTCTTTTAGCACAAATCATTGAAGTTAAGTGTCTTATACATCCTCAAACGCCTTACTAGTCTTATTTTACGCCTCCAAAGGTTGTTGGGTCCTCAATACCGTCGGTCAATTACTTCAAGTTAAAACCGTGAAATATGAAATGTATAACTTCGTTCTAACCACAAGTCTTGTAACACTCCAACTTTTTTTTCATTTTCTTATACAAATGAACTCTTTAGAACAAATCGATTGAAGTGAAGTTTCAAATACTTCAACAAACGCATTACTAAGTCTTAACTTACGCGTCCATGAAGGTTGTTGGTCCTCAATACATCGCCGTTCTAATCACTTCATTACCTTGCATGTTAAATGGTATAACTTAGGTTCTAACCACATATCTGTAGACTCACACTTATTTGTCTTGTGCGTTCCAACTCTTTAGAACAAATCGATTGAAGGAGTTCGTATATTCATCAAACGCATCACTAAGTCTTAATGGATGCGTCCATGAAGGTTGTTGGGTCCTCAATACCCGTGTTCTAATCACTTCAGTAAATACCATGAATGTAAAATGGATAAATTAGGTTCTAACCACAAGTCTTTGTACCACTGCAACTCATTTGCTTTAATACTATCAACGTTTTAGAACAAATCGATTGAAATGTAGTTTTCTTATACATCATCGAAACGCCTTAACTAATTCTCAATTATGCATCCTGAAGGTTGTTGGGTCCCTCAATCCACGTCGTCCTAATCAACTCAAGTTAAAACTTTTGGAATGTGAAAATGGATAACTTAGGTTTTAACCACGTGTCTTGTAACACTCAACCTCATTTGCTTTAGACGATCAACTCTTTAGAATAAATCGTAGAAGTTAAATTTCTAATACTTCATCAACTCATGACGAAGTCCATATTACGCGTACATGAAGGCTGTTGGGGTACTCATACAGTCATCTTATCCCTTCAAGTAAAACCTTGAATGTGAAAATCGATAACTTAGGTTCTAACCACAATTCTTGTATGCTCAACCTCATTTTCTTTATACGATCAACTCTTTAGAACAAATTGATGAAGTGAGTTTCTTATACTCCATCAAACGCATTACTAATCTTAATTACTCCCCCCTCCAAGATGGTTGTTGGGTCTCATACACGTCGGTCCTAATCACTTCAAGTTACTTTGATTAATGGATGCACTTTGGTTTAACTCACGTGTCACTTTGCACACTCAACCTCATTTGCTTATACGATCAACTTTTTTAAGAACAAATGATCGGAATTAATTTCTAATACTTCATCAACACTCATTCCGAAGTCGTAATTACGCGTACGTGAAGCTGTGGTACTCATACACTTCATCTATCCCTTCAAGTTAAAACCTTGAATGTGAAATAGATAACTGGGTTCTAACCACAAGTCTTGTAATGCGCACCCTCATTGCTTTTACTATCAACTCTTTGTAGAACAATTGATTGACGTGCAGTTTCCTTAACATCATCAAACGCTTACTAAGTCTTAATACCCTCCAAGATGTTGTTGGGTCCTCATACCGTCGTTCTACTCACCTTCAAGTTAAAACCTTGAATGTTGAATGGAACCTTAGGTTCTAACCACAAGTCTTGTAACCCTCAACACCATTTGCTTTATACATCAAACACTTTAGCACATCGATTGAAGTGAAGTTTTGTAAACTGGGCAACAAACCATTACTCATTCTTATTACGCTCTGAAGTTGTTGGGTCCTCAATACCGTCGTTCTATCACTCTTCACGTACCTTGAATTCGAATGGTACTTAGACTTTTAACCAATGTCCTTGTAACCCTATCCTCAACTCATTTGCTTGCTGCGTCTCAACTCTTTTAGCAAAATCGATTGAAGAAGTTTCTTAATACTCATCAACGCAATACTATTCATTAATTGCGCGTCCAGAAATGACATACTTAGTTCTAACCACAAGTGTGGTACCCTCAACCTCATTTGCTTTATACGATTAACTCCTTATAAACAAATCGTTGAAGTGAAATTCTTATATATCATCAAAAACGCTTACCTAAGTCTTAATTATGCGTCCATGAAGGTTGTTGGTTCCTCCAATACCCTGGTCTAATCACTTCAAATAAATCCTATGATGTAAACTGATAAATAGGTCTCTAACCACAAGCCTTGTAACACTCAACCTCATTTGCTTTATACGAGTAACTCTTTTGAACAAATCGATTGAAGTGCAGTTTCTTATACATCATCAACCGCTTAGTAATCTTAATTACGCCTCCCTGATGGTGTTGGGGTCTCAATACACGTCGTCTAATCACTTCCAAGTTAAAACTTTGAATGTGAAATGGTAACTTAGGTTCAGGCACACTGTCACACTCAACCTCATTCGCTTTTATAAGATCAACTTTCTTTAAACAAATCGATGAAGTGAAGTTTCTTATACTCATCAAACACATTACTAAGTCTTTCTTAAGCCTCCATATGGTTGTTAGGTCCTCAATACACTTCGTTCTAATCGCTCCAAGTTAAAACTTTGAATGTGAAATGATAAATGAATAGGTTCTAAGCACAAGCCTTAAACACTCAACCTCATTTGCTGTATAAGCTCAACTCTTTTAGAACAAATCCGATTGAAGTTAAGTTTCTTATACATCATTAACGCATTACTAAGTCTTAATTTAAGCCCCAGATGGTTGTTGGTCCTCATACACACGCCGTTCTAATCACATCAGTTAAAAACTGTGAATGTGATGGAAACTTAGTTTTAAACCCAAGTCTTGTAACACTCAACCTCATTTGCTTTATAAGATTCAACTATTTTTAAAATAAATGATTGAAGTGAATTTCTTATACATATCAAACGATTACGAAGTCTTTAATTTTATGCCTCCATGATGGTTTTTATGGGCCTCAATACACGTCGGTCTAATCACTTCAAGTTAAAACCTTGATGTGAAAAAGGGATACTAGTTCTAACAACAATCCTGTCACACTCAACCTCATTTCCTTTATACGATCAACATTTTAGAACAATCGATTGAAGTAAAGTTTCTTATTCCATCATCACGCATTACAGTCTTAAAATTACGTGTCCATGAAGGTGTTGTGTCCCTCCATACACGTCGTTCTAATCACTTCAGTTAAAATCTGAATTTGAATTGGATAACTTAGGTTCTAACCACAGTCCTTGTAACACCACTCATTTTCTTTATACGATTCAACTCTTTTAAAAAAATCGCTTGAAGTGAAGTTTTACTACTTCAACAACGCCTTACTAATTCTAATTACCGTCCATGAAGGTTGTTGGGTCCTCATACATGTCGTTCAATCCTTCAAGTCCCTTGATGTGGAAAAATGGCTAACTTAGCTTCTAACCACCTGTCTTTAACACTCAACTCATTTGCTTGATGCGTCAACTCTTTGAGAACAATCGATTGAAGTGAAGTTTCTAATACTTCCTCAAACGCATACGAATCTTAATTCGCGTCCATGCAGGTTGTTGGGGTCCTCATACATGTCCGTCCCTATCACTTCATGTTTTAAATTTTATGAATGTGAATAGATACCTAGTTTCTAACCACAAGTCTTGTAGCTCACCTCATTTCTTTTTACGATTAACTCTTTTAGAACAAATTCGCTTGAGTCAAGGTTTCTTATACAATTCTCAACCATTACTAAGTCTTTTAATTAAGCCTCCAAGATGTTTGTTGATTCCTTCACTACACGTCGTTCTTATTTCTTCAGTTAAAACCTTGAATTGAATGGTACTTAGGTTCAACCACAAGTCTTTGTTACACTCCTTCATTTTCTTTATACACTCACTCTTTTAGAACAAATTATTGAAGTGAGTTCTAATACTTCAACAAACGCATTACTAAGTCTTAATACGCGTCCATGAAGGTTGTTGGGTCCTCATACATCCTCATCATTTCCAAGTGAAAAGCTTAATGTGGAATATAATAACTTATTTCTAACCACAAGGTCTTGTAACACGCAACCTCATTTTGCTTTATAAGATCCACACTCTTTTAGAACAATCGATTGAAGTGAGTTTTCTTATACAACATCAACCCGCATTACTAAGTCCTTATTACGCCGCCATATGGTTGTTAGGTCCTCACTACACGTCGTGCTTCACTTCAAGTTAAAACTTTGATGTGACAATGGATAACTTAGTCTAACCACAAGCCTTGTAACACTCAACCTCGTTGCTTTATAAGATCACCCTCGTTTTAGAACAAAATCGATTGAAGTGAATTTTCTATACATCATCAAACCATTACGAATTCTTATTAAGCCCCAAGAATCGGTGTTGTGGTCCTCAATACACTCGTCCCGAATCACTTTAAGTTAAAACCTTTGATTTGAAAATGGATAACGTAGGTTCTAACCACAGTGTTGTAACACGTCAACCTCATGTTGCGTTTTACGCTTAACGCCTTTAGAACAATCGATTGAAGTGAGTTTCTTAGATATCATCAACGCCTTACTAAGTCTTAATGCTGCGTCCATGAAGGTTGTTGGGTCCTCATACACGTGGTTCTATCACTTCAAAAATACCATGAATGTAAACTGGTAATCAGGTTCTAACCCACACGCCTTTGTAACACCTCACCTCATTTGCTTTATACGATTAACTCTTTTAGAACAAATCGATTGAAGAGAGTTTCTTATACATCTCAAACACATTACTAGTCCTATTTAAAGGCCTCCATGAAATGGTTTTAGGTCCTCAAACAAGTCTTTCAAATCGCTCCACGTTAAAACTTTGAATGTGAAAATGGATTAGACCATAGTTCTAAGCACAAGCCTTCTAACTCCTCAACCTCATTTGCTGTATCAGCTCAACCCCCCCTTTCTTTTTTTTTGGTTTAGAACAAACGATTGAAGTGAGTTTTCTTATCCATCATTAACGCATTACTAATCTTACTAAGCTCCTGATGGTGTTGGGTCCTCAATACACGCCGTTTCTGATCACCTCAAGTTAACTTTGAATGTGAATGGATAACTTAGGTTTTAACCACAATTCTTGTAACACTCACCTCTTTTGCTTTATAAGATCAACTATTTTAAATAAATCGACTTGAAGTGACGTTTCTTATACATCATCAAACGCCATACTAAGTCTTAATTATGCCTCCAGATGTTGATTTCCTATACACGTCGTTTAATCACTTCAAGTTAATACCTTAATGGGAAGGGGATACCTTAGGTTCTAACACAAGTCTTGACCACTCAACCATTTCCTTTTATACGATCAACTCTTTTATAACAATCGATTGAAGTAAAGTTTCTTATTCATCACTCAACTCTTACTAAGTCTTATTACTTGTCCATGAGTTGTTGTGTCCAATCCCACGTCGTTCTAATCACTTCAAGTTAAAATCTTGAATTTGAATTGGTAACTTTAAGTTCTAACCACAAGTCCTTGTAACACGCAACCTCATTTTGCTTTAGCGATCACTCTTTATAACAAATCGCTTGAGTGAAGTTTCTTATACTCATCACGCATTAGTAAGTCTTACTTCAACTCTCCATGATGTTGTTGGTTAAAACTCATACACGTCGTTCCTATCACTTCAAGTACCTGAATGTGATGATAACTTAGCTTCTTACCACATGTGTCTTGTAACACTCAACTCCTTTGCTTGATGCGTTCTACTACATTTTTGACAAATCGAAATTTGATGGAGTTTCTAATACTTCTCAAACGCACTACTAATTCTTAATATTACGCTTCCATGAAGGTTGTTGGGTCCTCATACATTTCGTCCTAATCACTTCTTTAAATTTTGAATGTGAATAGTAACTTAGGTTCCTAACCACAATCTGTAACGTCAACCTCATTTCTTTTTACGATTAACTCTTAGAACACTCGATTGAAGTAGAAAATATTCTTATACATTATCAAACGCGGCATTACTAAGTCTTAATTAGCCTCCAAGATGGTTGTTGAGTCTCCATACACCACTGTTCTAGTTACTTCAGTTAAAACCTTGAATATGAAAATGGATTACTTAGGTTCTAACCACCATCTTGTAACCCTAACTTCATTTTCTTTATCATCAACTCGTTTAGACAAATCCGATTGAAGTGAAGTTTCTATACTTCAACACGCATTACTAAGTCCTTAATTACGCGTCCATGAAGTTGTTGTTGGGTCCTCAATAACATCCTAAGCATTTCAAGTTAAAAGCTTGCATGTGCATTAGTAACTTATGTTCTAACAACAAGTCTTGTAACACACTCAACCTCAATTTGCTTTATTAAGATCCCCTCGTTTAGAACAAATCGATTGAAGTGCAATTTTTCTTATACTCCATCCAACGCATTACTAAGTCTTTACTTACGCCTCCATGATGGTTGTTAGTCCTCAATACAACGTCGTCTAATCACCTTCAAGTTAAAAATTTTGAATGTAAAATGGATAACTTAGGTTCTAACCACAAGCCTTGTAAACTCAACATCATCTAGGCTTTATAAGATCACTCTTTTAGAACAAATCGTGAAGTTAAGTTCTTATAGATCATCAAACGCATTAACACGTCTTATTACCTCCATGAGGTTGTTGGGTCCTCAATCACAACGTCGTCCCATCACTTTAGTTTAACTTGAATGTGAAAATGGATAACTTAGTTCTAACAAACTGTTTGTAACACTCACTCAATTTGCTGTAACAGTAACTTCCTTTCAGAACAAAATCCGAGCTTTGAAGTGAAGTTTCTTATATATCATCAAACGCATACTAAGTCTTATGATGCGTCCATGAAGGTTTTGGGTGCCTCCATACACTTGTTCTAATCACTTCAAATAAATCCATGAATGGTAAATGGATAAATTAGTTCTAACCACAAGCCTTGTAACCTCAACCTCAGTTGCCTTTATACGATTAACTCTTTTTTTTGAACAATCGTTGAATTGGAAGTTCTTATCATCATCAAACGCAGTAGTAAGTCGTAATTACTCCCTCCATGATGTTGTTGGGTCCCATACACGTCGTTCTAATCACTTCCAGTTAAACTTTGAATGTGAAATGGATAACTTATGTTCTATGCACACCTTGCACACTCAACCTCATTCCTTTATAAGATCAACTATTTTAGAACAAACGATTGAAGTGAAGTTTCTTATGCATCCTCAAACACATTACTACGTCTTATTTAACCGCCATGCTGGTTGTTAGGTCCCTCTACACGGCGTTCGAATTCGCTCCAAGTTAAAACTTTGATGTAAATGGAAACTTAGTTTCTAAGCACAACCTTAAACACTCACTTCATTGCTGTATAAGCTCACTCTTTTAGAACAATCGATTGAAGTGAAGTTTCTTATGCATCATTAAACGCATTACTTGTCTTAATTACCTCCTCCATGATGGTTGTATGTCCTCATACCTCGTTCTAATCACATCAAGTTAAAACTTTGAATTGAAATGGTAACTTAGGTGTTTTAACCACAGTCTTGTAACACTCAACCTCCTTTGCTTTATAAGACACTATTTAAAATAAATCGTTGAAGTGAAGTTTCTTATACTCATCAAACGCATTACTAAGTCTTAATTAAGCCTCCATGAAGCTTTGTGGTCCTCAATAACGTCGTCCCCATCCACTTTAAGTTAAAATTTGAATGGTGAAAGGATAACTTAGGTTCAACCACAACGTGTTGTAAAACTCACCTCTTTGCTTTTAGTACGATTAACTCCTTTAGAACAAATCGATGAAAGTGAAGTTATTATATCTCATTCAAACGCATTACTACGTCTTAATGATGGTCTCCATGAAGGTTGTTGGGTCCTCAAACACGTGGTGCTAATCACTTCAAATAAAATACCTGAGAAGGTAAAATGGTAAAATTAGGTTCTAACCACAAGCTTGTAACACTCAACCTCATTTGCTTTATACGATTAACTCTTTTAGAACAAATCGATTGAAGGTGAAGTTTCTTAACATCATCAACGCATTATAGTTTAATTAAGCCTCCATGATGGTTGTTGGGTCTCACTAACGTCGTTCTTAATCACTTCAGTTAAAACTTTGAATGTGAAATGGTGATAAACTTCGGTTCTAGGCACAACTTGTAAACACTCCAACCTCATATCGCTTATACGATTACTCTTTAGAACAAATCGATTGAAGTGACGTTTCTATACATCATCAAACGCATTACTAAGTCTTAATTACGCCTCCATGATGGTTGTTGGGACCTCAATACAGCGTTTATCACTTCAAGTTAAAACTCGAATGTGAAATGGATAACTTAGGTTCTAACCACAAGACTTGTAAACACTCAACATCATTCTGATGCGTTCAACTCTTTTATAACAAACGATTGAATGAAGTGAAGGTCATAATTCATCAAACGAATTACTAAGTTAATGACGGCGTCATGAAGATTGTTAGGACCTCAATTCACGTGGTTCAACACTCAAGTTAAAATCTTGAATGGGAAATGGGAACTTAGGTTCTAACCAAAGTCTTGTACCACTCACACCTCCATGTGCTTGATACTATCCAACTCTTTAGAAAAAATCGATTGAAGTTTGCAGTTTATTATACATCAGCAACGCTACTAAGTCTTAATTACGCGTCCATGAAGGTTGTTGGGCGTCCGCAATACACGTCGTCCTAAATCGACCTTCAAGTGACACCTTGACTGTGCAATGGAATAATTATGTTCTAACACAAGTCTTGTAACACTCAACCTCATTTACGGTATACGATTCAACTCTTTAGAACAAAACGATTGTAGTGAAGGTTTCTTATATATCATCAACGCATGTACTAGCGTCTTAAGACGCGTCCATGAAGGTTGTTGGGTCCTCAATACACGTATTTCTGATCACTTCACGTAAAATCTTGATTGAAATGGATAACTTAGATTCTAACCACAAGTCTTGAAACCACTCAACTCATTTGTTGATGCGTGGCAACTCTTCTATAACAATTCGGATTGAAGTGAAGTTTCTAATAATCATCAAACGCCTTTACTAAGTCTTAATTACGAGTCCATTAATGTTGGTGAATCCCATTCACGTGTGTTCAAATCAATTCAGCTAACACCTTAATGTCAAATGAAAAACTTAGGTTCTAACCACAAGACTTGTAACACTCAACCTCATTTGCTTTATACGATTGATTCTTTTATGACTATCGCGCTGCAATGAATTGCCCCAGAAGTTTGTCTGAAATCTCACAGAATGATGACATCATCAAGATCTTTACTATGATTGTTTCCAACAAAACTCAATGCGTTTGGTGACACATCAAGGCAGAAACTGAGAGTGGATCCATGTGATTACGGATGATATGAAGTCCTGGAATATCATCCAGAGTAAAGGGTTGGAGCTCGAGTATGGTCAAGTCAGAGGGAGAACAAAAGCACTCAAGTTGATCTAGTCGGGAAAGAACATCGATTGAAAGGATCAAGGACCAGTCCGAGCTTGCAATAATGCTCGTAGCGCATTGTAGTGGTCCGCAGGAAATAGAAGATCATACTGAAGAAAGTGGGGCGACTTTACTCCTAGAAGGAGGCACGAGTTGGCACGGAGGCGGCATGAAGTTGGAGGAGGGAGCCACGAAGTGGACGAATGGTCGGGGGAGATAGCTGGGACTAGTGGAGCAGGATCATGAAAGTTGTGGTAAGGTGGATTTGATTCATGACCAAGCATTCAGGAGATTGAAAGAGAAGAACTGGTGGCGGCAGAGGGGCAATGAAGAAGAGAATGTCATCTGGAGACTATCGTCGTACATTCTACAATAAACAGGCAACATTGTAACATTGTCCTCGACAGCGGTATCAACAGCTTTCTCAACCAACACACCTGAGAATATCTTGTTATACCCATTTCTAGACAAGTGGAGGATGAGAAAAAAGTCAGTTTCTTTAAGGAAAGAGTTGTCTGACTCGGAAATC